>BLSH010039733.1:62279-77848 GCA_018402905.1 Glandirana rugosa
ACTAGACTATGTTTTCAACATGTTCGACCCTGAATTGGGAACCCACCAAGTCACCTATACGTCAACCGATTTCCTATCTAGGGTCTCACACCAACATTTACCCCAAGTGCCACTGCTTTGACCAATCTTCCAGCAATGCCAAATCATGTTCCATGTTACAGACCCCTCCAGGGATATCAACCCTACTACACACCTTTGTATCATGAGCAAAGAGACATACCTTGCCCAACAAACCTTTAGTTATATCACTTACATATAGGTTGAATAGAACAGGACCCAGTACAGAGCCTTGTGGTACCCCACTAGTGACTGGTCTCTGTTCTGAGTGAACCCCATTTACAACCACACTCTGGGATCTATCCTTTAGCCAACTGCATATCCACTGAACCACCCAAGGGTTAAGTCCCAGCTTGTACAACTTTTGTATCAGATCATTATGTGGAACTGTAGCAAATGCCTTGCTGAAATCAAGATATGCTATGTCCACAGCACCACCCTGGTCCAAAACACTGGTAATATAGTCAAAGAACTCAAGCAGATTTGTCTGGCACGATCTGCATTTCAGTAAAGCCATGTTGCTTTGGGTCCAGCAAGCTGTGTATTTTTAGGTGATCAATGATCCTTCTTTTGAGAAGTGATTCCATTACCTTGACTACAATTGATGTTAAACTCACTGGCCTGTAATTGCCAGCTTCTACCTTGCTGCCCTTCTTGTGGATAGGTACAATATTAGCTATCCGCCAGTCATGGGGAACTTCTCCTGTTAGAAGAGATTTATTTAAAAGATTTGTTAATGGTCCAACAACTATATCGCAAAGTTCTCTTAGAACTCTGGGATGAATACCATCAGGGCCCATTGCTTTATTAAGCTTTAACCGCGCCAGTTCCTCAGCTACCTCTGTCTCCAGAAATCCTCGAAATGAACCATCATTTGATGATGTAATGCGACTTATGCTCCTAATGTCGGTCAATTTGTCGGACTAGTGTGAATCCAGCCTAAATAGATTGGAAAGTATATCATATTTAGTTGTTTTGAACTGTTATTTACATTTCTACTCTTATTTCTTGGCTTCTTGCCTAGGAAAATGATGTCATACATCCCAGGAGTCTTTAGGTGGGGAGGAGAGGATTTCTCATATAAGCATACCCATCTGGCCTGCATGCCTGAGCTAACGGCAGATGGATTCCAGGAAATATATGCTACATAGATCATCTGCCCTTACTCAAGATGGCTTTGGCCAGAAATGCTAGGAAGTGAAGCATGGAGACCATTGCTGGATGGGGGAGTTTGCCTTGAATATTAAAATTGAATTAAATAGCACTTTTGGTTTTTGGTGGCCAGATGCAGTGTAGTTCCGCTTGAAGGCCAGGTTCACACTAGTGCAACTTGAGTTGCACAGAATCACCTGAAAAGGGAAATCTCATTGTTTTCATTGGTGCCTGTTCTAATCAATGTACAGTGTGATTTTGGAAAATATTCCTGCACTACTGTGGTGCGATTTTCAGTGTGACGTTGTCACGTAGAATATCCAAACAGAAGGACAGGAAGTAAGAGGAAACCTCCCAAAGTAAGGGGAATCTTCTTCTTGGGGTCCTTTCACACGTGCAGGCACACTTGAACGGACGCTCCATTCTCCTCTATAGAGCGACGGATGTCATCGGGGACATGTCCGCTGACATCCGTTCCGCTAAATCCAAACCCTATTTTCTATCCGTCTGGCAGATCAGATGAAAATGGACAGACGGTCCGTTTTCATCCGATCCCCCATAGAGCAGAGCGGAGCTCTGACAGATTCGCCCCTGCACAGAGTGCAGAGACTGACCTGTCATTCGCCGGCTCAGCGGGAATGAACGGATGGATCCCCGCTGAGCAGCAGAGTCCTGGAAGGAATTCTGAGGTAAACTCCAAAATTTTAGGTTTATCATGGGTGGGGCATAAGCTGCAATTAAAATTTGACAGAAGGACTTCCCCACTTTATCCAAAACAAAAATAAAAAACATTTTGCCTAGATATACAGAGACATCATTATTTGTACAGTATTTGCTTGTTTCATTATTTTAGAAATATTTACTAGGGCTGATTTACACTAGTGTTGGAGGGGGGGTTGTAGTAACACATGGTTTTTACTGCCCTTCAACAATCCCCCTTTAGCTAGAAAGGCAGTGGCTGGAGGTGGTGTACACATGCTGAAATGCTTTGCAGCAGAAATGTTACCCCCTGTCGTGCTTGGCTGGCACTATTGTCCACCAAACTTGACCCATTCCAGTGAATGGGACTGCTCTGCAATGCAGAGGATTAACCCCTTAGGTTCCACAGTGAGTATAACAAGTATGCGTTACTGCATATACAAACTGACTTTATATACTAACTTAACTTTATTAGCCTGAAAATGCATTCAATGTCCCTTTGTGATTTAGCTTCTCTTTGTTACTAGGGCCCTAATTGTTCTGACTCCATTGCCATACCTGGGAACTTTTTTTTAAATATGTGATTCTGAGAATGGGGTAGGGGGCTAATAAATAACTACTGTATGCATGCAATGCATACACTGTAACACAATCTGTGCATAGAGAATGTCAGTCACAAGATTCTCTCCCCCATTCACTGACCACAGATGGGGTTACAAGCAGTTAAATCAATGAAAGAACTTTTCTCAGTAGAGGAGAAGGAAGGAATAGGCATGTCTCCATTGGGCCATCTTTATTGCTGTTCTTCCTGAAGACCCAAACCTGTTAACCATTTCAGCGGCAAAAGTTCAGAGACAGGAAGAGGACAGGCATCCCTGCAGTGAAGATTTCTCCTGAATCCAGCTGCATGCACAACGTGGGACATTACAGGTAAGTGACTTGACTAAAGCTTTTTTTTTTTTTTTTTTTTATAGATAAACATCAGCTTCAACCTGACAGCTTTTATTGTAATGCAGTGCACTGGGGCACTAACATAACAGGAAAATTGAGATTTTGCAGCAGTGTTTCCAGAAAAGTAGATGATGGAAGTAAGCTTTCTCTAGTATATCTTCCTGGAGATCCCCTTTTATTTGTATAGGATTACCATACTACTGTATATTATTTAAATATTATGGAAATAATCTTCTCCAAATACAAGAAAAGTAGCAATTTCATTTTATTTTCTAGTGATGCACGTTCTCTTTTGTTCTTCATATAGTTTTTATTGGACGCTATTCCTTTTGAAGTTGTCTTATTTTTCATTTGTTGAAGTTGTATTGCCCTTGTTACAGCTGTAAAATTCACTGCTGCAGCTGACTTGCAGTTTTTATTCATTTTACAACATTTTGTTGTACAGTAGAGGCTGAGTAAAATACTGCAAAGTTTCACTTGGTGGTAATTTGTAAATGAAAAATCAAATTGCACAGGCCAGAATGTTTATTGCCACCTTCCCCATGAGTGGTATTCTTTTTCTGTAAACTCTGCCATTTTATACAAAAGGTGGTGCAAGGGCAAAGGTGCTGTCAGTAGAATGATATGCGATAAAGAATGCACAAACAGTGCATCTGCGTGGGGTCCATAATGCAGCAATACACCATTTAAAGAGTAACTCCACTTTTGTTGAAAAAAAAAAACATTCCCCTCTAGGTGATCTATGTACATTGCAAGGGTTTTAAAAAACCGTGTTGCAGATTCCTACCTTTTGTTATTCTGAAGAGATCCCTGTGTGTTTGTCTGTGTCCATGTGGTAAGTGAATCTAATGGAAGTGTTTTCATATTTATCAATCCGCTACTGCACTTGTAGGGCTCTAATGAGGAAAATTGCAGGATCTGCATCCCTTTTAGATGTGATTTCATATTGGGGTAATTCACCAAAAATTTAATTTTGTAGCAGGGGATGCCAAAAATCTGACTTTGATCTTAGTGTAGACTTTTGAGAAAATCAGTGAGCCAATCACATAAGCAGGAAATTATGTTTCTGGAGGGCATTGTATACATATTCTGTACACCTCCAGGTTGCCATATTGCATTGCATTTTACAGAAAATTACAGCCGCTGCAGATTAAAAAGTAAAAGTAATTTTTAACAACATTCAGTTACAATATGACTTCTGTTTCAATTGTATATGCTATTTTGTTTTATTTTTTTTTCACGTGAAAGTGGAGTTACCCTTTAAACACGTAGCAATAAGCCCCAATTCATATTGACTATGGATTTGAAATTGTGCAACTTAATCTGAAATCGCACAATTTCAAAGCCGCATGTTAGTGCAACTTCGGGTGTGACTTTGAAGACATCTGTGCGGCTTCATGCACAGATGTCTATTCATGTCGTACCCAAAATCACCAAAAGTAGTGCATGTACTACTTTCTCTTTCGTTCATTGACAGACACAGCGTTCCATTACGATAGGGTTATATCACCCCCTTCAGAAGTAGGACTAAACAGAAAAAAATACTGGACTATGCCTATGGGCAGTCCTAGGTGATATACACCCTCCTCTCTGCTATAGGCCTTCAGTTTTTTTCTGCCTAGGCAGGAGTAAGGACCTAGTTCTCTGCTGGGATTTCTAGTCCTGGCAATTTTCTTTTTGTTTATTTTCTTTTTATCCTGGATTTTTCCAGTGAGATATGCAATCAACTGCCGGGCTGGGTGACGGACTGGTCACTATAGGGCCAGAGGATCTCCCCAGTCTGGCCAGCAAGCGCGTGCAGACCGCAGCTATGTGCTAGGTCAGCCTCAACATCGCTCCACCGGACGGGGGCTGGCCCTGCGAGTTAAACGTCTCGTGAGGTCGCATACGACCGGGTCTAGGCAGTTGCAGTGTCCCTCATGGCCGACATCCCCCCAACTTAGGGGTGAGGAGAATCTGTTAGGGAGTGTACCCACATGGCTTTTGCTGGATCGGTGAATAACGGGGGCCCCCACCTCTCCTTCCCTGGATGGGGTGTGGGGGGCGGGTACTCCCTGGGGTGGTCAATCCCCCCTTCCCTCCCTGGGTGGCTTCTGGCCTAGGTGCTTTGTGGGGCTCACTGCCCCCTCTTTTCTGTCCTCGGGGTCCTTTCTGGGTGGGTGGTACCCCTTAGGCCCACATGCTGTTGGTGGGGCCTGGGAGGCGGGTGTTCGGATGGTCGCAATCGGGGCTGCCCCGAAAATTTAGGCAGAGGCTTGCGGCCTACGAACCAGAGACTGGGGGGATGCCCCAGAGCGGGCGGTTGGGGCCGCTGCTGTCCATTTCGGGCGTTCACCCGTCTTCTCCGCAACGCGGTCCGCCCGTGGACGGGCACTCACAGCGGGCGGCCGAAAAAAATTTAGGCTGCCCATCCTTTAGGCGGTGGCTTGCGGCCTACCGAACGGAGGCTGGGGGGGATGATCCGGAGTGGGCGGCGGGGGCCACGACTGTCCATTTCTGGCTTTCGCCTGTCACTTCCGCAACGTGACGGCACTCGCATCGGGTGGCCGCAAAAATTTAAGCCGTGGCCTAGTAGACTCGGGCCCCCTTGGACGCCTTTACTGAGATGGCAGACCTGCTGGTCTAGGGGCTGCAGTTGGTCTGCTGTGCTTTTTTGGATGCAGTTTTTGGATGCAGTTCCCTGGTTGCTGACGTCCCTGTTCTCGCATGGTACTGAGACTTGTATTGTAGCTTCATGTCGGTCTTTTCACGGCACGCAGTTTTGTTCATCTTGGAGACCACTGACAAGGGGTCATATTTCTTAACCCTCCTTTGTGTTCCGGCCTTGCTCGGGAAGAAAACGCACTTTTTGAATTTGTGCATCTGTAACCGGACTGTTGGCAGTGCCCTTCGGGGGGCTGTTCAAACCCTGTTGTTGGGGGGGGCGATTGATTCTGGTGTCAGACCAGTTTCCAGGGGTTTATTCAAACCTGTTTCGCGGTCCAAGCAAGATGACAGGCGTAATACGTCCAATACTGGTATAGAAGGTATAGACGTTCAGGATGGGGTCCATCTACATGGTGGTAGCGTCCCTTCGTCACTGGGTTTTTTCTGTCTTTGATATCACGATAACTTACTTACACTTTCCACTATGCCTGATCGCAGCACTCCCTCCTTTACTGCGGGTGGAGGGCAGGATCAGTTCAGGGTGTTGTCCTTTGTTCTCGACACCACTTCTCGTTTTTTTCCCAAGGTGTTGGCCCCATATCGGACGTGCTTGCTTCAACAGGGGATGCGGGACTGGGCCGCCTGGCCGACCTTCTTCTTCAGTTCCCTGCTACTTCGAAGGGTGACATAGCCTCTATGTAGTCCTTGTCAGATCAGTTGGCTCTATACTACTTGAAGTCTGCTCGGCTCCTTGTTTGTATAGTGGAGAGTGTCGCCGCCTGTCTCGCGGGAGACCGGGGTTCGGTTCCCAGACGGGGAGCCAGGCCGGAGTGTTTTCTTGCTCTGGACTGTCTCCTGAAGCTATATGTTACTTTATCATCTGTGTTGTCCAGCAGGTGGGCCTTCCTGTGGGCCTGCAGGCAGGTGTTGGGTGTGACGGTATCTACCTTCTGGGTGATTCCACTTACACAGTTCCATACGAGCTCCCTTCTGGGAGATCACGGTGTAAGGGGACGAGTGCCCGAGGTCTCTGAGCAATAAGATTTGACTGAGCCGGAAAAGCCAGAGGCTCCCCGGTCTGGTTGCTCTTCCAGTCTTCGACAGGGCACATTCTTTCTCCCCTTGTATGGGACGGCGGTTCCTGCAAATGCCAATCTGTCCAGTTGGGGAGGTGTCCTGGGACTGTGTTCTGCTCTGGATCGTTGGACGCTGGGGAATCTCAGCCTAATCTCCTGATCTCCTTGATGTTCGGGTGATCAGTTTACATCTGGATCATGGACAGATCGACTCCAGGGGCTCCTACTGTGGATCCAGTCGGATGTTGCCATGACGGTGGCCTATGTCGCGCGCCAGGGCGAAACATATTGTGTTGGCAGCCCTGGTAGTTGCTGGGATCCTCAGGTGGGTAGAACGTTCTGTTAGGGACTCCTTCGGTGTATGCATTCCAAGGGTGCAACCCTGGCATGCGGAAGGTCTCAGTCTGCTCGGATGGGACCACTGGGTGTTCCTTTCACCAGGCAAGTGTTCATTGGATATGTATCTGGTGGGGCGATCCTGAGGTAGATTTGTTTGCGTCCCGCCTGTACGGGCCTGTACCGGAACTTCGGTCGCGGTTGGGTGCCTCTGGTGGGCACTTCAAACGCTCTTGTGGGCCAGTATCATTTGAACTACACCTCTCTCTCTCACCTGCGGTTACTGTGCCTTTCCTGCAGGATCAGGGCCGAAGGGATCTGTTCATTCCTTTGGTCCCGGATTGACCTAGTTGGTCGTGGTACATCGACCTGGTACGCCTGGTCGCCGACATTCCTTGAAAGCTGTTTTCCGGGGAGGATCGTCTGTCCCTAGGGCCGATCTCTCGTCCTGTTCTACAGTCACTGGTTTTGCTGGCCTGGCTGTGTTGAACCAGGTGCCGATGTTCCGATTTTGATGAAGGCTAGGAAGCCCATCTCTTGGTGGATCTACTGTGGGCCATGGTAGGCGTATATATCCCGGTGTGAGTCGTTGGGCACATCCTGGGAGGTGAACAGAAATGGGCCTTGAGTACCTTCAAGGGTTAGCTGTCAACCTTGGTGGTCTTCTTCTGCAGCATCCCTTGGTCTCGCATAACATGGGACCTATCTTTTGTTTAGCGAAGTCTTTTTCCACTGGTGCGGTCTCTTATACCGCTGTGGGATCTGATCTTGATGCCTTCGGTTCTACAGAGTCCTCTTTTCGAAGATATTGAGAGGTTCCCCTGCTTACTCGGTTTAAGGAAGAGGCCTTTTTGGGGGCTATCACCTCTGCTGGCAGGGTGTTGGAACTGGTGGTGTTCTCTTGTTGTACACCTTCCGGTGTCCCACGAGGGTGAGGTGTTTTTTTTCACCCTTGCTCATTATGTTTTCTTCTAATTCCCCTTTGAATTAGGACATGGTGTTGCCTTCCCTGTGCCCTGGTCAACATCTCCTATGGCGTTTGTCTTAAATACCATGGATGTGGTTTGGGTATTTTTCAGGTGTATTTGGCTGCCATTGAGTCTTTTCAGGGTCAGACTCGCTGTTTGTGCTCTTGGACAGACCAAGAAAGGGGGTCTGGTTTTTCCGTGACTATTTCAGAATCGATCAGACTGATGATGACTCTGAGTTCTGATAGTTGTTGGCCCCCTCCTTCTTTGTTGCTGCGCACTCTAGTCAGGGGCTAGTGCTTCTGGGTCTTCCGTCATCAGGCATCAGGGGTGCCAGTTTTGCCGGGCGGCCACCTGGTTGTTTGTGTAACCTTTCGCAGCATTCAATGAAGTGAATGTGCTGCATCTGCGGATGTTTTCTTTTGGCTGCAAGATTTTGCAGGTTACTTTAGGGGGTTCTCCCCTCTTGGGGTGTATTGTTCAGGTTGGGCTCCAGTTCTTCTGTGTTGAGCTCCTGTTACCTGGCTGGCTTGGGTTAGCCTTGGAATTTGTTGTTATCCCACCCCTCATGTTTTGACACGGCTTTGGGATGTCCCTATCATAATTGATCGCTGTGTCTGTCAATGAACGAAAGATAAAATAGGATTTTTTGACTTACCATAAAATACATTTCTCTGAGTTCATTGACAGACACAGCACCCGCCCCTCTTCGGTAGTTTTTGGTACTGCTGATACTGCTTGTTACTAAACTGAAGGCCTATAGCAGAGAGGCGGGTGTATATCACCTAGGACTGCCCATAGGCGTAGTCCAGTCTCTTTTTCTAGTCCTACTCCTGAAGGGGGCGATATACCCCTATCATATTGATCACTGTTTCTGTCAATGAACTCAGAGAAATGGATTTTACGGTAAGTCAAAAAATCCTATTTTTTCAAATCAATGCGGCACCGCAAAGTCACACCGATTTGAACAGTGCAGTTGCCAGCAATAGGATGCTGACCTGTCAAATGGCATGACAAGTCGCTCCACTGTGAATGAGGGTAAAGGCTGGATTTTTTTTTGCTAAAATAGCACACATCCTACTTACCTGCTTTGTGCAAGTGGTATGGCGCAGAGCAGCCCTGAACCTCCTCTTCTGGGGTCCCCCACCGGCGATCTTGGCTCCTCCTCCTTCGGTCTCTGCCACCATAGCAAAATCTATGGGCTTGCTTCCGAGCCGGGCTGTGTGCATCCATAGACACATACAGTGAGCCCTGCCACCTGCTGCCTCCTCACAGGATTTGAATGGCAGCAGCAGGAGGGGAGTGAGGGGGTGATACAAATATTGTAACATGTTTTACCTGAAAGTGTTACTATACCCACAACAGTAAAACCTGTCTGTATGTGCAGCATAGCATGCTTTTTATACTTACTGTGAAACTTAAGGGGTTAATCTTCTGTATTGTGTAAAAAGGCTTTTTGATCCTGTATGGACAGATCCTCCTCCTCCTCCTGCAGGGTCTCTCTTTGCAAGGCCAGGTAAGACACAGTGAGGGTAGTAAAACTGCACATGCTCAGTTTGGTCTCTATTGCTGGAGAGAACATTTCCTTGTTCTCAGAGCTAGCCAGGTCACATGATATTGACATCACATGTGGGCGTGTATGCAGGCTATAGTGGACATCTCCTCTTACCTGAATACTCAGCACTGCGCAGACCCTATAGTTTATCACGTGACCGTGGTATACATGTAATCCAAAAAGGTATATAGTGGCAGTATTTAATGTAAAAAGAAAATGTATAAGCTGTGGGCACTGTGAAGAACTATTTTCATATTACTGAGTTTAGTAACACTTTAATGTAGGGAATGCATTAAGGTAAAAAAAGTCTAGCCTTTTAGAACCACTTTAACACTGTTCTTCAAACTTCCAACTTTATTATATGTACACAAAAGTTATTATTTTGTGCCTGGAAAAATAAAAAATGTCATCTTTGCTTACTGTCCCCCTCAGAATCGCCAATCTGCAATTCAGTACTGGTTGTCTCCTGGGTTGACTGACACCCACTGTCATTCAACCTACTTCCTGTGAGCTCAGGGCATCAAGGACCCGCCACCTGCAGATGTGTCACCAGGCTACTGTGGACTCTCTGAAAAATGCTGCAGAGAGCGGCGCCATGTCAATCCTTCATGTTGATCTTCTCCTCATTCAACTCTTGCCTACTCCCAAAAAAGGACCTGTGACTTCCTGCTCCAAGGGGCGCTCATCAGGGAGGGCGGAGCTGGTGCTGGATTTTAATGTAGCTCCTCAGACTTCCCATGTTCCCCACTTCCTAAACTTTGTTGAACTCCTCAAAAGTGGAATTGTTGCTTTTAATACCACTTTGAATGTGATTAGATATTGCTGTAGCTATGCTCTGTGTGCAGAATTAAAATAGTATACGTTCTCTTGCAGCTCACCATGTAATGGATCTGAGGCTGCATTTTTAGTGAGGCGATACCAACCCCTAGCTCCTGTGTTCCATATTCAACCAGGACAATGGAAAAATAAATGCTGGGATGCAGACATACAAAGTTGACAGTCAGGGTTTTTATGACAGAAGAGACCCTGATGGACAAGGACAAGTACAGAGGTTAGGGGGTAGCGCAGCTATCTTTATTGGTGGTTTTATAAGGAGACATTGAACACATTGGTCGGAAGTGTGAAATTGCAATATAGCATATAGAGTGCAGGGGTTAGATGCATGGGTGCTCAACCTATGGTCCTCCAGCTGTTGCAGAGCTACAAGTCCCATGAGACATTGCAAGGCTGACAGGTGGAAGCATGGCTCAAAAAGGCAGAGGCATATTGGGTTTTGCAACAGCTGGAGGGGCCACAAGTTGAGCACCATGGGTTAGAGTATACATTGCACATAGTGCAGTGGCTAGGAGTATGTCTTGTACAGCCTAACACACAAGAATCGCACAGGAATGTGGTTGGCAATACTGTGTGATCCCTGTGCAATCCTCTGCAGTGCAATTTGGCAGCCTAATCATTTAAATGGGCTGCAAACTGCACCAGACCACACAAAAAGTGGTGCATGCACTACTTTTGCAAACCACGTCACACGAAATTGCATGGTACCGCAATACCATGCTACCTGGTGCCTGCAAAAATGCACTGCGTTTGCGATCTGCATTTGGGATGCCATTAACAATGTATTGGCACCCGCAGCAGTTTGCGAATGCGGTGTGGGAAACACTCATGGAACTGGTTCGGATGTGAACCAGCATGTAAAGCACACTTATCCAGAAGAGCAGAGATTGCCTACGGAGTGCAGTAACTTCTAGCTACTTTTTAGAAAATATTTTTTGAAGCAGACCTTAGTTGGGTTGGCTACTGTGAACTTAGCCTATCACCACTTGTCTTTAATCTGCCTTACTGAATAACCCCCTTTATGTTTTATGCATCTTATTATGGATAAGTTAAAGATCAAAAACAAAGTGCCTGCATGTTTTCATTTATCTTAAGAAAAAAGGCTGCTTTTTCGTTTTATTAGCTGTACAAATTGAGCGCATTTTTATTTCTGTTTACACTGTAACACAACTCCACAGGAGATGCTTGGATCTGTCTAACGCTGGAAAATGTTTGAAAATAAATTCATTGGTTTGTTGACACTATCTTGCACTCATTTGCATTTCTGCTTTCCGTGACTGAATTTGTGCAGAGCTTGCAGAGTTCTACGTCTGAGAATTTTTATTTTTTTTGCAGACTGTAATTTAAAGTATACCTGTATTTAAGTAGTAATGAAAAGCTGCAAGGTTGGAGGATACTTAGCCTGGGTTCACACATATGTGAACACAGGCATTGCATGTGTTTTGCACGCGCATTGCTGTGCCGATCACATGCGATGTTTGTGCAATGTGAGTTCAGCCTACAGTTTGTACGGCTGAACTCGAATTGGACTTGCATAAAAAAGGTGTAGGGACTGTTCTTTTCTCCGCACTGGAATCGGATCGCATGGGTGAGAACACCCATGCAATCTGATTCCTGTGCGAATTCACAGTTGCCACTGCGACCTGTGAACCGATCTGGGGGTGTCATTAACTTTGTATTGACACTCCCAGCAGTTTGCAGAGGGCAGTGTGAACTGCCTGTGGGGGAGATGCGATGCGGGAATCGCGCTGGTTCCCGCATCACATATGTGTGAACCCAGGCTAAAAGGCCATACTGTACTAGGTTCTTCCAATGATGCAGGTTTTAGCGTATTTTGCGAAGGGTCAGTAGATCTCCAAAGGACTGTAATCTTTAGGCCTCATGTACACTGCACCTGCAAACGCCCGTTTTACTGGCATTTGTAAATGTATTTTTTTTTCTGCCCCTAAATTCCCCCCTATGTTACCCTGTGTGGTTGATTTACTAAAACTGGAAAGTGCAAACTCTTGTGCATCTCTGCATAGAAACCAATCACCTTTCATGTTTTTGTGTCAAAAGCTTAATTGAACAAGCTCCAGTTTTAGTAAATCAATGCCTATGTTTTCATGCACATATATGCATTTAGCAGCAGGAGCGTTTAGGTGCCGAAATCTGCATGCTTCAAAATTGCATTCAGGAGAAGAGCGGTTGAGCAGAAACAATAACCAACATGTGTAAACGTGTCTAAACGTTAGACATGTTTAGCTCTTGAACGTGCGTTCATTTCATTGGCCAGAACAAATTAATATTCTGACCAGTGGCATGATTGAACACCCAAATGCTTGACGCACCTAAGTGCGTCAAAATGTGGCTTTAAGCGTGTTTTTTATGCTGTTTTTCTCCTGTCAGATGGAAAGCATTCAGAAGAGCCTAGTGTGCATGATGCCTTAAAGTGATACTAAAGTCTTGTTTTTTAAATAGCAAATATGTTATACTTACCTCCTCTGTGCAGTGGTTTTGCACAGAGCAGCTCCGATCCTCCTCTTCTCCTCTTCTCAGGTCCCTTGCCGGTGCTCCTAGCCCCTCTCTCCAGCCAAGTGCTCCCAAAACAAGCCGCTTGCTATGGGGTCACCCGAGCCGAGCCGCTGCCCCCTCTGTCCTCATTGACTCACTGACTTTGACAGAACTGGGAGCCAGTGGCACTTACTGTGTGTCTCAGCCAATCAGGAGGGGAGTTCCGGACAGCTGAGGCTCTTGTCCAACATCGCTGGATCTAAATAGGGCTCAGGTAAGTATTAGAGGGCCTGCTGCACTCAGAAGACTTTTTATCTTAATGTATAGAATGCATTAAGATAAAAAAAACCTTCTGCCTTTACAACCATTTTAATATGGGCACTGAATATACTGCTACAACAGGTTACTGCTGGTTTTATATGTTAATAATCATATTTAAAAAATCTTTGACAAAATGAAACAACACTTCACCTCACCTTATGTGTAACCCTACAGCAATGTGACCACTGTCTATAGTAAATTCACCTCTCTTGGCTGCAAAGTGTGAGGTACATGAGATCTAGTTTTCCTGATACAGAACTCATTTTAGGGGTTATTGGTGGGGGACCTTAAGGTGCCTGCCCTATCATGCTGCCAACAGCTACCAGAGGTTGGTATGACCCTAGGTTTATATTAAGATCCTTTACAAACCCATGTCAGCAGGAAAACTTGTTGCAAGTTTTAAGGGGAACAATAAATGTTTTGGGTCCATTTTATTTATGTATATTTAAAGTGTCTATAACCCTGAAAAAAAAAAAAGCTCCTGTTCCGTTATAGCAGGTTTAACAGCACCGTGTTTGTGCTGTCTAACCTGTCCCTTTCTAAGCTGTAAAATACCTGGCTGATCCTGCCTGGTTCTGCCCCCCCCCCCCGTAAACCGACTACGGTTTATCATGGCTGTTAAGCCCTGACACCGTGGTCAGTTTACGTACCTTCATCATATGCTGTCTCTCCTCTGCCCCCTCCCCCCCGTCTGTCAGCTCTGTGTGTCTGTGTGAGACGTCTCTGCCCTCCCTCTTGCCTCTATTAGTACTTAGGTAAACTTTAAAAAATGTCTCTGGCAGACCCTCTGTTTTATCTAGCCATACCACACCGTGTACGTTTTTTCTTCTTTTTTTCAACAAAGCCTCCAAATACTTTTTTCAGATATCTTCAGGCCGGTCACGTGGCTCCTGGCCGCTCTCCTACTCCAATCCAGGGCTACTGGGACTGAGCGGCCAGCATGGCGGTCACGTTGACTTCCTGGCTGATGTCAAAGGGAGATCTCGGCCTCTCCCTTTGAAGCCCTGGTTCGTAGTAGAGCAGCCAGGAGTCACATGACTGGCCTGAAGATGCATGGAAAAAAAGGTATTTAGAGGCATCATTTAAAAAAAAACACGTATACAGTGGGTTATGCCTAGATACATGAGAGGGGCTGGCACTGAATTCAATTTTTAAGGTTACAAACACTATAAGTTTAGGAACAGTTTTTTTTTTTTTTTTTTATAGAGTATATACATATATTACAAACGTTTTGTAAATTAAAGCTGAATTCTGGGGAAAATGATCATTGCAATGGGGCTCTCCCTGCACTGTAATAGTTAAATGCGTACTTTGCCTAAAAGAAACATAAAAAGCAACTACATCTACCTTATTTTTTTGCTTCCACGGTTTTACTCCCAACTACACAGTTGGTCCTCTGAAGCTACTTCTGTTTGCCTCTCCATTGGTCTCAGGCATTCTAATGTTATCACGTATAGCGCAGTACTAGCAGTCCTGAGTTGTAAATGAGGGAACCAAGTGCCTGCCCACAAATAGAAGTGTTAAATAGAGGATAAGAGCACCTGCTGCTAGAGAAGCTAGGACTAAAGTAACTATAGTTGCCTTTTCTGTTTCCTTCAGATGAAAAGAGCCTTTAACTCCTGCAGTGCTGGGAGAGTAAGGATTTTCCCCTGAAGTTGAGCTTTAATTAAATTCATGAAATAGGCCTCCCAGAACACTGGGTTATCTAAGGAGACGGTACAGCAGTAACAGTAGAGTTTATAAATATCGGTTTGAGCTATGGAGCTCTGTAAACCGACCTTTTATATCTAAATATTAATATGCAATATTGCCTATCCAATTTAAAAAAGTTTTTTTTTTTATATATTTTTTTTTAATTTAAGAAAAATATTTTAAGATAAACAGGCTAAACTAGTATTGGAACAAGTGAAGATAAGGCATTGGACTAAAACCATTTGGTAGATCTATCAGATTGTGATACGATACAGGCTTAACTGGTATTGACAAACCATGCACAAGGCAGTGACACACAGGAACAGTCCATGCAGGTTCGCTCCAGGCTTTTTTTTTTTTTTTTTTAGCAAGCAGACATTGTTTTCAGTGCAGAAAAGCTATGTACCACATGTTCATAGGGTACACCTAACAAAACATCTGCTCACCTGAGCTACTGGCTAAACTCAGGTCAGTTAGACTAACACTGTGCTCACTTAATGGTTTTACAAAAATAAACAGATTTCTTTAGTGTCTCGTCAGCACTCAGCCTTTTCGCCCAGCAGCAGGCTCCATTAGCAGAGCGTTCAAGAGAGAAACCCCCCCGAGAATCAGTCAGCTCACATATATTAAGGCTTGTGGATGGCTCAGACTAATAACGAGGTTTGGCTACCAGGTGTGATGCGGATCCTAGGAATAGATTCTTTATCCCACCCAAAGTTCTACAAAGCCTAAAGGCTCTGGTCACAGAACAGAACCTCTTCTGTGAAAACACATTTTTTTTCTCAGCAT
>BLSH010039733.1:77858-91060 GCA_018402905.1 Glandirana rugosa
GTCAATTCGGACATAGAATAGTGTTAGACTATCTAGATGGTTTACCAAAATCCGATCCAAGTGTGACGAGGCTAGTGTCTCTAGCGTATACTAAAGCGTGGCGTGACGTCACACTTGGTATACGCTAGAGACACGCTACGTTTTAGTCGGTATCTCTAACATACCGACTTAAACGTAGCGTTAGCCTCGTTTGAGCGTGTCCTGGGAAAAAAAAGCGTCCCAGTCTTAGCCTAGCGTACCACCAAGTGTGGTACGCTAGGCTAAGGACACGCTCAAACGTAAAGCGTCACGCTATACGCATGAGTAAACCCCCACAGTAATTGTAACACTATGGCTGATTTTGCATCGCACAGAGATCGCATATGGTTCACACTGCAGTGCGGTGCGAAATCATATGCGATCTCTGTGATCGGAGCAGTGTGAACCTAGCCTAAAACCATTTGGTAGATCTATCAGATTGTGATAAGATACAGGCTTAACTGGTATTGGCAAACCCTGTACAAGGGAGTGACACTCAGGAACAGTCCATGCAGGTTCGCTCCAGGCTTTTTTGGTTTTTTTTTAGCAAGCAGACATTGTTTTCAGTGCAGAAAAGCTATGTACCACATGTTCATAGGGTACACCTAACAAAACATCTGCTCACCTGAGCTACTGGCTAAACTCAGGTCAGTTAGACTAACACTGTGCTCACTTAATGGTTTTACAAAAATAAACAGATTTCTTTAGTGTCTCGTCAGCACTCAGCCTTTTCGCCCAGCAGCAGGCTCCATTAGCAGAGCGTTCAAGAGAGAAACCCCCCCGAGAATCAGTCAGCTCACATATATTAAGGCTTGTGGATGGCTCAGACTAATAACGAGGTTTGGCTACCAGGTGTGATGCGGATCCTAGGAATAGATTCTTTATCCCACCCAAAGTTCTACAAAGCCTAAAGGCTCTGGTCACAGAACAGAACCTCTTCTGTGAAAACACATTTTTTTTCTCAGCATTAACTAAAAACTCTCTCACAATGACGAAATAAACATCTTCTCAGTTGCCTACACATTTTAAGATCTTCATTGTTCCAGTTCAGTCATTATAAAGCAACAGAGAAAGAAATCAAATCCACGATCGTATTCTTGCAAATCTTTTAATTGTGTTATATACTGTTACAAGTACATGAATATTTGTTTATTTAACCCCTTCAAATCCGCGTTATTGCCAAAGTACGGCTCCAGCGCAGATCTGAATTTCCGGGGCGACGTCCATGGACGTCATCCCCTGTGCACGCTCCCAGCGTGCGTTCACAGGCGCTGTGTGGGCGTGCGGGTCGGTCACCTGTCAGAGCTGCAGAACGGGGAACCGCCGATGTAAACACGGCGGTTCTCTGTTCTGTGAAGGGGGACATAGCAGATCTACTGATCCCTGTCACTGGGATCAGTTAGATCTGTTATGTCCCGGCCAGCCCCGCCCCCACACAGTTAGAACACATGCAGGGAACACAGTTAACCCCTTCACTGCCACCTTAGTGTTAACCCTTTCACTGCCAATGACATTTATACAGTAATCAGTGGCTATTTAAATTTCTGATTGCTGTATAAATGTCATTGGTCCCAAAAAAAGTGTCAAAAATGTCCGACATGTCCAATATCAAAGTCTCAATAAAAATCGCAGATCGCCGGCATTACTAGTAAAAAAAATAATAAATAATAATAAAAATGCCATAAATCAGTTCCAATAGTTTTTTGATGCCATAACTTTTGGGCAAACCAATCAATATATGTCGATTGCGTTTTTTTTTTTACCAAAAATATGTAAATTGGCCAAACCCGATGAATATTTTTTTTTCTTTATATATATATATATATATATATATTTTTTTTTTTTGGATTTGTATTCTAGCAAAAAGTAAAAAATATTGTTCTTTTTTCAAAATCGTCGCTCTTTGTTTGTTTATAGCGCAAAAAATAAAAACCACAGAAGTGATCAAATACCACCAAAAGAAAGCTCTATTTGTGGGAAAAAATTATAAAAATCTTGTTTGGGTACAACGTCGCACGTCCGCGCAATTGCCATTCAAAATATGACATGGCTGAAAGCCGAAAATTGGTCTGGGCAGGAGGGAGGTTTAAGTGCCCAGTAAGCAAGTGGGTAAATACCTTACATGCAACATTGTATAACTACTATTACTATCCTGTCAACCCAAATCATTTTCTTCAATAAACTTTTATTGTGGAAAAAAAATAACTAAAAACTCTGAAGCCCCTCACCATGCTCTTGTGAGAAACATAGGTGACACAAACAGACTGTCCACAATATTGCCCACCAGTGGCTTACAGTATATACAAATAAAATCAATTCAAACCGCTACTAATTTCCTTCAAATGACTTGCTAATAAACTAGGTTTTCACATACACTTGTTTTATAGCTGCATATTGCATTTATAATTTTGTTTGGGTTATTATATACTGCAGACATATTTCTGCCTGCTCAACACTTTGATTTTAATTTATATATTTTAGTAACTTGTATAGATTATGTTGGTTTCCATGCGCTACTCACAGCAGCAATCGTATTACGTTTTGCAGTATGTAACCTCTGCCATAGTTTCATTTAGCTTGGTTTTCATTTTATTTTAATTAGCTTCATTATTTTTTCTGGGCAAAATGTTTGGTTTATCTTCTCCATTGAGTAGTCTAATTGTATCTTACTTGCCTTAAGTAATATCTCGTTAACTTTAAAAAGCCATCTTTTCCAGGCCATCTACAGAATTAATTTCCTGTTTTTGCACTGATGTTAAGTCTTTATTGTACACCCCAAACTTTTAGATTACAATTTTTATAGTTCTTACCGTTTCCTCCTTAGAGAAAAAAAAATTATAATAGACCATATAAGCCACATAAATACCAAGCTTCAAGCTTTAAAAGATGATGATAGTTAAAAGTATAAAAAGGGTAATGCAGTTGTAAAAAGAAGGCTAAAAGCTGAACAGTATATACAGTATACCTTAGGTATGGGATGGCAAAACACAATTTTTTCTTTTAAGGCATGTCAGTGATTACAGCTCCTTAAGTCATAATTTTGCACTCTAGGGATTAACAAACAAGCAACCAAAGTGCATGCAATCTCTTAAATAGTTTTAAAAATGCTGCAAAAGTTATGCGACCAACAACAAAATATTTCTTCCATAGAATAGACAGAATCCTTGCCATGGACACAG
Source organism: Glandirana rugosa (assembly GCA_018402905.1). Taxonomy (NCBI): domain Eukaryota; kingdom Metazoa; phylum Chordata; class Amphibia; order Anura; family Ranidae; genus Glandirana; species Glandirana rugosa. The sequence continues at coordinate 81,056 of BLSH010039733.1, forward strand.
CTGGTGACAGATCGTGCCGCTGTGTGGCCCCGCGAGTGTCACTTTCTATGAGGACGTCATATGAAGTCCAGGCAGGATGGGAAAGCCACCGCCTGGCCTTCATTCTGCTATAGGCCAGGCGGGGGAAGGTGTTAACGCACCTGGTGTGAACAAACTCATAGGGTTGTCCAATATTTGTTAAAGATTTGTCAATTTTAAAGTATCTCAAGCAAAACTTTTTTTTTTTTTTTTAAGTTTTAGATCCTGGAAGAGGCCGTTGAGCAGCAGTTTTCAGGCATTCAAGAGATTATACTACACTACTGCTATATTGACTCTAAGCGGAACTTCAGAAATTTTTTCAATTTTCCATCTATTAAATTTTCTGCCCTTGTTTTAAATTTGGATAGTAAAACTTTTTTTCCTGCCAGTAAATACCTGATACAGCCCACTTCTCTCTTTTCTGGTTATTTGCCTAGGCTTATGACCTCATGCACAGCTCTCTCTCTCACTCTCATGAGAGTTTGCCGGCGGGGGGGTGAGTCATAAGAGGGCCAATGAGGGCTGGAGGTGTGCCCCTGTGTGTCTGTGTACATCCAGGAAGTGAACAGGCAGCAGCTTCAGCTGCCCACAGTTAAAATGGATGTAGCCAGACATAGTGGAGGGAGATTTCTGCAGCATTTGGCAAGTACAGAAGCGCAGTATATACAGTTAGGTCCATATATATTTGGACACAGGCACACTTTTTGTTTTTTCAGGTATTTACCAAAGCATATTTAAGCTATAGTTATGTCATGGCTACGGGCTGAAAGCGCACACTCTCAGGTTTAATTTGAGGGTATGTACATCCAAATCGGAGGAAGGGTTTAGGAATTACAGCTCTTAAGAATAGCCACCCCCTTTTTCAAGGGACCAAAAGTAATTGGACAATTGAAGCAAAAGCTGTGTCATGACCAGGTGTGGGCTACTCCTTCGTTATTTCTTCATTACTTAAGCAGGTAAAAGATCTGGAGTTGATGCTAAGGGTGGTATTTGCATTTGGAATCTATTGCTTTGAACCTACAGTGTCAAGAGTGTGATGGCAACCAGGTGAGGAGTACAAAGACAAGTGTGTCTTGCCTACAGTCAAGCATGATGGTGGGAGTGTCATGATCTGGGGCTGCATGAGTGCTTCCGGCACTGGGGAGCTACAGTTCATTGAGGGAACCATGAATGCCAACATGTACTGTGTCATACTGAAGCAGAGCATGATGTCCTCCCTTCGGAGACTGGGCCACAGGGCAGTATTCCAACAACATAGCGAACCCAAACACACCTTCAAGACAAACTACTTCCTTGCTAAAGAAGCTGAGGGTAAAGGTGATGGACTGGCCAAGCATGTCTCCAGACCTAAAAACTATTGAGCATCTGTGGGGCATCCTCAAATGGAAGGTGGATATGAGCAAGGTCTTTAACATCCACCAGCTCTGTGACCTCATCATGGAGGAGTGGAAGAGGACTCCAGTGACAACTTGTGAAACTCTGATGAACTCCATGCCCAAGAGGGTTAAGGCAGTGCTGGAAAATAATGGTGGCCACACAAAATATTGACACTTTGGGCCCAATGTGGACATTTTCACTTAGGGGTGTACTTACTTTTGTTGCCAGCGGTTTAGACATTAATGGCTGTGTGTTGAGGTATTTTCAGGGGTCAGGAAATGTACACTTTTATACAAGCTGTACACTCACTACTTTAAAAAGTGCCATTTGGTCAGTGTTGTCACATGAAAAGATATAATTAAATATTTACAAAAATGTGAGGGGTGTACTCACATTTGTGAAATGCTGTACATCATGCATTCAAAGGAGCTGTCCATGCAAGTGAAACAGGCCATTGTAAGGCTTCAAAAACTAAACAAATCCATCAGAGACATAGCAGCAACCAGAGCCGTTGATAGGGAGGGGGACAACCAGCCCTGTTGTACCGGACCCGGGCACACAGGGGGGGCCCACACAGGTAGGAGGATTAGTCACATTTGGCAATTGTGTCTCTTTTCCTCCAGCAGATGAAAGCTGCTCTCCTCCCCTCTCCCTGCTGCTAGCTTTTATCTGCTAAGAAAGAAACAATCATACTTCACTAATCCCCCTCCCTGTGGGGCCCCCTCCTCTCAGCACTGGATCTAATGTTATTTCTGCTGCTGTGTTTATCTCTCTAACTTATGCTCCATGCACATTGGCTTAAAAACTTTCCTTCTACAGGAGTTTTGTGTTCTGCCTGTAGAAGCAGCACAATGTTATCTCATGTGGCCAAGCACATTAGGACAATTACAGGCATATTTTGAGCTCAACGTTTAGAAGCAGGAATAAAAAAAAAAAACCCTTCTGGTTTGCATCTCTGATTGGAGCTTATTGGCAGAAAAATGTAAAACTCTCCTAAACGTGTCTAAACTTTGTACAAAAAAATGTTCTATATGAGTGTTTTTTTCCTGCTAGGTGAACTGGAGTTGTAAGCCCAGTGTGCATGGAGCCTAACTTTGTTTCTCTCCCTCTGTCTCTCTGATCCCACAGCCTGTATATTTTTTTCATCTCATCTTTATTTTTATTAACTCAGTTTTATCTTTTAGATTTGGCAGGAATTCTGTGAGTTATGTTGTATTTGTGTCTGCTAATAATGATTTTATTGTATTTTTAGTGGAATATAGCTTTACTATTTTCTTGGGGGGCCCTGTCAGGTAGTCTGTATGGGGCCCTGCAATTACTATGAGCAGCCCTGGCAGCGACATTAGGCGTGGCCAAATCAATAGTTTAGTACATTCTGAGGAAAGAAGAACGCACTGGTGAGCTCAGCAACATAAAAAGGCCTGGACGTCCACGGAAGACAACAATGGTGGATAATTGCAGAATCCTCTCTATGGTATGGAAAAATCCATTCACAACATCCAGACAATCATTGTTAAAGTCTACAATCAAGAGAAGACTTCACATGCGCAAATACAGAGGGTTCACCACAAGGTGCAAACCATTCATAAGCCTGAAGAATAGAAAAGCCAGATTAGACATTGCCAAAAAAACATTTAAAAAAGCCAGACCAGTTCTGGAAAAGCTTTGGACAGATGAAAGTAAGATTAATCTGTACCAGAATGATGCAAAGAAAAAAGGGTGGAGAAGGCTTGGAACAGCTCATGATCCAAAGCACACAACGTCATCTGTAAAACATAGTGGAGGCAGTGTGATGGCATAGGCATGCATGGCTTCCAGTGGCACTGGGTCATTGGTGTTTATTGGTGATGTGACAGAAGCAGCTGGATGAAGTCTGCAGTGTTTAGAAATGTACTGTCAGCCCAGATTCAGCCAAATGCAGCAAAGTTGATTGGATAGCACTTCACAGTACAGTTGGCAATGATCCAAAACACACTACAAAAGCAACCCAGGAGCTTTTGAAGGAAAAGAAGTGGAATATTCTGCAATGGCCGAGTCAATCAGCTGATCTCAACTCAATCGAGCATGCATTTCACTTGCTGAAGGCAAAATTGAAGGCAAAGCTAAAGGCAGAAATACCCACAAAGAACAACTGAAGACAGCTGCAGTTAGAGCCTGGCAAAGCATCAGAAAGGAGGAAACCCAGTCCTTTGGTAATGTCCATGAGTTCCCTACTTCAGGCAGTCATTGCCAGTAAAAGATTCTCAAAAAATTATTAAAAATGAATATTATATTTATGATTATATTCTTTTGTCCAATTACATTTGAGCCCTTGAGAATGGGGGGGACTGTGTATAAAAATGGGCGTAGTTCCTAAAATTTGTACTTGATATTTATGTTCAACCCCTTGAATTAAAGATGAAAGTCAGCACTTCAAATTCATTTGAATTGTTTCGTTTTAATTCTATTCTGGTGTCATACAGAGCCAACGGTATTAGAATTGTGCCAGTGACCAAATATATATGGACCTAACTGTATAAAATATGAAAAGTGGTTGGAGGGAAGATTCAGAATGGCAAAGATGTTTTTTATTACAAATTATCTGAGCAGACTGCAGTTCCTCTTTAAAGTGAATGTAAACCCTTGCATATACCGAGTGAAGTGAACAGCCTCAGATGATACACAGGGATGAAATAAATCCTCCTACATACATTTTACATGTATATCTGCTGTCTTCAGCTTTATATACTGTTTAGAAAGTGCACATCGTGTTAGAATTTTAACTTCCTCATTCCGCAATAGCAGTGTAGTGTCGGATTACACTGGGAGACAACTGATTGAAGGAAAGGCACACACACCCCCTCCACATAGGCAGATACTTTCAGAGCTGCACTGTGAGTAGAGCAGCTTTCTGCTAATCTATTTATAGCACCCACTCTGACACAAAATTCAGGCTGGTTTTATCAAGTGTCGGAGAACTTGTCAGAAGTTATCCTGCTGATAACAGAAGAACGGAGCAGGAGAAAACTACAAGACTTAGTGTTTTGAAGTGAGATAAGAAAATCTTGCAGATATATGTGCCCAGCTCAAATTTCATGAATCAGGGTTTACATCCACTTTAACCACTTCAGCCCACGGAAGGATTTCCCACCTTAGGACCAGAGCACTTTTTGCGATTCGGCACTGCGTCGATATAACTGGCAACTGCGCAGTCATGTGACGTTGTACGCAAACAAATTTTTTTTCCCACAAATAGAGCTTTCTTTAGGTGGTATTTGATCACCTCTACGTCATTTCTGATCACCGCTATAAACAAAGAGCGACAATTTTGCAAAAATATTTCTTACTTTTTGCTAAAATACAAATCCAAAAAAAATAAAAACAAATGCATTCATCGGTTTTGGCCGATTTATATTCTTCCTCATTGTCTTGGTTTAAAAAATTTGCAATCTGCATTTATTGATTTATTTGCGCAAAAGTTGCCATGTTTAAAATCCATGAGGATTTTTTTTTACTAGTAATGGCGACAATCTACTTTTTATCGGGACTGCGATATTGGGGCAGACATGTCGGACATTTTTGACACTTTTTTTGGGACCTATGACATTTATATAGCAATCAGAAATTGAAATATCCACTGATTACTGTATAAAGAACCCTCCGCGTCTCCCAAACACAGCAGGGCATCGTCCGTATATAGCAATATTTTGTCTTCCCTAGGTCCCCGTCTGAATCCCACAATCAAGGGAGAAGCCCTAATCATCGCCGCTAGGGGCTCCACAGCCAGGGCAAACGGCAGGGGTGACAGAGGGCACCCCTGCCTAGTGCCCCTGCGTAACTGAAAGGGACTCGAGAGGGAGTCATTTATTTTAATGCGCGCACTAGAACCATTATACAGGAGCTTCACCCAAGCTATAAATCTGGGTCCCAAACTGAATTTGTGTAAAACCGCCCATAAATACCTCCACTCGACGATGTCAAATGCCTTCACAGCGTCGATGGAGGAAATGGCACGGCGTCCCGGATTATCCACTGGAGACTGGATATTCAAGAGCAGCCTCTGAATATTAAGTGACATAGACCTAGAAGGCATAAATCCCGACTGATCAGCATGTACCAACCCAGAGACAAACTTTGATAATCTGTTCTCTAAAACCCTGGCTAGTAGTTTGATGTCTGAGTTTAGGAAGGGATATGGGTCGATATGAGTCAAGGCTGTAGGGGGTCCTTCTCTGGTTTGGGGATGACCACCACAGCCGCCTCCCTCATAGAGTCAGGTAGTGTGCCAGCAGTCAGGGTGGCATTTAGAGCTTTAAGAAGCTGGTAGGAGTGTCTCCCCAAATTGCTTATAGGCCTCAGCCGGCAGACTGTCCTTTCCGGGGCTTTAGAATTGGCCATTTGGAGAGCCACTGTGGTAAGCTCATTTAGTGTTTGTGGGGCATTTAACAAATTATAACCAGACCTGGCAAGACTCGGAAGAGAGCACCAATCCAAGTATGCAAGAATACTTTCCTCCGTGGGATCAACCTTTGATGAGTATAAGTCTACAAAGAGGTTTTGAAAAACGTCTAGGACTTGAGATTAATTGGCTACCGTCTCTCCCAAGGGCTTGTGAACAGCCTTAACATGTGGCACCCCCTGTTGGGCTCTGGCGATTATTGCTAGTAAGTGACCTGTGGCCTCTCCCTCTTTAAAGTATCTTTGTTGAGTGAAAAATCGTTTGTTCTCTGCTGTTGTCATGGAGACCTGTTTGTATAGATTTTGGGCTTCCAGCCATCTACCCTCTGACTGCTCTTTGGGATTAGCAATATAAGCCTCTTCAGCCTTGCCAGCCTCATCAGTATTTGTTTTTATGGCCCTGATTTGTCTAATTATAAGGCTCCTGAGGTGAGCCTTCCCAGACCACCAGAGGTGTGGCAGTACCTTCATTATATTATATAAACTCTCGGACAGCTCTCATGAGCTCGTCAGTTTTTGGGAATAGTGTGAACCAGAACGGGTTCACCTTCCATAATTTTTCTCTGGTGGTCTGGGATACCCCCACCTGCACAATCAGGAGGGAATGGTCAAAAATATTACGGGGTGTATATAAAACTGATAAGACCAGTGCACTGGCAGCAGCATTCCTCAGACAGAAGTCTATGGGAGAAACATTGCACATTCGGGTGCCTATCCTTCCACATATCGCTCAGCCCAATTTCAGCGAGCAGACGTGCAAAAGGGGTAGAACCACTTACGGTACCCCACTGAAATGTATCCAGCTTTTTATATAAGCTATTGTTAAAGTCACCCACAAATAGGGATGGTAGAATAAGGGCCAATAAATTGTAGCAGGTTATTCAGGGCTCCTGGGGAGAATGGTGGCGGGGCATAAATGTTCGCCAGTATACATAACAACCCGTTTAATTTACATAATAGAAATATAAAGCGACCTTGGTTGTCTATTTTAGACACTAGGGGCTAAAAAGAGACTAGCACACTAACCCCTCTCGAGTAGGTAGAGTGAATGGAGCGAAACTGGGTTTGACAATTACGATGTTTAAGTACTACTAATGTAGCAGCCTGTAAATGGCTCTCCTGTAGACATATTATCACTGGTTTATGCTTATTCAGGGTAGAGCACATTGCCACCCATTTCACTCCATCACTCAGCCCATGAACATTCCATGAAGCAAATGTATAAGAATTAGCCATTGCATTCAGGAAAAATCATATCTAGTGTAAAATATCCCAGTGTCCTGGCGGGCACCGCAGCAAAGGGACACTCAGTATACAAAGAAAAGGGTTCACCACTGTTTGGAGACTCTGCATGGCTCATAATGAGATAGGGCCAGATGGGAGAAGCTATCAGGCATGGAGAGACTTCTTTGGCACAGTCAGCGCAGGTATTCCATTGGCAGGGTATAGATTGCAGTATTCCAAGGGAAAGATGACAGTCAAAGTCAACAAGTGGAATCTCACAACCGGTGAGTTTCTCTATGTATAAGTGTTCATACTCACAATCCCAATCCTCATTGAAGGAAGGAAGAGAACCTATTTTTTCCAACTTAGGTCCACATGGGAAAATACTTTTGGGGAGCCCCGACGTCTCAGAACATGTCTGTATTCTGAAGGAGGTTATAGGTAACATGAGTCGCAATCAGTTCAAGAATGCAAAGCACTCATGGCTACCGCCAGTAAAGAATAGACTTGCGCAGTCTTATTATTGTTAGGTGTATTACCGGGTAGAATAGAAGAGGAGAGCGGGGGGAAGACAGGTAAAACATAGGTGTATATTATTTCAAGTCTTCTGCTTTTTTTGTTTAGCTTCCCCCCGCAGACTACGCTCTTCCCTATCCAGACACTAGAGGCCTTCTCAAAGAAATATACCTCATCCCTGGCAACCACACGTAGGCATGCGGGGTACAACATAGCATACTGGAGATCCAGGGCACATAGACGTTTCTTTACCTCATTAAACTGGGATCTTTGCTTTTGCACCTTGCAGACTTTGGAGTTGTCTATTACCATGGCTGGACCCAGAGTGCGTGCTTTAGACAAGATCACATCCCGGTCTTTGTAGTTCAGCAGCTTAAATAGATGGTCTAGGGGGGTTGCCAAAGATGTTAGTGAGCCAATTCTTAATAAGGGTGACCGGGTTCTTCCCTTCTGCCCTCTCCGTAATACCTATGGCTCCAATACTGTTCCTTCATGAACGGTTTTCCATTTCGTCTAGCCGGGCAATATGTTTAGCAGACATAGATTATTGGTAATGCACATCTCTTTGTAATGGCGCCCACACATTCTCTAATGTAATCATACTCATCCTCTAATTCCGTTGTGTGATCACTGAGTTTTAGATGATCATGTCTTATAAAGGACACCTCTCTCTTCACCCCCTTAATTTCTGAGGTTATTTCAGTTATAGAGGAGGTGACCACCTGAAGGATATCTCGCAAAGTGGGCTCTGGCCCAGCCGGGTTAGAGGCCTGTGTAGGCCGCATGTTACTCACTGTGTCCCACTCCAGCACAGATACATTCAGGTCCTCAAGCGGCGCTGTGTAATCTGCATCTGGGAGGCTCTCACCGGATTTCTCTGGTAACTCGATCTGCATCGAGGGTTTTTTGTGGCTGCTTTTCCAAAGAATTTGGAGGCCGATCCTTAATACCTCTCTTTGGCTTGTCGCATGGCAGTGCCGCCATCTTGGTCTGCAGAATCCATGAGCGAGCAGAGTCCCGATCTGCACTTAGACATGGCAGACACTTTTTGGAGGTGTCTGTAGGTAGCTCTGCACCCTTGGGACTATCGCAGGATGGGTGTTTGCTTGGTAGATAGGTTTGGGATTGCGCCCGCAGGATAATAGAACCGATCCTCGGCGGAGCTCTATGGCTGTTCATCTAGCTACATGCGCCGCTAAGCCACGCCCCCTCAGTGTGTACCTTTGTTACCGTACCCAGTCCCCACTGGGTGGGGTCATCCTGTAATGTTTGCTTCACACACTGGATGCTGTGTTAAGACTCTTACTGTCACATGAAGTGCAATGTGTGAGGTTAGATGCAGGGTGCCATGCAGGTCCAGGGCTATGGTCCATTTTATAGTTTCCAGACCCTGAACACCCCGTACGGAAGTATGTTTACTGTGATGGGTGAAGCCTGGACCTTAATAGGCTCAGCTTCACGGATAAGGTAAGACAGGGTTTCTTTGTATGTGGACTCCAGATCCTGGCTTTTAACAAAACTATCCACAGGCCAAATCATGCTGTGTGGTTTAGAGGGTTGATGATTGGGAGTTATTCACTTGATTGTGTCAATCCATGCCATTTTGACACTAACGCCCTGTTCTCATCTAGATGACTCAGAATCACAGACAGAAGAACCCGATTTGTCTTCTGAGCACAAGCAACTATAAAATTGGCTTTCCAGGTGACAAATTTCCACCCGCCTGTTCTTCCAAGAACGCATACAGCACTTTGCTGCATTCCTGCAGCCATCTTCTACAGAGACACCACCGCAGGAGCTCAGTCAACACCTGGGTTATAGCATCACTCTGGACATGCAAAACCCCTTCACTCCAGCACACTTTGACAGGTGCGTTTGACATACAATTGATCTCCTTCTGATCTGCACTTCACCTTTTGATTGTGCATTCCCTTAGGCCATGCACACAGACATAATAATATACTTATTTAAATGCTGAATCTTGGTAGCAGGGTGATCCAGCTTAAAAAGAATGTGTAAGGCAGGCCTCGACAAACCCCAGGCGCCAGGTCGCCATGGCGACCAGAAATCGCGTCCTGGCGAGTGACTGCCGTTCCTTCTCTTCCCATGTTAAAACAGCGTGTCAGATTCAGCGAAGCGAGAGCCGAGAGTTCTCTGCTTAAACAGCTGTTAAACTTGGCCGGCTGCCCGGCTTCCCGGGATATTTGTTTCTACTTAGAATGAAGAAAAGTAACAAACAGGCTGCCTGGATAGTTGTTGAGAGTTAGGCTGCATTCACATAGGGGCGACACGATTTCAGCGCGACTTCGCTAGGCGATTTAAGCGCGACTTTCAGCGCGACTTCCAGCGCGACTTCAAAGACCTCAGGCGACTTTACAACACGACTTTTGCCAGGCGACTTTGACTTGACCAATCAGAGAAGGGAGGGAGGGG
>BLSH010039733.1:95756-143993 GCA_018402905.1 Glandirana rugosa
GTATTGACACTTCTCCGTCCTTTTACTCTTTATCAAAATTTTCTAAAAATGTTTAGTTATAGACTTTTCACACCGTACGTAAACATAAGTCGGAACGACTTCTTTTCGTAGGGGTGTTGTACTACAATGATGGTGGTACAAAATTCCACCCCTTCCGCACGAGTCCAACTACGCGTCACAATCAAAAAACGGTGTGTATCGTAAAAAGAAAATCCGGTATTTCAATTTTAAACCAGAGTAGACTGGTCTCATAGAAGAAGGTGTACAAACGACACAGGGGGTGTACCGAAGAGCGTTTGACGTTTGCCCTCAAGAATACCTACATAAAGTTGTTACCGAAAGAAGAACGGTGAGAAGGTGTTTCCGGTCTAAAGACCTCACGTGCTGATTATCAACAGGACACCTGTCTAAGGGGGTGGACTCGACACCTATGCTTTTCTTCAGCAAGGCTGAATACAAATGCATGCCACACTTTTCAGATATTGATTTGTAAAAATCTTTTAAAACTATTTCTCATTTTCCTGCCTCTTCACAGTTATGTACCACTTTGTGTTGGTCTATCACATAAAATCTCAATAAAATACATTTACGATTTTTCAAGGCACTGTATGTGCAAGTTCATGTAAGTCAGAGTAGTAATTCATCTGTTTTGCAAAAATTTAAAAAAAAAAGTGTTGCCTGCCCAAGTGTCTCCTTTTGGTCTATTAGGAAGTTTGGTCTTGTTGTTATCACTCCACACACTGCAATTTATAAAACTCACATCCAAGTCCACTCTTTGCATCTGAGCAAGGGCTTTGTAAAATGAGTGCTCAAGCGAAAGGCATACTGATGCATTGTCTTTTTTACTATGTGGTAAACTGACATTGCCTCTTGATAACAATTTCCTGCAACACAGTTTACATAATAATCTGCACTCCATCACTGCCTCTCTTCTCTGTTCTTGCTCTGATGCTCTCATATGTAATCTCTTCCATTTGACACTACTTTGGCCTGAGTGGCCATAATCCCTAAATTGGCAGGTGACAACATATGAGAGTTTCCTGATTTGCCCAGAAATGCCGATCTCATGTTTGTGGGGCGCCTGTTTCTGACACTCGATGTTCATTCTCAGGGTAACTTCAAACAGGCAGGTTACAAAACACGTCATGAATGCTATTGTTCCTCATAATAAGCCATTGCTATCAGCATCATCCTTCCATTTCCATGATAGTAAACTTGTATGAATGACAAAACCAAGCAAACGCGTTTATAAAGCCCTCTGCTGCACTCTGAAGATACTTTAGTCCAGGGGTGTCCCACATTTTGACCTTCCTGGACCATATTGGAAGAAGAGGAATGGTCTTGAGACACAAATAAATTATACTAACAATATGGATAGCTGATGAGCATAAAAAGTCTAGCAGTTCACAAGTTAATGATCACTGTTATAGATAATGTACCTATCTGAGTAATAAAACTTAAATTTTTTTTTGCAATATTTTTTATTATATAAGAAAATGAGGGCAACATAAAACTAGTGCAATATTTGACACTGTTTTTGATAAATTAACACATTAATTTCTGGTTTGATATATGTACTTCTCATTTTGCCCTTCCTGTGCTTCATTCGTGAAAATAGTTGCTCAGAAAAATAGGCGCTGCTGAAAACTAATGACATGAATAAGGTGAAGAGTGGGAGATTTTTCTTTGGGAAGATAAAATGTATAAAAGTCCAGAATAGACACACAGTCAAATGTTTCTTTGCCCACATGTCTCTGCTAAGTGTAAATGCATTTTTACAAAATAACCCCCCCCCCCCCAAATCTACATTTTTAAGTAAGTTCACAAGTTAGTGATCACTGGTATAGATAATGTACCTATCTGAGTAATAAAACTTAATTTTTTTTGCAATATTTTTTTATTATATAAGAAAATGAGGGCAACATAACTGTTTTTGATAAATTAACACATTCATTTCTGGTTTGATATATGTAGTTGCAATTTGCAGGTGTTATTCAGATATTTTGGTTCTCATTTTGCCCTTTGTGTGCTTCATCCCTGAAAATAGTTGCTCAGAAAAATAGGCGCTGCTGAAAACGAATGACATGAATAAGGGTTGATTGTGAAGAGTGGGAGATTTTTCTTTGGGAAGATAAAATGTATAAAAGTCCGGAAGTGACACACAGTCAAATTTTTCTTTGCCCGCATGTGTCTGCTAAGTATAAATGGATTTTTACAAAATAATCCCCCCCCCCCAATCTATATTTTTAAGTAAGTTTACAATTTTGTGGTGGACCACATGGTCCCCTCCATCAGATCATCCCCCGCAGCTATTACCTTTTGTGCCATTACCCCCTCCCTTTAGGCCTCATACACACGGACGTTTTTTGACGCCGGCGTTTTCTGGCGTTTTTTGCAGCTCTCCATGTTAGTCAATGGCCCCATAAAAACGTCGGCGTTTCTGAGCTGTAGGTGGCGTCGGCGTTAGTGAGCAGAAAGTAGAACCCATGGCCATCGCGTTCTGAGGCTGTAATGTTTTGACGCCGACGCCACAATATGCCAACAAACGCCAACTAACGCCAACAAACGCCACCTAATATTGTACCGGCGTTTTCCGGCGTTTTTTGACGCCAACGTTTTTAGGTTGAAAAATAGCAGAGGGATGATTTTTTTTTAAAAACGCCTATTGACGCCGACGCTCACTAACGCTCATAAACGCCAATGCATAACGCCGAAAAACGTCGACTTTTTTTCCTTGACGTCGGACCCGACGTTTTGTTTATTTTTTTAGATACGCCCGTGTGTATGAGGCCTTAGATTGTAAGCTCCATGAGCAGGGCCCTCCTATTTCTTCTGTATGAAACTGTATTGTAATTGTACTGCCTCCTGTACATTGTAAAGCGCTGCATAAACTGTTGGGTCTGTATAAATCCTGTATAATAATAATAATTATAGCCGTCATGGGCCCCAGGTTAGACGCTTTAGCCTATAACTTGAGCACAGTTGACCATCCTCAAAAATCTAGTGCTAGCTTTAAAAAAATGACTTTTATTTTTCTAGAAACCTCTCAGCTCTGATACAAATTCATTCATGTTTAATAATAAGTGGAATTGTTCAGATCCAGGATTGTACTGATGCTATTACCCTATCATGTAGCACTCTTCCAAAACCATCCTGCACATGAATCATTTTTCAAAACATATTTACTGCATAAAGCTGCAAAGATTGTAAAAATAAGAGGATTTATTCTGCTGACTTATTTGAGATGGCAAGTTCTAGGTCAGTTCATATCGAGAGGAATAATTATGTGTCTGTGAAGAATGAGTCGTTTTTCCCTGTCTGCTAAATTAGACAGCTGCTATGGATTACATGTCATGCTTCTTTCACACACCAGTTTACTTCCCACTGCTAATCCTAGTGCTACTTAGAAATGTATGTAATTAACATCATCACCTCTACTTTATCATATATGAAACGCTGTCACATTTCTTTGTTTGCACTTGCTTCAGTTCCAAAATAGCTTTTCTGAGCGCATTTTCTTCTGGGCCTTGTATAACAAAGTTTATGATATGTATATTTAAAAGAACAAGCAACTCCTCTAGGATTAGAAATGTTATATTGGAGAACTGGTACAACAAACATCAGGAAATATATATGCCTGAAGTATAGGATAGTGACTGTGTTTCAAAGCAAACATTAATAAAGGCACATAAACTCGTAAGAAATTTTTGTGATTCCTTTGGAATTGTCTGGATTTCTACATGAATGGTGACTAGAATTTGATCTGTTCTTTGTAGTCAGAAAAATAAAGGCAACACAGGCAAAGGCCTTCCTAAAGACTGATAAATGAAGTAATTCCATGCAAGAAGGATTTCACAGGAATTATTCATCATTCACTTTTTTTTTTTGATGTGGAAGAACAAAATGGCATATTAATTTTCCATTTGTTTTAGGATTAATGTATAATAAAATGCAATCTTATGAATTCAATTGTATGTATAGCTAAATATATTCTTTTTAAGGCTTAGATAGATCAGGGAAGGGGTAAAGCCCCTTTAAGTTTATTTTTTGCTGTCCATGGCTTGTTGGGGAGCATTTCCTTCACGTTATGTCCCAGAGATCCAGCAGAAAGAGGACGGATATTTCTACAGAGTGAGGGTAAATACCCTCTTAAACCATTTTCACTAGAAGAGGTGTGCCCATTGGAAGACCACTACTTCTTATTCTGGTGACAAATGTAACATTTTTAACCACTTCAATACTGGGCACTTTAACACCCTTCTTTCCCAGACCATCTTTCTGTGCTTTCGCACTTTCAATGAGAATTGCGGTCATGCTACACTATACCCAAATGAAATTCTTATAATTTTGTTCACACAAATAGAGCTTTCTTTTGGTGGTATTTAATCACCATTGCGTTTTTTTATTTTTTGCAATATAAGCGAAAAAAAGAGTGAAAAACTTGAAAAAAACCCAATATTTTCTACTTTCTGTTTTAAAAGAAAATCAATAAAATCTAATTTTGTCATAAATTGATGCCAAAATGTATTCTGTCTTTGCTAAAAAAAAATCTGAATAAGTGTATAATAATTGGTTTGGGTGATCACGGAAAGATGTACGCAGATAATCATGTACAGATGTACGCAGATGATCACACGGACATATGTGTGCAGATGATCATTGGGACATATGTGGGACAGGTGTTTTTTATTGTGTGGGGACATTTGTGGTGACACTGTGGGGGGGGGGGGGCAAGTGTGTGGACACTGGGGACATGTGTGGGATGATGACACTTTGTGGGGCACTGTGTGAGGACAGTGATCAGTGTGTAAACAGCTGTAAAAATCAGCTCATACACACTGATCACCGCCGGCTGCAGCAATCTGCTCTCACGCTCCTCACTGACAACTTCCGTCTGAGGAGAGGGAGAGCCGATCTCCTAGCAACCGGCTTTCTGTTTACATCACATGATGGCTGTGATTGGACACAGCCATCGTGTGATCAGGAGGGCTAATCACAGAGCCCTCCTGCCGATCTGAGATGCGCTGTGTCCTGGTGACACGAGGGCATCGGGATCACGCTTCTGCGCGATCCCGCTCCTTATGAAGGACGCTCCTGAACTTCCACTCAGAAGGAGGAAGCGTCCACCCGGCCGTATATATGCAGTGGCCGGGTGGGAAGTGGTTAATTTCTGACTTTTGTCTTGGTTACAGTGGTCATCAGGACAAATAAAGAGGGTAAATCTCCCTAGCAGAAACACAGAGATATGTCTGTCAACACCTATCAAAACTTTTTTCATAGTGCCGTAAAAGCGCAGGACCTTTGATGAGACCCCAGTCGTTGCACTGTGGAATGAGCATCTGCACATTCTTCAGCGTCGGTAACTGAAAACACTTGATAGGCTCTGGGTGGCACTAGGGTTGTACTTTGAGTCACCTAAAATTGAAAAGTAGATGTCTAGCCTGTCTTCTGTTTCAAAAAGCAAGTGGAGATCCACTCTTACAGAGAAATTCAGCTGTGGTTAAGGTAAAACCAGAGCTGAAAAAAGAAGGCTTCAAAGCTCAGGGCATGTGCCCTGAAGAAACTGGATCAGCGGGCCGTTTCCTCAGTATGCATGCGCAGATGATGTCGGTGCAAGCGTATACAGTGAATATCTCCTAAACTGTGCAAGTTTAGGAGATGTTCGTGGTACCTACAGGTAGCCTATCTGTCCAGACCACCAGTGCGAGGCGGTCATACTGATGTGACCTATGCCTTCACTTTGACGTTTGTTACAAGAGTTCTTTTGTGAGTATGTTTTTATGAGCTTTTTACAATAAAGGTACTAAGGATAATGCGCTAGGCCAGTGCGCCTTTTTTTTGCTTCTTTTCGTACCTACAGGTAAGCCTTATTGTAGGCTTACCTGTATGTAAAAGTGGTAGTGCAGAGTTTACAACCACTTTAATTAATGAAACACCACCCAGTATTTTTGGTATACTGTTCATTATTTCACATTGTACATTTTTTTAATTATATATGTCAACAACATTGGCTTTTTGCTGTATTCTTGAAAAACTTAAAGAAGTAATTAAAGCAAAAACCTGACAGTTCCCCATGTAGCAATGTTTTATAACCAATTGATCCTGCTTGTAGATCTGTTATTTCTCCAATTCTTTTAACAGGGTGACAATGCTTATCATTCTGCAGTGTAGTTGTAATTCTGTCCTGTAGTCTGTAATATCTATCTTCACTTTTCGCTGTGATGCATGCCTATAGTGTACCTGCTCGCTCACTTCAACCCTTCAACCAGGTAATCTTCCAAGACCCTTTCTTATTCGTCTTTTGAATTGCAGTGTAGTTGTGCAGCTGTGTTTTCACTGTTGGGATAGCACTGTCCTAAGAAAATACAAATACAAATGATGAACCTTGTGAGCTGTTATATCCAATCCTGCTGTCAGCACTATCCACCTCCCTAACATGTGGTCAGTAAAGCATAAATAACAATATAACTAATAGTTATATAAATGAGTGCAGCGCTATTATACTAATTCATAAAGTGCATAGATACATAAAGTGCAAATACAAACATATCTGTATATATATGATGCTAGTGTGATACTGAATCTATATTAATAAAGTGCAATATAATTCATTAGTAGAGTGCAATATAATTCATTAGTAAAGTGCAGAGTTCATGCATTAGTCCATATAATCAAGTCTTGATTGTTTGTCATACACTTCCATATAAATTGCATAGAACATCCAGTTGTAACAGTTTGAATTGTAGCCAAGTGATCAAATCAGCACACAGCACCCTGTGCCGCCACCAGATGTGCCCGCACCTCATGGGCGTTAAAATTATGCCTTGAGTTATGCTCCTTTTAGCAGATTTAAAGATATCTTCCTCTCCATACATTCCACATCATCTCTGCAAACTATGCAAAGCCCTCAGTCCAGCTCCAATATCTTCACCATGGACTCGATCAGGATCATGCAAAATGATATTACCATAACATTGCGTAATTCCGTTTACAACAGCATTTATTTAAAACTTCAATAAAAACACTCACATGATAATATAATAAAATGCGCCTATACTCATCAGTGTGACAGTGCCGATCCCTCGCTTCCTCTCCACCTCTGAGTTCTTAGAAACACTCCTCAGCACACTCTGCACACTACGTCCATCGACCAGGTTAGCCCCTCCTACCGGTTTTGTCACCTCATGTGACTTCGACTGGGAGATCTCCCAATCGAAGTCACGTGAGGTGACAAAACCGGTAGGAGGGTCTAACCTGGTCGATGGACGTAGTGTGCTGAGGAGTGTTTCTAAGAACTCAGAGGTGGAGAGGAAGTGAGGGATCCGATTTCTGACCCAGGGGAGCTACAGATCTCAGGGAAAGGAGGGACCGGCACTGTCACACTGATGAGTATAGGCGCATTTTACAGTTGTATGCAAAAGTTTAGGAACCCCTGACAATTTCAATGATGGTCATTTATAAATATTTGGGTGTTTGGATCAGCAATTTCATTTTGATCTATCAAATAACTGAAGGACACAGTAATATTTCAGTAGTGAAATGAGGTTTGTTGGATTAACAGAAAATGTGCAATATGCATCAAAATGAAATTAGACAGGTGCATAAATGTGGGCACCCTTGTTATTTTGTTGATTTGAATACCTGTAACTACTTAGCACTACTTAGCACTGATTAATTGGAACACACAATTGGTTTGGTGACCTCATTAAGCCTTGAACTTCATAGACAGGTGCATCCAATCATGAGAAAAGGTATTTAAGGTGGCCAATTGCAAGTTGTTCTCTTTGACTCTCCTCTGAAGAGTGGCAACATGGGGGCCTCAAAACATTATGGTTTAGGGGAAGGCTACAAAAAGTTATCGCAGAGATATAAGCTGTCAGTGACCACTGTGAGAAACATAGTGAGGAAATGGAAGACCACAGGCACAGTTCTTGTTAAGGTCAGAAGTGGCAGGCCACATAAAATATTGTAGAGGCAAAGGATGGTGAGAACAGTCAAAAACAGCCCACAGACCACCTCCAAAGACCTACAACATCAACTTGCTGCAGATAGTGTCACTGTGCATCGTTCAACAATTCAGCACGCTTTGCACAGGGAGAAGCTGTATAGGAGAGTGATGCGAAAGAAGCCTTTTCTGCACACACGCCACACATGGAGTCGCTTGAGGTATGCAAATGCACATTTGGACAAGCCAGCTTCATTTTGGAATAAGGTGCTGTGGACCAATGAAACAAAGATTGAGTTATTTGGTCGTAACAAGGGGCGTTATGCATGGCGGCAAAAGAACACAGCGTTCCAAGAAAAACACTTGCTACCCACAGTAAAATTTGGTGGAGGTTCCATCATGCTGTGGGGTTGTGTGGTCAGTGCCGGTACTGGGAATCTGGTTAAAGTTTAGGGTCGCATGGATTCCACTCAATATCAGCAGATTCTTGAGAATAATGTTGAGGAATCAGTCACAAAGTTGAAGTTACGCCGGGGCTGGATATTTCAACAACTCAAAACACTGCTCAAAATCTACTTGGGCATTTATGCAGAGGAACAAGTACAATGTTCTGGAATGGCCATCCCAGTCCCCAGACCTGAATATCATTGAGCATCTGTGGGGTGATTTGAAGCGGGCTGTCCATGCTCGGCATCCATCAAACCTAACTGAACTAGAGATGTTTTGTAAGGAGGAACTTTACCCTGTGCCTTTCCATTAATAGGATGCACATCGAAAGGAGATTAGAAACAATTATCATTGTTTGTAAACTATTTACGTGTTATCTGATGAACATCCAGGTCTTTGGAGAGCTTTTTTTTCCTGACCCTTCCTGGTGTATGCGTTTCAACACCCCTTAGTTCCTCTGAAACCTCCACTGCCCACATTATACGGCATTTAAGAAAAATTCTATTCTTCTATATAAAGAGTAGTCGACAACAGATTGATTCATTTCATTGGAACATCTGCCTTTAATTACCCTCTTTCAAGATTTGGTTATCTTACAAGCTCATATACTGTTTTCTGTGAGTGGTCTGGATTGTTTAAACCATTTGTGTAGTAAAATGGTGTGGTGTTTAAAAACTGCCTTTTTATTGTGACGCAGGGTGAAATCGCATTTTAAAACTATTTAGGCATGGTGACCAGCGGATGGTCAGAGATTGAAATGAGTGTCACTTGCCCGGTAAACACTTGTTTCATGCTTTGGATATCTCTAGACACACCCATTGCTCAACTAAGAAACCTATGTTTAAACCCAATGTTGTTAACGCTCTCTATATGGAAGAAATGTATACAACAGTTCTCTCTCTCTTCCCCATGCTCACCTTTACTAAATGTACTTTTCAACTTAGACATCCCTGACAATCTATCATACAGTGGGGCAAAAAAGTATTTAGTCAGTCACCAATTGTGCAAGTTCTCCCACTTAAAAAGATGAGAGGCCTGTCATTTTCATCATAGGTACACTTCAACTATGAGAGACAGAATGGGAAAAAAAAATCCAGAAAATCACATTGTCTGATTTTTAAAGAATTTATTTGCAAATTATGGTGGAAACTAAGTATTTGGTCACCTACAAAAACGTAAGATTTCTGGCTCTCTCAGACCTGTAAATTCTTCTTTAACCACTTACCAACCGGAAGGTTTTCCAGCTTTAGGACCAGAGCACTTTTTGCGATTCGGCACTGCGTCGCTTTACCTGACAATTGCGCAGTCATGCGACTTTGCACCCAAACAAAATTTGCTTCCTTTTTTCCCCACAAATAGAGCTTTCTTTTGGTGGTATTTGATCGCCTCTGCATCATTTCTGATCACCGCTATAAACAAAAGAAGAGCGACCATTTTGCAAAAAAACCCAAATGTCTTACTTTTTGCTAAAATTCAAATCCAAAAAAATAAATAAAAAAAAACATTTTTTTTCACCGGTTTTGGCCAATTTATATTCTTCCTCATATTTGTGATAAAAAAAAAATCACAATTGGCGTTTATTGATTGGTTTGCGCAAAAGTGGCCACGTTTACAGATGAGAATTAATTTCTGGGGTTTTTATTTTTTTTATTTTTTACTAGTAATGGCGACGATCTGCGATTTTTAGCGGTACTGCGATATTGCAGCGGACATGTCGGTCATTTTTTACTCTTTTTTGGGACCAAGGACATTTATTCAGCGATCAGAATGTCCACTGATTACTGTATAAATGTAATTGGCAGTGAAGGGGTTAACCTGGGGGGGGGGGGAGCTGGGGGTTAACTGTATTCCTTGGGTGTGTTCTTACTGTGGGGGGGTTGGGCTAACATGGGCATGAGAGATCTAACTGATCCCAGTGACAGGGATCAGTAGATCTCCCATGCCTGCAACAGAATGGGGAACCAGTGTGTTTACATCGCGCGCCGCCTGTTCGCAGATCGCCGTCTTTTTACGGCGATTCGCGCTCAGCATCCCAACTGCCGCCGTGAAAACACGGCACGCGGTCGGGAACTGGTTAAGAGGCTCCTCTGTCCTCCACTCATTACCTGTATTAATGGCACCTGTTTGAACTCGTTATCAGTATAAAAGACACCTGTCTACAACCTCAAACAGTCAGGCTCCAAACTCCACTGTGGCCAAGACCAAAGAGCTGTCAAAGAACACTAGGCTGTAGACCTGTACCAGGCTGGGAAGACTGAATCTGCAATAGGTAAGCAGCTTTGTGTGAAGAAATCAACTCTTGGGAGCAATTATTAGAAAATGGAAGACATACAAGACCACTGATAATCTCCCTCTATCTGGGGCTCTCACCCTGTGGAGTCATAATGATCACAAGAATGGTGAGCAAAAATCCCAGAACCACATGGGGGGACCTAGTGAATGACCTGCAGCGAGCTGGGACCAAAGTAACAAAGGCTACCATCAGTAACACACTAGGCCGCCAGGGACTCAAATCCTGCAGTGCCAGACGTGTCCCCTGCTTAAGCCAGTACATGTCCGGGCCCGTCTGAAGTTTGCTAGAGAGCATTTAGATGATCCAGAAGAGGATTGGGAGAATGTCATATGGTCAGATGAAACCAAAATAGAACTTTTTGGTAAAAACTCAACTTGTCGTGTTTGGAGGAGAAAGAATGTTTTTCTACAAAGGGACCAGGACAACTGATCCGTGTAATGGAAAGAATGAATGGGGCCATGTATCGTGAGATTTTGAGTAAAAACCTTCTTCCATCAGCAAGGGCATTGAAGATGAAACGTGGCTGGGTCTTTCAGCATGACAATGATCCCAAACACACCGCCCGGGCAACAAAGGAGTGGCTTCGTAAGAAGCATTTCAAGGTCCTGGAGTGGCCTAGCCAGTCTCCAAATCTCAACCCCATAGAAAATCTTTGGAGGGAATTTAAAATCCGTGTTGCCCAGCGACAACCCCAAAACATCACTGCTCTAGAGGAGATCTGCATGGAGGAATGGGCCAAACTACCAGCAACAGTGTGTAAAAACCCTGTGGAGACTTACAGAAAATGCCAATAAAGGGTATATAATAAAGTATTGAGATGAACTTTTGTTATTGACCAAATACTTATTTTCCACCATAATTTGAAAATACATTCTTTAAAAATCAGACAATGTGATTTTCTGGATTTTATTTTCTCATTCTGTTTCTCATAGTTGAAATGTACCTATGATGAAAATTACAGGCTTCTCTCATCTTTTTAAGTGGGAGAACTTGCACAATTGGTGGCTGACTAAATACTTTTTTGTCCCACTGTATAGTCAAATAAACATTTGGTCGTAGGCAGGTATTTTTTGACTTTGAAACAGTATTTTTTTATCCTTTGCAGAGATTCAGCATAAATATCAGATTCCTAAACAATTTTTCTACTTCTATCTCCAATTCAAACACTACTTCCTCTCTAAGTCAAAGACCTTGACCTTAGATTACCCTTCCCTATGTGAGCTCCTCTGTGCTCAAGGCCCCTACCAAACACACCTTATATCATCTATTTATAAAATCCTTCATGACGCCTCTCCGTTTCTGACTCAGACCACTCATACATGCAAAAATGCTCTCAACTCATTCAGTGACCTATTCTTCTCCCACAATGGCAGAAGATATGGGACTCTATAGCCAGATCTTCTAGATGCGTGGGGCAGAGAGAGAGATGGCTTATAAGATATTGTTTTTCTGGTATAGAACTCCTGAGGTCCTCCACAGATACGACCCCAAGGTCCCGCAGGTTTGCTAGAGATGCCATGCTAATTTAGGTTCACATTATCACATCTTCTGGGAATGTCCCATTCTACAACCGTTGTGGTCCTCTATCCAATCCTTTTTCAGAAACTCTTAGAATTAACTCTTCCCTTAATGCATTTGGTCTATCTTTTAGGCCTGGCCTCTCTAAACATACCCAAAAGCTAGCAATATTTATTTTTCTAGCAGCCAAGCGACCCATTCCCTTAGGATGGCTATCCTCCTCTCCACTTACATTGACTCTACATTGAGGTAATACAGGCTTTAACACAGATATGCTGATTGGAACACCTTATGGCCTTAGTACATGATTCCATACCTCAATTTTCTAAAGTTTGGGAATTATGGGATCACTCTTACCTCAACCCTTATGCCATATCCTTGAATTCTTGACCGCCCATCCCCTTCTCTACTGCCTTTCCTCTCCATGGTGTACCCCCTGCACCCCCTGCCTTAGGCTTTATACCCTCTCAGGTTCTACAATTTAAGAGGCTAATCCAGGAGCTGTAATTAGTGCTGTGTATGATGGTTATACCCGCGCTTTGTAAGCCTGCTCCATAGGTCAGCCTCCCTTCTCACGTCTCAGGTTCTATAAAGTTATTATCCATGTTCTATTACAATCTGACTTTTTGTATTACAAATATATTTGTACTAGAATGCTATCAGGACTTCTTATAGGTCCTTTTTTTCTGTATCTATATTGATGTTATACTTCTTTATCTTTGAAAAATTCAATAAACATACAATTGAAAAAATATATATTTAGGCAACGTTTAGCAATGTTTCCAGGCTTTTGAGATTTTTTTTTTTTTTTTATTCCTTGGAGTCGACTCACCATAAGCTAATACCTAGACCCTAAACCATGTTTTCCATACTTTCCGATGCCGTACTCTGCCAATGGTCAGAAAACTTGCAATAGATTTTTCAGATTACATGTTTGGCCTATGATAATCCCGGGTAATACAATCCTGGGTGAAACAAATGTTAATACCATATGACAAAATGAGTAGATTCAGTAATTATAACCAACTGTAAAACTAATTTTACAAAGGAGTGAAAAGTTACATATGTGGGCACACCCCTTTTTTCCTTTAAGCATAGCTAAACCCAAAAGCAAACATCTAAAAAATTGCTGATGACCGATCCTTAAATTTTGTTAAGTTCAGGTATTTCCAAGTGAAAGACCCGGTTAAGGGTACAGTATACAGAACAAAGAACTTTTAGATAATTTTTCACCCAACCTATAAAAAATTATATAAAACCTGTGCTGCACTACTTAGTGTTACTAAACCCGCAACAGTAAAATCAGTCTATATGTGCAGTACAGCATGCTTGTGTTTTGGCGATTGCTACCTACCTCACTTATTCGCTTAATGACAAATAAAATAAGTGGTTACAACCTTTGTCTATAAAAAGATCTAGTCTATGCTTTTGCAACTATTACCATTAAAATCAATAACCAATGACAACTGTGTTAAAAAATAAAGATCTGATTTAAAGCAGAACTCTGGGAAAATGTTTTTTTTTTCCATGTCCTTGTTGCTGATCTCCTACCTTCGCCAACTATGCCATCCATCTCCTGCTGAGCTATGTAGTTCCTCTGTAGTATCCTGCTGAACTTGCTGAAAAACTGTTATTCCCCTGTGATTTCCTGTTTGTAAGACCGCTGGCTGCTATCTCTCCTGTACTGCCCAGTTGTAGTTCTCTAGAAGCCGCAGGGATGAACTTCTGTGATGTAGTGGGCAGAGGGGGTCTCACAGCCCCAGGTCTGTACCGCCCATTGAGGTGGTTTTCTCTCCTCTTCCCTCCTCCTCCTCCCCAGCTCTCTGCCAGCACCACCCCCTATCTCTCACTGCATAGCGGGGATCATTACAAGACACCGCCCAGGTGACAGACGGGGAATACCCGGGCGGTGACAAGTCTTGTGTATGAAATACCGATCACCGTAGCATGCCGCCTCTTAGAACAGCTTTATGATTGACAGCACACTGGTTCAATGCTGGTCTAAGAGGCGGGACATTACTGAGATCGGTATTTCATACACAAGATACAAGATCTGTCACCACCCGGGGATTTCCTGCTCTGTCCACGGCTGGTGTCTTGTAATGATCCCTGCTCTGCACATATTAGACCGCACATATGGTCACATATGAGAACGCACATATGGTCACATATGAGAACGCACATATAGGCACGTATGAGACCACACATATGGGCATATATGAGAACGCACATATGGGCATATATGAGAACGCACATATGAGAATATATGAGACCGCACATATGAGAATGCATGTATGGGCACATATGAGAATGCATGTATGGGCACATATGAGAACACACATATGGGCACACATGAGAAAGCACAAAGGAGACCGCACACTTGAGCACTGATGAGAATGCACATATGAGAACGCACATATAAGACCACACATATGGGCACTGATGACAATGCACATATGAACGCACATATGGGCACATATGAGAACACACATATGGGCACTGATGAGAACGCATATATGAGACCGCACATGTGGTCACTGATGAGAACGCACATGTGGTCACTGATGAGAATGCACATATGAGCCCTGATGAGAACGCACATATGGCCACTGATGAGGTCGCACATATGAGCCCCTATGAGACTGCACATATGGGCACTGATGAGAATGCACAAATGAGCCCTGATAATGCACATACCCTGATGATGTCACTGCACTGATATTGAAGTTCATTGAGATTTCCATACATATATAGAGGGTTCCACCATTATTGTGTTATCGATTAGTAAGTTAGCGCTGCACTTTTTTTTTTTTGTCTCATGCAGACATTTAATTGTGTCACATGCTGATGTAAAGCAGCATGTCCCAGCTTTTTCTGTGGTGCGGATAGGGATGTTTTCATACACCATACCAGCACTGATTACTGTTAGAAAGATCTCAAATCTACAGCAGAAGGAGGAATATTTCTAATACTGAATTACAGCAGAGTACAGTGTGTATAATATATAATTATGGGATGTGTGTACAGTTCAGTAATGATTACAGAAAGCAAGTAAGGGAAATATGCTTATCTCCTTGTGGCTGGAGGGGAGAGTAGTAGTGGCTGCAGAATAAGGGGTGTGATTTATGTTGACGTGGGCTTGTTCACATTTACATTTACAGGCCGAGTGTACCCTCCCACATTCATTGAAATGTGCAAGGCATGATGGGAAATGTAGTTTTAGGATAGAGAGAGAGGAGTATATGATGTAATCACTGTTCTAGCAGAGCCTCCCTGGCAAAATACATGATGCATTTTTCCAATCACAGTTCTGACTTCCTGAAAATGCAATCAGACATTTCTCTTAAACAGTAAGGAATTTCACAAATGTAATAACTGTTTAGTGTTTTGCAGGGGGGGGGGGGGGTGTACTAATGGGGAATTTTTTTTAAATCCCGGAGTTCTGCTTTAATTCATATAGAAAAGAAACGTTTGATTAATCAATTATAACCAAGTATAGCGAAGATGGTAAAACTTTTAAAGCAATGATGTTATCAATAAAATACATGGTAAGTAATACAAAAATAAGGATGTTACAATGTAAAACAGAATGTTACTAATACATAAAGCAAAGAAAGTTGCAGCAAAAGAAACAAAAAATGAAGGTTATCCAATGCACAGAAAATTCTTACGTCCTCATCATGTTCAGAGATAAAACAGAAAGTAGAGAGAGAAGTCCAGAGTCCTCTGAGATATACACTTACAAGCTCACCCCTCCTCACTCCCCTTCCAGGTAGAGACACCCCCTCTCACATATGCTAAAACTGCCACATTGAATCAATAGGGGGTGGGGGGCACTCTTAAGCTATGGTCAAGTAATTCCTGTTCCATTCTCACCTCCCATCTTGTCAGGGACCGTTGTGACCAGAAATGTGTGGACTGCAACAGAGTGTACTAAACACAGGTAAAATGTAAATAATGTGATTTATTATATGATAAATGAACAGCAAGAAAACGCACCTCCAATATAGTGAATAGAGAAAAATAACCAGTAAGTAAAATAACAGTGAACACACAATAAATAACAGACTAATTCCAATATGTACAGCACAAGGGAAAACAAAATCGTAAACGTGCCAGAGCAAGGCTTATACACAGGAGATCATGCAGGGGGGAGCTGGGAACAGACAGGACAGGGAAAGGGAGTCAGGAGATGGACTGAGCGGGTAGGAAGGGATCAGGCTACAGGGTCAGGGTCCACTGACAGGAGATGGGAAACAGGCTTCAGGAATACAGGAACGCAGAATCACAGTGTTTCCCAGGTTTAAATATGCTTCCTGCAATCAGCATCAGGTGATGCCTGATTGCAGGGGATAATGTCAGCACCTGACTGCCGAAAGACACCTGCTGGTGGACACAGGAACTGCAGCGCCACCAGCAGGTGAAATCTTTACCGACCGTTAGCCTCTGACTGCTGAGGGACACCTGCTGGTGGACACCGGAACTGCAGCCCATAGGTCTGGGAGCTACAGCGCCACCACATAGTCATAAAATTCCACAGCTATGTAGGGTGTCCCCTTTTTGTTTCTAAGCATATCCATGCAATATTCTTAAACTCTAGAGTCATCGAAAGTTCATTCTAAGACCCCATACACACTATTAGATATTCTGGCGATTTTTGTCTTCAGATTTACCAAAACCACATAATATGAGATCAAACCTTAAGAGTTTCAATTTGTATGCAATCTGAACACAAAAATATGCAGAAAATCTAATAGTGTGTATGGGGTCTTAGTCACATTAATAATGTCTATTATTTTCAGAGCTCAAATTTCTATTACATTTCCCCCTGAAGTTCATTCTTGAACTTATTCCCTCCCTCAATGATTCTGTACCCACCCACAACAGCCCAGAAGGCCCAACCACCACCACTGCAGCCTCTTCCTCTTATTTTGAGCATGATGGAACACATCAAGGTAGACTCGAGACTGCAAAGAAAAACTGGTGCCTTTGAGACTTCACATCCAGATCATTAGTGCCTGTGCTGCGATGTTTCCACAATCCTCTGCCTTGGAAAAGTGGAACTCCAACATTGATGGTGGGATCCTGGCATCCTTTTGTCCCGTAACTTGGGATTGCTGTGTGATGTTTGCAAAGATTGGATCAGACAATTAGATGGCACTTTTCAACATGGTTAACCACGTAAAGACCGCCTGTCGTCGACTGACATTGACAGTCTGACTCAATAACGTGAAAAACGCTGTCACCTGATGACGGCTGCGAGATCAAGCACCGTGGGCGCGCATGCTCACTGTGTAGTGGGGAGCCAGGGAGAGGGCAGGGTGGACTCGATGTCTGACGGCTACTCGCGATCGCTCCCCTCTAATGTGTACATGCGGATCCCTGTTCTGTCAAGGGAGGAGTGTGATTGTATGCTCCCTGTGTATGGGAGCTTTGATCACTCTCCTCCCCCAGTCAGCCCAGCCCCCATACAGTTAGTAACACATCCTGTGGAACACACTTAACCCTTTGATCGACCCCTAGTGTTAACCCCTTCCCTGCCCGTGACATTTATACAGTAATCAGTGCATTTTCATAGCACTGATTGCTGTATATATGTCAATGGTCCCAAAAAAGTGTCAAAATGGTCGGACATGTCCGCCGCAATCTCGCAGTCCCGCTAAAAATTGCAGATAGCCGCCATTACTAGTAAAAAATAAAACCCCCATAAATTAATCCTCATTGTTCGTAAACGCAGCAACTTTTGCGCAAACCAATCAAAATACACCGATTGCGAATTTTTCTTTTTTACCAAAAATATGAGGAAGAATGTATATCGGCCAAAACTGATGAATACTCTTTTATATATATATTTTTTTGGATATGTAGTATAGCAAAAAGTAAGACATTTTGGGTTTTTTTTTTGCATCAAAAACCACCAAAAAAAGCTCTATTTGTGGAAAAAAAGCCGTCAATTTTGTTTGGGTACAATGTCGCAGGACCGTGCAATTGTCAGTTAAAGCGACGCAGTGCCAAATTGCAAAAAGTGCTCTGGTCCTAAAGTGGGAAATCCTTCCGGGGCTGAAGTGGTTAAAGTGGTTGAGTCCCACTCCACTGCAAGGATAGTTTTGTCATTTCAGTTTTAAAGTATACCTGTTTCTAAAGTGGACAATTTACAAAATGGATGGATCATCTTGCATAAAGTGGCAGACTGAGCAGCTGTGCATGTTCTGACCACATGATGTCTATATTACACCCTGTTAACCACTTAAGGACCACCCTATAGTAAATATACTGCTACAGGTCAGCTGTTCTGTGAAGAATCACATACATATATATATATATATATATATATATATATATATATATATATATATGTGATTCTACACTTCAGCATAACGGGCACACTTTGTCTGCTGTAATTACTCACAGCAGAATCCGATCTGTGGGTGCCGGGCAATGGGTTTCCACTGGAACCTGCCGAAAAGAGACATAGAACAGAGCTCTGCCTATGTAAACAAGTCAGAGCTCCATTCTGACAGGGGGAAAGGATTTTGTGTCCCTGCAAAGCAGGAAATAAAATCCATCACTTCCCTTAGTAAAAGCAGCACACTGTTTACACAAAAACACTGGTTAGGCACACAGCCCTTTGATCACCC
This sequence comes from Glandirana rugosa, assembly GCA_018402905.1. Taxonomy (NCBI): domain Eukaryota; kingdom Metazoa; phylum Chordata; class Amphibia; order Anura; family Ranidae; genus Glandirana; species Glandirana rugosa. The sequence continues at coordinate 114,598 of BLSH010039733.1, forward strand.
TAGATGTTTAACGTCTTCCCATCCAGTGTCATTAGTACAGTGACAGTGCATATTATTAGCACTGATCACTGTATTAGTGTCATTGGTTCCCACAAAGTGTAAAAAGTGTCTGATTATCTGCTGCTATATTGCAGTCCCGCTATAAGTCGCTGATCGCTGCCATTACTAGTATTAAAAGATAAAAATTCCAGTATATATTCCATAGTTTGTAGACGCTATAACTTTTGCACAAACCAATCAATATATGCTTATTGGGATTTTTTTTACCAAAAATATGTAGCAGAATACATATTGGCCTAAATTTATGAAGACATTTGAGGTTTTTAATTTTTTTATTGGATGTGTTTTATAGCAGAAAGTAATACATATTGTTGTTGTTTTTTTAAATTGCTGGTCTTTTTTTTGTTGATAGCTCGAAAAATAAAAAAATTTGTAGTGATCAAATACCACCAAAAGAAAGCTCTATTTGTGGGGAAAAAAAGGACATCAATTTTATTTGGGTACAACGGCGCATGGTCGCGCAATTGTTAAAGTAGCGCAGTGCCATATCGCAAAAAATGGCCTGGTGATGAAGGGGGGTAAATCTTACAGAGGTGAAGATCCCATCCCAATGATATCTTATAAGGTTTTACATATAGGGGTGTCTGAAGTTTGTCAGCATCTATCACAGTTGAGAGCAGTTTAGGCTGCACAGTGCTGTATCTTGGTTTATTTGAAGTGACTGGGCAACACTCCTGCTAATTGAGAAATGTTGCCATCACAGAGTAATGCACACTGTTTTTTAATTTGCATCACTCCATATTAAGCAGTGCCAGCTCATACACAGCAGTTGTTTTTCCCAATCACTTCTTCATATGTAGAACTGTTTTACCATAACAAGTTATTTAACTATTAAAGAGAAACTCCGGCCAAAAAAGAAAAGCAGTTTTTAACCAGCTGTAAAGCTACTGCCTAAAGGCAGAAGATTTGCTCAGTTTTTAGTGCTTTAACGTTATATATTTCCACTGCTACATTTAACAACGCTTTTTAGAGGGCCACTGGGCAGGAACTTAGCCTTTATCCAGTCATTCTGTAGATCTTCCATCTTTTCAATATGAATCCCTTTTTGTATTGCTACCTGTGGAATTCTGTATTGGTTGATAGTGACAAGAATAGTTTATTACTGAATAATCAGTAGTGTGCATGATTAGACTACAGGTAGATTTTCATGGATAGATTTGAGACTGGGTTAATATACTAAAGCAGTGGTTCTCAACTCCGGTCCTCGGGACCCCCCAACAGGCCAGGTTTGCAGGATAACTGGAATACATCACAGGTGATGGAATTTGCTGCTCAGTGATTGCAGTATTCTAGTCTGCATCTCCCCAAGGTAATACTGAAAACCTGGCCTGTTGGGGGGTCCTGAGGACCGGAGTTGAGAACCACTGTACTAAAGGCTATTCACTTTTCAAGGGAAGTTGCCCTTTGTGTTTGAATTTTCCCTTAGTGTATTGAATGAGGTGAAGCTCTGCTGACTTCCATCATACAATGACATGCAAGAAAAGATTGTTTTTTTTTAAATTTATTTATTTTCCTTGCACATGTTTGGATATTTTTTGCAAAAGTGACATTTTGCAACCTTCGCTAAGCTATGAGGAAAATTCCTTTGTAACTTCCCTTGAAAAGCAAACTGCCTATTTGTATTTAGTAAATCAGATATATTTCTGTTTTTACATTTTTCCTGGGCTGAACAATTAAAGCTAAGTACAATCTTGAAGTCAACACTAACCCCCTCTTCCCCTCCTCTCATGCTTGTCTCCAGAATTTCTTCAGGACCTCTCCCTTCCTCTGGAAATCTCTATCCAATCAATCTGGCTATCTTCTACTCCGTCCCCTTTAGGCTATCCTTAAAAATACATCTTCTTTGAGAACCCTATTCCTCTTTTATCGAACAAGTAGAATTACATTTTCTCCACCAACTCAACCCACCCCAGTTATCACCTTTTTATATGATTTGCCTCTCCCATTAGATTGTAAGCTCTTATGATCAGGACTTTTTTAACCCTCTTGTACTGAATTGTATTGTAACTGTACTGTCTCCCATAATTTGTAAAGTGCTGCGTAAACTGTTGCAGCTATATAAATTCTGTATAAAAATGAAAACAGTTCTTGGAAATGATATTAGTTTAAAGTTTATCTGACTTGGCTCTAAAGCTGGGTGTACATGTACAACTTTATTTTTTTTTTTAACCTGTGGGTTGAACAGCAAAAATGGACAGATCCCTGCATCAACACAAACGACATGTAATGCAAGGATCTCACCTGCCAGGCTATTGCATTCTGACAGTGGTGCCTCCCCCCTCCCACCAGAATACACTGTTCTGATTGAATGCTGTTTTTTCTAGTATGACCGTTGACTGCTGAACTGTTGGAATTTTGGTACGTGCATACCCAGTTCCTAAAGTAACCATAGTGTTGAAGTAAAGTAAAATGCCTGCAAGTACTTTTGATACCCTTTAAATAGAACTTTGTGTCAGTCTTCAAATCACTCCCTGTGTTCATGTGGAGCCCCTTGGATGCTAGTCCATGATTGTAACACGGGGTAAACTATTCTTCAAGCTGTGATTAAATGTCCATTTATTGAAGGAGTGATTTGGTTTACCATGGCACTCCTGCCACCAGTGTACACCCCAGCAGAACTCTATACCCCCTAACACACACAGTGTTCCCCTCCTGCACACCTCTGCTACAGCAGTACCTTGCACACCTCTTCCACCACTGAAACCCCTTACACATCTATGTATCTTTTAAGAAACTTTTGCTACCACTGTACCTTCCCCCCGCACACCTCTGCCACCAATGTACTTTCCTACACATCTCAAGAATCCACTAGCACACACCTGTCACCACTGCATTCCCTTACACCTCTTTACCTCCCAGCCCACCTCTAGCAATACTGTCTCTGCAGCACACCTCTACTATGCCCTGCAAACAACCTTTGTACCCTACAGCACACCTGGTGACAGCTCTGTCATTGTGCTGGGAACCTACAGTCAGCGTGTTAACAGCAAAAGCCTTACACCACATGTGGTCTGTATATGTGCAATGATTTGGCGTTCAAGCTGATCTTCAGGAATTTAGAAACTTTGTAAAAAGTTCAGGCATGCAATGGCATGGCATCTCGTGGACTTATCACATAATTTACATTTACAGAGTCAATGCAGCTGCTATGCACGCCTCTCCCCTCCTTCTGCCCAGTCACAGAAGCCTTTATATTGTGTGAACTCATTCACAAAATACAAAAGCTTCTGTGAATGGGCAGCAGAGTGGAGGGTGGACATAGCTACTATGTGTGCTCCTCTCTTCTCAGAGTGTATCCTCTGGGAGTGCTATAAACATGTCAGATGTAAATAACAGAGATAGGTGTAGGAGGTGGCATGCACCTCTTTGGCCATAGCTCTTAGCATGCCTGCACATTATCAATGTGGCTGAATTCCTCAGGTTAAAGGCCTACTTGCCCTGCTGCACATATGCGTCACATGGTCAATAAGAGAAATAAAAGCTGGACTGGACTGTTCCAGCAAATTGGGGACCATTAGCAAATATGACAGGAACTAGAGAAGTCCCCAGAGAAGTAATAGAGGGGGAATCTTCCAATGGGGACACTAGTTCTGGTGACCCGGGGTTCCCCAAGGGATTCCCTTAATTTGCAGGGATTTCCTTCACTTCATGTTTTGGTTATGGGTCAGGAAGTGAAGGTAAATCTCCCCAGTGGGACAAAAAAAAAAATCTTACCGGGGCTATAAACCCTCCCTTACTCTATCCAATAATACCACTCCTGTCAGCTAAGAGCATGAAACTAAGGCTAAAATTTGCACAGGCTCACCAAAATTGGACAATAGAAGTTTGGAAACACGTTGCCTGGTCTGATGAGGCTCAATTTCAGCTGCTACATTCAGATGGTAGGGTCAGAATTTGGCATAAACATGAAAGCATGGACCCATCCTGCCTTTTATCAATGGTTCAGGCTGGTGGTGGTGTGGGGGATATTTTCTTGGCACACTTTGGGTCCCTTAGTGCCAATTGAGCATTGTTTAAACGCCTGGCCTACCTGAGTATTATTGCTGACCATGTCTATCCCTTTATGACTACATTGTACCCATCTTCTGATGGTTACTTCCAGCAGGATAATGTACCGTGTCACAAAGCTCAAATCATCTTAAACTGTTTTCTGAACATGACAATGAGTTCACTGTACTCCAATGGCCTCCACAGCCACCAGATCTCAATCCAATAGAGCACCTTTGGGATGTGGTAGAACGGGAGCTTCGCATCATGGGTGTGCAGCCGACAAATCTGCAGCAACTGCTTTCATGTCAATATGGACCAAAATCTCTCAGGAATGTTTACAACACCTTGTTGAATCTATGCCAGAAAGAATTAAGGCAGTTCTGAAGGCCAAAGGGGTTCCAACCCAGTACTAGCAAGGTGTAATAAAGTGGCCAATGAGTGTATATCACATAAGTTCCTTTGAACTGCAATAGTGCCAAAGACCCAACATCAAAGCAACACTAATGTGTAATAAACCATAATAAAAATATTAGCGGTGCACCGAATGGAAATTTTGGTGCTGAAACCGAAACCAAAAATGACTAAGCCAAAAACCGAACCCGAAAAGGACAGTTTTTAAAACATATTTATATTTTTATATACAATTGTCATATGCAGCCTACCTGTGCCTGGGCACTGACAGACGGCACTGATTGGTGACAGTGATTGGCACTGATAGGTGGCACTGATAGACAGCACTGATTGGCAATAATATATGGCATTGGTTGGCACTGATAGGCGGCACTGATTGGAAGCACTGACTGGCACTGATAGGCAGCACTGATGGGCACAGATATACGCTATTGATTGGCACTGACAGGTGGCATTGGTTGGCACTGATAGGTGGCACTGATTGGCACTGACAGGTGGCTCTGATTGGCACTGACAGAGGAGATGAGGTGGCACTGGTTGACACTGACAGTTCACACTGGTTGGCACTGACAGGTGACACTGGCACTGACAGAGGAGATGAGGTGGCACTGACTGGTGACACTGGCACTGACAGAGGAGATGAGGTGGCACTGATTGGCACTGACAGAGGAGATGAGGTGACACTGGCACTGACAGGTGGCACTGGTTAGCACTGGCAGGTGGCACTGGTTGGCACTGACAGGTGGCACTGGTTGGCACTGACACGGCTTGTAAGAGCATGAAACTGTTATGTATTTTCACTGCATGCAGAGAGAGACACAAGCTGTCAGATCTCCGCAGTGATGTTGGGGGTGGGCGGGACCTAACAGCTTTCAAACGCCCGCCCAACCCCTATCCCATTGACTGGTGTTCGGTCCTGCCCACCCTCCGACATCACCGCGGAGATCTGACAGCTTCTGTCTCTCTGCATGCAGTGAAAATACATAACATTTTCATGTAGAGTGGCTCTTACAAGCTGCGCTATCTGTGCAGTGTTCTCATCTCCTGCATCACACACCAGACAACCCACAATGGGCGGTACCCGGGGCAGACCCCGCCCCCTGTTGGTATCGGCCAATATTTTTCGGTTGCCGAAATTTCGGAGCATCCCTAAAAAATATACATATGCCGTATATCACTTTCTTTTCAAGGCCAAATCAACTAAATATACCTGTATTTACTTTATAAAAATAGTTCCTATTCAAAGATGTCATCAGTTCTATACATGTGTAAACTAAGTTTATAATTATACTGCCTGTTGCACACAGGAGTAAAAAAATGTTTTTTTTTTTACTGATTTGAAATGAAATGCATTATGGAACAATGCACACAGCTAAGTAAAGATCAGTAATACAGCGAAGAGTATAGAGCCGTTAAGCACCTCACCCCTGGGTTTTTTATTTTTTTGCGATTATAAATGAAAAAAAAACCCCCAAATTTTGGGGAAAAAAAATCCCAATAAGTGTATGTTGATGGGTTTTTGTGAAAGTTACAGCGTCCATAAGTGATAGGGATATATCCTGGAATTTGTATTTTTTTTACTAGTAATGGCGGCGATCAGCAACTTATAATGAGCCTGCGATAGGGTGGCGGGCAGTCTTGCACTAACTGACGCTGGAGGGAAAACTGACACTGACATCACCAGTGACCCTAATCAGTGCTAATAATATACACTGTCACTGTACTAATGACACTAGCTGTTATGGAGTTAAGTGTGCCTACAGTGTTTACTGTATTCACTGCGTATTGTTTTTACTGAGCGATGTGCTGGTTTCTTGCTGAGAGAAGGAAGTGCACATCGCCACTGTCTGTAAAACAGTGTTTCTCAACCTTTTTTCAGTCAAGGCACCCTGTCAAATTATGCACAATCCCGAGGCACCCATTCTAAAATGTAAAATAAACTAATGGTTTTACATAATGCAGCATCATCGACACACGTAGGACACCCAACATTTGAGATGATTTATTTCATAAACCTTTGCACACTGGCACTGACTAGTATTCCAGTGTTTCTCCTCTCTCTGTTTCCCTCCCTCATTCAGCTAATGTGACCCCAGTGCAGACAGAGAAGGGCAAACAAAACAAGGACATCCTCAAGTGCTCAATGTCTTCCTAATCAATTTATGACATCATCATTTATTAGAGTCCCAGCAGCTAGCTCGCACGGTGCCCAAGGTTGTAATGCTGCACAAATTAAAACCCGTGCCTTTGTGTAACCGGAAAATGCAGACGAGATCCACCTGCCAGCTTGCTAACAATTCTGGGCAATTTGAGGCAATTTTTTTTTTGCCTTTTGCCGAGGCACCCCTGAAGATCCCAGAAAGCACCCTAGGGTGCCACATCACCATCGTTGAAAAAGGCTACTGTAGAGAGCTTTTTGTAGTTTACCAACACAAAGCACTCTTCTGCTGTTCACTCAGCTGATCATTGGCCGGGATCCGTTGATCGCCTTGTGCTGGAGCAAATGACACATACATGTACATGATGCAGTGGGGCTGCTCTGCCGCAGTATCACAACACTTGCAATTACGCACCTTTACATGCCTGTACTCAACATTACTTAGGTGGTTGCACTGTTTTTTTTTTACTCCGGGACTTCCTGTCATTAAAGTGTTACTAAACCCACAACAGTAAAACCTGTCTCTATATGCAGAATAGCATGCTTGTTATACTCACTGTATAACTTAAGGGGTTGATCCTCTGTATTGTGTAAAAAGGCTGTTTGATCTTGTATGGCCAGATACTTTTCTCCCTGCCCTGTCTACTATATTAGACTATATTATACTATACTACACGCAGTCCGTGTGGAAAGTTTGCACATGCTCTGTTCGATCTTCCTTTTTCACATGGACACAGACTGCAATACATTTCTAGAGGCAGTGATTGTTTATTTGTGAACTGAGCATGTCATTGGCAAAGCACCAATCAGCTCTGGCCGGATTGTGGGTGAAGGGTCACTGATGCAAAGGAAGTTACATCATCAGAGAGTGAAATCTCCTCCTACACTGTGAACACAGTGGAAGTCCTGGCTCTTTGCAGCTCATCACCTGACTGCAATATACAGATGAGAAAAAGGTATATAGCAGCAGTATTTTGATATAAAAAGAAGATTTAGAAGCGGTGTGCACTGTGCAGGGGGGGGGGATTGTTTTTATATTGCTGGGTTTAGTAACACTTTAACCGGTTCCACACCACGCGCAGTATATTTACTGCGGCGGTGTGGATGCGTCTCGCGAATCACCGTAAATAGGCGCTGATTCGCGCAGACACAGCTAGGGAGCGAGCGGTCGTGCCTGTCATACTCCGGAGGAGTGTGCCCGCGGCTCGGGCGGACCCAAGATCCGCGATGAGCTGCCAGAGTGAAAGAACGGGGAACCACCGATGTAAACATGGCGGTTCCCCACTCTGTCAATGGGGACATAAGAGATCTACTGATCCCTATCACGGGGATCAGTTCGATCTCTTATGCCCATAACAGCTCAGCCCCCCCCCCCACAGTTAGAACATGCCTAGGGAACACAGTTAACCCCTAGATCTCCCCCTACAGGTTAACCCCTTCACTGCCAATGACATTTACACAGTAATCAGTGCATTTTTATAGCACTGATCGCTGTATAAATGCCAATGATCCCAAAAAAGTGTCAAAATGGTCCGACATGTCCGCTGCAATATTGCAGTACCCCTAAAAATCACAAATCGCCGCCATTACTAGTAAAAAATAAAGTTAAAACCCCAGAAATGAATTCTCATCATCTGTAAACGCGGCAACTCTTGCGCAAACCAATCAATAAACGCAGATTGTGTTTTTTTTTTTTTTTTGCCAAAAATATGAGGAAGAATATAAATCGGCCAAAACCGATGAAAAAAAATGTTTTTTCATATTATTTTTGGATTTGAATTTTAGCAAAAAGTAAGAAATATTGTTTTTTTGCAAAATTGTTGCTCTTTCTTTTGTTTATAGCGGCGATCAGAAATGATGCAGAGGTGATCAAATACCCCCAAAAGAAAGCTCTATTTGTGGGAAAAAAAAGGACGCAAATTTTGTTTGGGTACCGCGCAATTGTCAGTTAAAGCGACGCAGTGCCGAATCGCAAAAAGTGCTCTGGTCCTAACCTGGGAAATCCTTCCGAGGCTGAAGTGGTTAAAGTGGTAGTAAACCCTCCTATCATTTTCAGCCAAGGAAGCTGCCATCTTGGCCTCTGTTTAATCTACAACTGCCATGATGCTGCACATGTGATCAGCTATGACACCAGCCATTGGATGGTTTGACAGTTTGGTTTAGAGCACAACCAATGGGAGTGTTACATTTCCGGCACATGCCGGAAATGTGACTGTTTTTTAACCTGTTAAATGCATGGGTTTACTACCGCTTTAAGTTCCTGAGTAAACATCAATAAATTCTGACACCATTGTGCAAGGTGCCTTCCGGTCCATAGGGCAAAAAAGTACAACCTAACTTGTGTAACTTTTTTATATTGTTTATTTTATATCCCCTGTGATTTTGCTAGTATATATTCATCACAAATATTGCCCAATAATCAGTTCTCCACCCATAATAGGGATTTCAAACATTTCAGTCTTCTATCGCCCTATAATTCACCAGGAAATATTAGCATAGAGAGCTGGGTTTCCCACTTGACCTATGACCTATTTCTAAAATTAATAGACAATAGATGTTTGTACCCAGTAATTTAATTATAATAAAATGTCTAGTGGGTACTGCTATAATGCCAACAATTCATATGATTTTTGCACCCAAATATGACAGGAACCATTTAAATGCAATAACATTCACTGTCAAGTAAATCCAACTCACTAATTTGCATTTTTATGTTTTTTACTCCGCTTCTAAGTGTTTGAATCTCAAGGTTGAGGTTGATTAATCACCACATAGGGCTGTGTGCTTTCTGCGGATTTCTGAACATTTGATGTGTCCACTAAGATCGTAATGGTTTCTAACTTCTGAAAATATGCAATTGTAAAAATATCTTTAGGTTAATTTGCAGAAACTATGTTTCTAAATGACAAGGATCTGCCTGAACCAGTGGAACTGCATATATTAAACATTATTGTGCCATAGATTTCAGATATGAAAACCAAATTTGTATAGACATTTAGCTATCCTTGTTCTGTGAAACAGTTGTCTTTTTTTTTTTTTTTTATATGTAGCATTTCATAATTTTTGCTTTTAAATCGTGCTATTCTTAAAATACACATCAATGCAAAAATATATTTCAAATTCAAAGTGCTTGTCTTATCTATTCAGTTGCTTCAAAAAGGAAGGGTTTAGCTATTTTCATTTCTGAAATTACATGACCTACAATAGCATCGCATGAGGTAAATTACTTGACCAGTAATGGCTACTCTCTGAAAATGCTAAACAATGGAAAAGTAAAAAAAAAAACAGATTTTTTTTTTAATCATACAGTACAGGACCTTAGTCCCCATTCACATTGATGTGGTACAGGATTCCCAGTGATTCCTGTGCATTTCCCGCACCGCATCATAATCGCCCTGCATTCAATCGAACTGCTGTGGGTGTCAATGTTAAAGTGGAACTTCTAGTCAGAAAATTAAGTCCTGCTAGATCATTTAATGATGGCCCCTTTTGCAGGTATAGCTATGTAAAACATTGAAAGTAAGTGTCTATATCAGCCTTTCTCAACCTTTTCAACACTGAGGAACCCTTGAAATAATTCTCCGGTCTCAGGGAACCCCTGCTAAAGATTAAAAATCTACAACTCATGATACATTAATGTGATGGTCAATGGGAAGAATGCTCCTTACACTTGTGGTCATTGGGAAGAATTACCCCCTTACAGATAGCTAAAAAGCTCAATGGTATCATTGGGAATTTATCTGAGAGGTAGAAATTGACCATTGCTCAAGGAACTCCTAGCAACCTCTGGAGGAACCCTAGGGTTCCACGGAATTCTGGTTGAGAGACCCTGGTCTATATGGTTAAAATCTAGTAATGCACTGTCTCACCGTGTTCTGCACATGCTCAGTTGCTCTTTATTTTTAGGCACTGCCGAGTTTGTAGAGGCCGATCTACTGACATCCTTAAGGCGGATTTAAAGTCTCCTATGCTTTACAGTCAAGGAAGCTATTTCTGTTTGATCTGCAACTGCCATGGCGCTGCACATGGGATCAGATGTGACAATAGCCATATGATGGTTTGACGGTTTGGTTAAGGACACAAGCAAATGTGACAGTTAGCAATCCCAGCATTCCAGGAATGTAACTGTTTTTTGAAACCGTTAAATCAATGGGTTTAGTTCCTCTTTATGATTTACTGTTGTTCAGGGTCTCTGGGCTTCAGCAAAATGGCAGCCTCCGGCAAGAGGAAACGGGAGCAATGATGGAGGCAATTTACAGCACACACAAATATTGGTAGCGTAATGATTAATGTGGAATGTACAGTGCTCAGCATAAATGATTACACCCCTTTTCAAAAGTAAGATTTTAATCAATATCTCAATGAACACAAGTGCAATTTCCAAATTTTTGACACAATTGAGTCTTATAGAACATTTGTTTAGCTCATTACATGAAAGTAAGGTTAATAATATAACTTGCAAAAATGAATACACCCCTCAAGAAAAACTACTATGTCTAGTATATTGTATGACCTTCATGATTTGTAAGGACAGCACCAAGTGTTCTAGCTATGGAATGAACAAGTTGGTGACATATTGCCACATCTATATTTTCCATTCTTCAAGAATAATCTCAAATGTAAACATATGTGAGGAAGGAGAGCTTCTGTCAGATCTGTGTGTTGTTACAGTGCCCACCAGTGCCACAGTGTCATAAAGTATCACAGTGCCACAGTGTCATTATTGTCATCAGTGCCACAGTGCCAACAGTTTCACAATGTCATCAGTGCCATCAGCGTCAAAGTGTCCATCAGTGCCATAGCGCCATTGTGCGTCAGTGCCATCAGTGTCACCGTGCATCAGTGTCAACGTTCCATAGTGGCATCAGTGCCATCAGTGTCACAGTGCCCATAATGTCATCAGAGTCACAGTGCCATCAGTATCACATTGCCATTAGATTATACGTTGGGGTGTTTGCTTTGCGAAATGGGGTCATTGTGTGGGCGTTTCTATTGTTCTCGTGCCCCAGTGCCTTCAAAAGGGCAATACGTAGGTAGTCAACAAGTTACAATATCTCACAAAAGTGAGTACACCCCTCACATTTTTGTAAATATTTTATTCTATCTTTTCATGTGACAACACTGAAGAAATTACACTTTGCTACAATGCAAAGTAGTGAGTGTACAGCTTGTTTAACAGTGTAAATTTGCTGTCCCCTCAAAATAACTCAACACACAGCCATTAATGTCTAAACCAGGCATCCTCAAACTACGGCCCTCCAGCTGTTGCGGAACTACACATCCCATGAGGCATTGTAAAACTCTGACATTCACAGACATGACTAGGCATGATGGATGAATTGTAGTTCCTGAACAACTGGAGGGCCATAGTTTGAGGACCCCTAGTCTAAACTGTTGGCAACAATAGTGAGTGAACACCTAAGTGAAAATGTCCGAATTGAGCCCAATTAGCCATTTTCCCTCCCCGGGGTCATGTGACTCGTTAGTGTTACAAGGTCTCAGGTGTGATTGGGGAGCAGGTGTGGTAAATTTGGTGTTATCGCTCTCACTCTCCCATACTGGTCACTGGAAGTTCAACATAACACCTCATGACAAAGAACACTCTGAGGATCTGAAAACACTTTTCTGAGATACTGTAGATGTGTACTTTATGCTCCTAGGACACCTGATGGTGCTCCCTGCATGTTGGGCCTCTCTATGTGGCTAGGCTGTGAAAAAGTCCCACACGTGGTATCACCATACTCGGGAGGAGTAGCAGAATGTGTTTTGGGGTGTAGTTGCAAGTATGCATATGCCATGTGAGAGAAATAACCTGTTGTTAGTGACAATTTTGTGAAAAAAAAAAATCTTCATTTTGCAAAGAATTGTGGGAAAAAAATGACAATTTTAAAAAACTCACCATGCCCCTTATTGAATACCTTAAAATGTCTACTTTCCAGAAAGGGGTCATTTGGGGGGGGGGGGGGGGTGGGCATTTGTACTTTCCTGGCTTGTTAGAGTCTCAAGAAATGAGATGTCTGAGTGCATCGGGTGTGATCAATTTTCAATGATTAGCACCATGGCTAGACTGATAGATTTACCTTCAACTATGTAGTGCAAGGGCCTGTCTGATTGCATACAAATTGACCTAATATTATAAATAAATATATATATATATATATATATTATATATAAATAAATATAAAGGAAAGTTGTACAAGAAAATTGTATAATGTAAGACCACCCTAACTTTCACACAGACCAAATAATCACCTATTTGGCATATTTTTACCAAAGCAATGTAGCAGTATAAATGTTGGCCAAAATTCATGAAGAAAAATTACTAATTTACTAAATTGTATACCAGAGTCAAATAAAAATGTGTTTTTTTTCAAAATGTTGATATCTTTTCATTTATAGTGCAAAGAATAAAAAACCCAGTGGTGATTAAATACCACCAAAAGAAAGCTCTATTTGTATGAAAAAAAGGACATAAAATTCACATGAGTACAGTGTTGCTTGACTGAGTAATTATCATTCAAAGTGTGAAAGCTGAAAATTGGTCTGGGCAGGAGTGGGGTTTAAGTGCCCAGTAAGCAAGTCATTATTTATTTATTTTGCTTTTTTTATTTTATTTTTAATCACTTATTGTTCTCACAGAAAATGTAAATATCCCCCGTGAGATAGCAATAGGTAGTGACAGGTACTCCTTTTTTTTAGAAAAAAATTAGGTCTATTAGACTCTAGATCTCTCCTCTGCCCTTTAAAGCATCTGGCTACACCAAGATCGATATGATCAGATGCTTTCCCAATTTAAAAATGGTGATGTTTATATTCGGTGAAACCGAAGTGATGAAATGCTTGTAGCTTCCGGTTTCTTAAGCCATAGAGATGATTAGAGCAATTCTGTTCTCGGATCAGCTCTATGGTCAGCTGACGGAACCACCAGCTGCATTCTCGGTTTCCACGGTGGGACAGGAGAGCCCGAGAAAACCATGGGCGGCGGCAGGAAGGGGGGTTATGTCCCCTCCCACTGCTTGCAAAAGCAGGCTAGTGGCTAATTTTCCACTAGGATTGTTTTTACATGAAACCCGACCAATGGCTGAAAAAAACCTGTGCCCTCAGGCATTATCCCGGTATAACTACTCAAAGTCCAGCGACGTACCATGACATTGCTGGTCCTGGTTGGGCATATATAAGAATAGAAAGCAAGAGGGTAATTGTAATAGAAAGCAGGGCAATAATTTCTCTGCAGGATGTAGAAACCTTGCAAGAAGATCTGAACAAATTAATGGGGTGGGCAACTACATAGCAAATGAGATTTAATGTAGAAAAATGTAAAATAATGCATTTGGGTTCCAAAAATATGAATGCAATCTACTCACTATTCAATTCTCTTCCACATGCAGTGGTTTCAGCTGGGAGCATAGATAATTTCAAAAGATGGGCACCTAAGGGACCACAACATTGAGGGATATACACTGTAATATTGACATAAATGAGCACACATAGGTTGGACTTGATGGACTTGTCTTTTTTCAACCTTACCAACTATGTAACTTGCCAACCAGCTGCCGTCATTTTATGGCAGCAGGTCGGCTCGTTCCCACGAATCGATGTAGCTGTACGGCGGTCGATGTCCCCTGGCTACTTACGATCGTTACTCGCAGTGACAGAAAGGTGATTTGCCTGTGTAAACCAGGCAGATCTCCTTTCTGTCTTAAGATCACACAGATAGTGTCTTTCTGCTATGCAGGAAGATGGATCTGTGTGTTTCCCCAGGCAGCCCATCCCCCATACAGTTAGAACACACCTGCAGGGAACACATTTAACCCCTCGATCACCCCTAGTGTTAACCCCTTCCCTGCCAGTGTCATTTATATAGTAATCAGTACATTTTTATAGCTGTATAAATGTCACTGGTCCCAAAAAAGTGTCATAAGTGTCCGAGCTGTCCGCTGCAATGTCGCAGTCCGGCTAAAAATCGCTCATTGCCGCCATTATTAGTTAAAAAAAACAATTAATAAAAATGCCATAAAACTATTCCCTATTTTGTAGATGCTATAACTTTTGCGCAAACCAATCAATATACGCTTATTGCAATTATTCTTTTTTTCAAATTGTTGCTCTTTTTTTGTTTATAGCGCAAAAAATAAAAAACGCAGAGGTGATCAAATACCACCTAAATTTTTTTTGGTACAACGTCGCACGATCACGCAATTGTCAGTCAAAGTGACGCAGTGCCATATCGCAAAAAAATGGCCTGTCATTAAAGGGGAAATCCTTCCAGTCCTTAAGTCGTTAAATTACGTGCATGATTACATGCACCTCCATCCCTAAATCAGAAATAAAAATAATGTTTTTTTGGGACTTTGAGTGAGGCACAAGGCACGTGGTGGGAGAAATTATGTAAATGATTTAATTGGCATAAAAAAGCATACCTCATAACATGTGATACATGACTGAACTCACACTAAAACTGATGCAATTTACCTTGACAAAATAACCAAATTTGAGAAACTCTGGGGCCCCTGGATCAACCACGGCCTTCCCCCAAGATTTGATCAATCACTTTTAACACTATAGGGTATGCCACATCCACCACACCACTTCTCTCTACTCACAGCTTGCTCTCAGGATCCTCGACCCCCTAGGTAGGACCCCGCCCGTCATTCCCCCTACCCCTTACACCTAACCTCTTCATTTCTCTCCTATCCACCCGCAGCTTCACTGGCCCTCCTACCATACCTGTCCTGTAACTGATAAGGCCACCAATAATACGGAATCTACAATCTATCTGTTGCTAGTGCCCTTCCAAATAAAGACACCATCTCCGTCAAACCAATGTTTAGTAAGTGAGCACAATGTTCATATTACTCACTGTTGAATTTTTATGCTCTCCTCTCAATGACCACAACTTTTACTGAACAATAACACAGTCCTGTAGACAGACACAGGATATTATCTCTGTACTCATGATACTCTGTACATGATAATTGTAACTATCATTTTATTACGACTGTCTTTGTTTTGTAATGGACTTCTTGTAACTTCAACTGAAAATCCAATAAAAAAACTTGAGCAAAGATACATGATTGAACATGAGTATTTGAATCAATATACAAGACGATGACATACAAAAAAGAATTATTCATATATGTATTTTAACCATAAATTTTTATTGAAAAAGATGATATTCATTACAACATATACTCACTTTCCGGGAGGATAGCAAGATATAAAGGGTAAAAGTAGATTCACATTATGATGCAAATAATGAACTCCGGGGGAGTACAGGCGAAACATGTGCCAGCAGAGGGGGCGGCCCAACCGTTCGATTTTAGGTAGATGGTATGCAGTGGGGATCTTAACAGGGTTGTGTCTGCCTATGCCGCTCTCACCGGGAAGAATCCGCCCCCCCCCCAAATTGGGAGCTATACTGTGGACGGATTAAGCTTCATGGGCTAAGGGCCCACTGTAGAGAATGGAATTTTGGTTGGGAGGCTCCCCCCGCCAGCACACTGCAGATATTTGACAAAATGCGATTTATGCTGGATTGTAGGCACAGGTGTGATAAGCATGAGAAAAAGAAAAGTGATACAGAACAATACATAACAAAACAGAACGGAGATAAAACTCGTAATTCTTTGCTCTCAAATGATACATTTCAGTAAGGATGTTGTGGTCTGCATCCTGAAAAGGGCACTTATAGGTGTTAGAGGGCGGTTGATTAGCAAGGTTTCAATAGTACTTAGATGTTAGGCTCAAATAAACTTGAGATTGAGATGGCCTTTTAATCCGGAGGGAGTCAGGATTGAATGTTAATTCTTGGGAGAGTGGACCATTTTGAGGTGGTCCATGCCTTCCATTTATGGTGGAAAGCCTGGGCCTTGTTGGCCTTATAGGCGATCATTTTTTCCATCAGAGCTTGAGAATTCACCTTAGTAATTACTTCTGTAATAGTGTGGGGGGGGGGGGGGTTAGGATCCCTCCACTTGTTAGCTATTGCTGTTCGTGCAGCAAAGAGGGTGTGTAAGGTGATGGTTCTCATCTCCGCTGGGAATCAATCCCAACGGAGAGGAGCGCCAATTCGGAGGTTAAGGTTATTGTTTGGTTATTGATTTCGGAAATCAGCTCAGCAACTGCTCTCCAAAAGGGGTGTAAGGCAAGACAGCCCCAAAAAGTATGTAGGAGGGTTCCCCTAATCTGACATTGTCTCCAGCAAAGAGGAGAAGTCTTAGGGTTGAATAGGTGTATTTTGTGGAGTGTTAGGTAGTAGTTATGCAACAACTTTAGAGCATTGTCCCAGTGGTTGACACAGGCTGAGAGTTTGTTATTGGAGTTGATTGCTGCCCGCCATTGTGTTTGGGTGAATACCATGTTTAGTTCCTGTTCCCATTTGAGGATACTTTTTATCTTACTGGCAAGAGGAACATGATTGTAGAATTTATATAGTAAAGAGATTCCTTTAGGGAGGGGTTGGGGTTTACCAAGAAGAAAGTGCCAAATTTTTGTTGGGAGTTGGATGCTAGTGTGGGGATTGGACGCATGGAAGTGCTTAATTTGGTTAAGTTTTAGGTTGTCTAGTGCAGTGGGTGTATGGGTATCGCTAAGGTTGAAATGAAAGCCCTTTTTTTTTCCATTGTTGCGTGGAAAAGCCTGTGATCAGATATTCATAGGCCGCCAGTGGTAGCTTGAGTGTAGATTTTTGCTCATCTTGGAGGTGCAGATTTGTAAGTGTTGTCCATGCTTTGCCTGTATTGTGGGAGCATCAGGGACTTGCACTTTATGGGATATGGCCGCTGCCAACAGTAGGGCAGGGGGATTATGGTTTGGCACTGTATCTCTCTCAATGTTTGACCATAAATTATCCTCTTGAGGTGAGAACCAGTACCTGGTCTGCTCCAGGATTGAAGCATGGTAATAGGCTTTGATGTTTGGCAGCCCTAAGCCTCCTTGAGATCTATGGAGGTGCAGCGTGGAGAGGGCAATTCTAGGCCTCGACTTACCCCATATGAATTTGCAGATTAAACCGTCTAGGTCTGAAAAGAATTTCTGGGGTAAGGGTATAGGGAGGGTTCTAAAATGGTAAAGCACTTTAGGGAAAATTTGCATTTGAAAAGCGGCAGCTCTTCCTAGCCAGGAGAGTTGGACTTTGCTCAGGGTACTTAGTTCTTTTTGGAGGTTGGTAAGTAATGGGGAATAGTTATGTGAGTAGAGTTTAGTAGTTGGAGTTGTTAGTTGGATTCCCAGGTAGGTGATGGAGGGGCTGTCCCAATTACACGGGAATATTTCTATTAGCTGGGTCTTTTGTGGTTGAGTGATGTTGACGGGGAGGGCGAAGCATTTTGATGTATTGACTTTGTAATAGGATACTTGACCGAATCTAATCAGGAGTTCTTTGATGGCCTGCAGAGAGCACTTGGGGTTCGTGAGTGTTAAGATGATATCGTCTGCAAACAGACCTAGTTTATGATGTGTAGGGCCTACTTCAATACCCTGTATTTCAGCTGAGGAGTGGATATGTGCTGCCAGGGGCTCTATTGCGAGAGAGAAAACTATAGGCGACAATGGGCACCCCTGACGGGTACCGTTAGTAAGGGAGAAGGGAAGGGGTCTGACATTAACCCAGAGGTATAGACCTGGGCAGATGGGTTGGCGTACAATGCCATTATAGCTCTATGGAGGGAGCCTGTAATGCCAAATTTCGAGAGGGCCCTTGACCGGTATCCCCAGTGGACCCTGTCGAAGGCCTTCTCTGCGTCAAGGGCCAGGAAGACGCATGGTTGTCGCTGTCTTTCCGCCCTGTGTAGAAGGTTAATCATGCGTTGTGTGCCATCGCCTGCCTGTCTTCCTTTGACGAAGCCCACCTGATCTAGTCCTATAATGGAGGGGGTAACATGCAACAGCCTGTTGGCAAGGATTTTTGCAAAGATCTTAAGATCTGTGTTCAGAAGTGAGATGGGCCTAAAATTTTGGGGTGAGGTGGGGTCCTTCCCTTGTTTGGGGATAGTTATTATTACCGCTCGCAGCATTTCTTGGGGGAATTTGCCTAGTGAAATAGCAGTGTTAAATGAATTTTTAAGGTGTGGAGTTAATTGTGCGGCGAAAGCTTTGTAATATTCCGCTGAGAATCCATTGATTCCCGGGGACTTGTGCGGGGGAAGGGCATGTATTGCGTCTAAAATTTCTTTATCTGTGATGGGAGCATTGAGGAGATGACGTGAGTCATCACTCAAGCTGGGTACATTTGTTTCGTTTAGGAAAGATTCATTTTCAGTGTCAGTTGGCTGGTGGGTTGAGTCATCCCCTTGGAGGTTATACAGTGTTTGGTAGTAGTCTTTAAAGGCATTGGCGATGTCCCTAGGGTTCCCAAAGACCTCCCCTGACCTATGATGAGTGATTTTGTTCAAGGTGATTTTTTGTTGTTTTTGCTTTAGTTGGGCCGCCAATAGCTTACCCGCTCTGTTCCCCTGGGAATACCAGCTGACTTTTAGGCGTTTGAAATAGGTGTCGTATTCTGTCTTAAGAATGGCTTTAATTTTCTCTCTGCAATTCGTCAGTTCTGTTAGAACAGCTTCATTCCCCACTGCCTTCTTTTTGTGTTTACTTTCCAGGTCAGCTATAGTCTGGTGTAATTGAGTGATTTGATGCCGCTTATTCTTTTTTTCCCTGGCAGCAATCTGGATGAGGTGTCCCCTCATGACCGCTTTATGGGCACACCATACGGTCAGAGGGGACACCTGATCACAGTTGTTTATCTGGAAGTACTCCTTTAGTTTGGTCTTTAGGTGTGTTTTGTGGGACGGGTGGGATAGTAGGTAGGTGTTATTTCTCCATAAACCAGTAGTGGTGGGCCTCTATGACCCCTGGAGGTGCCTCCACTCCTTGGAAAAGGACTATTCCTTTTACTCGGCGGTACATCAGTCCTACTCGAGAATTGACTTTTTCCTCACTGATAAATATGTTTTGCAAAATGTTGTTAAAGCAGAGATACTTACCATTACTTGGGCAGACCATGCACCTGTTACAATTGAAATCTTAGACCACAATAGGCCCTCCACTACTGGTGTTCCAATGCAGTTTTCCACATTGAACGTCTTTTACAGGGATTATTTAGGCCTCTCACATTAAAAGACATTAGTTTAAGAGACATAGTGTTTGAGGAAGGCTGCTGAGGACCCATCTAACAGTAGCGTCGTATTGACAGGTGGTGTTGGGAGTCGAGACCCATCAGATGACCCATAGGGAGCAGAGATGAGATACTGGCCTTGGCTGAGGGTCAAGGCTGGCGTAGGCATAATAAAAAAGAAAAAGATCAGGGCCGTAAGGCCAACGTTAAACGGTAATAACATCGAACAGTTTAAGAAAAGCTGACATAAATGCAGCTCGAGTGGGGGGGGGGACGCTTACTCACCAAGTGTTCTTCAGGTAAAGTCAAAGAGAAACAGGTAGGGTTTTACTCACAACGGCCGAAAGCCTGGTGGAGAGTCCCTTGGCTCTTGTTAGAGGTGTTGCTTTAAGTTAAGGCAGTTGTCAGATGTTTGAAAGCGTCTTGGAGTTTGGCGGTGTGCCTGTCATGTTCATTAACGGGGGTTATTCTTTTTCTGGTGACTTTGTCGTGGTGCATTCTGTGATGATTTGGCTGATGGTACGTTGTCGTCTTCCGGTGGTAGTAGGTCCCACTTCCGAAGAAGTTCCAGGCCTCTTTCTTGCGTGGTGATGGTAAAGGGCTCGTTATTCATTTCCAGGATAAGTTTCGCTGGGAAGCCCCATTTATATAGGATTTTATGGTTCCTTAGTATTTTCGTTATCGGGACTAGGTTGCTTCTTGCCTCCATAGTGGCCTTTGAGAGGTCGGCGTAGATTGCAATGCCTGCATATGGTTCTGGCAGGGTTAGGTTTTTCCTACAGAAGAGCATGAGCTGTTCCTTAGTTTGGTAAAAATGCAGTTTAGCAATGACATTGCGAGGAATCTTGTCTGGTAGATGGGGTGGTTTAGGCAATCGGTGCACTCTGTCTATGGTCAGGTCTATGGGCTGCAGGGTTGGCAGGGTTGTACTGATTAGTTGCTGTAGGTAGGTGCGCAGTTCTGCTGGTTTAATAGATTTCGGGATTCCCCTGAATTTCAAATTGTTCCTGCGCGCCCTGTCCTCTAGGTCCGTGACCTTTGCCCTTAGAGCCGTTAATTCGTCTTTAGTGCTGTAGTGAGCGTCCACCACCTCATTGTGTGCCAGTGAGAAATCACTCATCTTAGTCTCTATAAAGCTTACTCTGTCCCCCAGCGCTCTGATCTCTCTGTTGGTTACATGAATAAAACTTTCCATGTCTTGCTGTATGGCTCTCCGCAGTTTCAGTAACATTCCTTTCATTATATCATCTGTAATAGCCTGCCCTGAGGTTGGGAACGCATCTAGCTGTTGGGCGAAGGAGACCACTTCCTCCATCTCCTCGTTCCCCTCCTCTGTGGCCTTTGATAGTCCCTCATGTTTCTCAGTCCGTCTCCTCTGTTTGATAGGGCTGTCAGAGGGGGAGATCGGCAGAGGGAAAGCTTCCCCTGTGTGCTCACCTGGAGGGGTATAGCCCTGGGTGCTTGTGCTGCCTCTCCTTACCGCCGCCACGCCGTGCTTTGTGATGGCGGTGGCGCCATCTTGGCCGCATAGTATCCCGTTGAAGTCACTGGTACGAAAAGTGAAATGCTTATTTTGGTAATGAATAAAAATGGGTTATAGGATACAGGTGAATCACAGTTGAGGCCAGGCTGTGTTGGGAACATGATGACATTGAATAGGCTTGGCATGTTTCGTGGCAAACGCATAGCATAACTGAAAAAATGGGCAAGGGTGAAAGAAATCCAAATCTGTAGAGTAAATTATATAGGACCAATATGTGTGAATACTACCAGTATGTACATATTCATGGATTATAAACCAACACCCAATATTTGCCTGAAAAAGTGAAAAGCGTCGTGGATACAAAGTGAAGGGAATCATATCAGATTATCGTGCGTGTGTTCCGGCTCATGTGCACACGTGCGTGCATGTGATCAGTCAGGGGAATCCCTGTGCGAACCCGCGTGGGCTTGGGGATTACGGTACCAATCTGGATCCCTGAAATTGCCCCTCCCGAGGGGCAGCCTCCGGATGCCCATTTGTGATCTTTTTTTTCTGGGTGGGGATGGAAAAAGGCCTGGACTAACCTTCTTGCATGGATATTGCACTCAGGCTCCCAGGAATCATCCTCCGGCCCGTAACCCTTCCACTTGATCAAAAATTGTACTTGCCCTTGTCTTCTCCTGCAATCAAGAATAGTCTCTACCTCATATTCCTCATTCCCATCAATAAGAACAAGTTAAGGTGGTCTGGATCCTCTATCAGGGAAGGGGTCAGCACCATTTTTTGGAGGCTTTTTGGGGGAGCAGGAGGAAGCACGTCTTTTGGAGCTTTCTGCGACGCCTTCGGATGATGACAGGCGGAGGTCTTGGAGTGCAGAGATGAGATCTTCCTCAGTCTTGCAGGTATAGGATGAACCTTTTGTGGGTGAATTTGATAGCGAAGGGAAAGCTCTAGTGGTAGGAGATGCAGTGCTGTTGGAGTATTAGCAGTTGTGGTTTTAAGGCCTTTCTCCTGGAGAGTGTTTGTTGAGAGAGGTCCTGGAATATCTGATAACGTTGGCCCTAGAATACCAGGGCATCTTTTTTGCAGGCAGCTTCCATTATTTGTTCCTTGGCGTGGAAGAAATGCATTTTAGTGGTGATGTCCCGTAGGGCCATCATCTTTGCGAGGGGCCAGCGATCTGTGGATCCTGTCCATCTCAAGCCTTTCAATGGGGATAGAAGGGGCTAGTTCCTGAAAGAGGGCTGTTATGGTGGATTGAAGGTCCTCTATAGCCTCAGGAATCCCTCTAATGCGAATGTTAGATCTCCTGGCCCGGTTCTCAAAGTCCTCCAGTCTGGCCTGGAGGAGGGTATTTTCCTCCCTGAGGATCTCCATCTCTTCTTCGTGGTTAGTGGTAATAACCTGCAGGTCTTCAACTCTTTCCTCAAGAACTGTGGTGCGTCGACCCACCTCCCTGATTTCTCTGGTGAGTTTCTCAGTGTTTCAAATCTGTTGGGGTGTACTCATTAATGCAGAGTACCGTATGTTCCTTCCTAAAGAACATTATTTTTTATCAAGTTGTTATGGGTAAAGTTCTGCGAAATACCCATGAGGCACCAAAGGTTGCATCGCTCAAGAAAAAGTGGAATTGATTCTCACTTGGCAGGTGGATATTCTTAGTCATCAGCGTTGGGATACGGGGGAATGGCCTGTCCACTCAGAGGCATTCAAGTGTTCCAAGTTCAGACATACTCAGACTCTTGACAGGCTTTCCTTGGGCTCTTCTGTCCTGAGGGTTATTCCATCATCCTGCTTTCTGATCACTCACTTTAACAGCATGGCTGTTGAAGCCCAGGTTCTAGGGGACAGGGGCCTGCTCGATTTGGTCACCCCTATGCTCCTTAAGACTAAGAAATCATCTTTTCACAAAGTCTACCATCGCACCTAGAAGACCTATTTTGCATGGTGCAAGGCTGTATCATAGGAATTATTCTGTTGGATGCATTCTGTTCCTTTTCTAGTCTGATCTGCATCAACATTTGGCCTTGGGTATCACCAATCTGTTTAGAGACTGTTGGTCTCTAATACCTTAGTTAGGGCCTTTGTGCAGAGTGTTGTGCATATTGCTCGTTCTCTTCATTTCCCTGTGATATTTGAACCTATAATCTACAGTTATGCTCATAAGTTTATATATCCTGACAGAATTTGATTTCTTGGCCTTTTTTCAGAGAATATGAATGATAACACAAAAACTTTTCTTTCACTCGTGGTTAGTGTTTGGCTGGAGCCTCCTTATTGCGCATTTTGAAACAGTCGCAACACATGTTTTCAGAGAGTCCTGAAGTTATTTGTGGATTTTTCTTTGCATCCTGAACAATTTTCCTGGCAGCTGTGGCTGAGATTGTAGTTGGTCTACTTGACCGTGGTTTTGTTTCAACAGAACCCCTCATTATAGAGGCCCAACACCCGGTGCTGCATAGAGTATAATGTTAAAGAAAGAGTGTTGACAGAATGGCTGTCAGAAGCTAGAGAAATAACACACAGTGGTTCCTACAGCTGTCAGAAGCTAGTGAGCTTTAACAAAAATGGGCCCCTGAGCAGAAGTCACCACTGGGGGCCCTATTTGGATTACTATAAACTCAGAGCAGCACCATGTAAACTATATACTGGTTTCCAAACATAAAACCAGACCAATTCCTAGAACTTCTCATTTCACAGTAAACATTGCATTAATTCAAAGTATCATCGTCAGTATAGATCAGTGTTTCTCAACTCCAGTCCTCAAGGCGCACCAACAGGTCATATTTTCAGGATTTCCATTATTTTGTACAGGTGATTTGATCAGTCTAACTGCCTTAGTAATTATCACAGCCTTTTCATCTGGGGAAATCCTGAAAACATGACCTGTTGGTGCACCTTGAGGACTGGAGTTGAGAAACACTGGTGTAGATACTAGGACATGGCACTTCGAAGCATAGCAATGTAGCATGCCGCATCTATACATACGTGGTGCAGGGTATAGCAGTTTCATGCACACAAAATGCAGGATTGAAGAGTGCCCTACGCACATAATGCAGAGTTCAGGAGTGTCCTACACATAGAGTGCATGACCCACGAGTGCCCTATGTGCCGATTGCAGTGTTCAGAAGCACACTACGCATGGTTCAGGGGTGCATATCTCACAGGCCAGTTTACAAGCAAAAATTACTTCTCCACCCCCCCCCCCCCAGTTCAGGACTCCCCTCAATTTCCCCGCTACAAAATTCTAACTGCTGAATTACATACTATTGACCACTAAACTTCTATGCTGTCTTTCCCCCACAAAAAAATCTTCCCCAGTAGAACCCCCCCCTCTGAAAAAGCAACAATCTTGATTCACCTCTGCACCCCCTGTGCACAGCTCACTTAAGCAAACCCTTTTTCATAGGTTCATCTGCTCCTCTCATTTACAGCTTAGCTTTGCACATACCTTCTACATTTCATCGCTGCACCTCCTGTCCGCAGCTCACCTCTGCACCACCTGTCCGCAGCTCACCTCTGCACCTCATGTCCGCAGCTCACCTTTGCTCCCCTATCTAAAGCTCACATCTGCACCCCTGCCCAAAGTTCACCTCTGCACCTCCCTTCCACAGTTCACCTGTGCACCCCACTGGCTCACAACTCAGCCCTGCACTCCTATCCAAAGCTTACCTCTGCACCCTTGTCCAGAGCTCACTGCTGCACTCCACAATCCAAAGCTCACCTCTGCACCTCCAATACACAGTTCACCTCTGCACCCCACTGTCCACAACTCATCTCTGCACCTCTATCCAAAGCTAACCTCTGGACCCCTATCTATAGCTTACCTCTGCACCCTTATCCAAAGTTCACACCTGCCGCCCTGTCTACAACTTGCCTCTGCACCCCTGTTCACAGCTCACCTCTGCACCCCCATCAACAACTGTCTGCAGTTAACCTCTGCATCCCTGTCTGCAACTCTTCTCTACACCCCTGTCCGCAACTCTCCTCAACACCCACCATCTGCAACCCACCTATGGACCCCCCTGACCACATCTCACCTCTGCACACTTCCCTCCCTTCCACAGTTCACCTCTACACCCCCAGGGATAGCTAACCCCTGTCAATAGCTCACCTCTGCATTCTTCTTCCACAGTTTATCTCTACAATCCACCCCCTTCCTCCTCAAAACTGAAGCCCAGCAGCCCTCCTCTTCAGCTCCTTCTTTCTGCATCCCCCATCCACATGCACCCCCACAGCATTCACATTTGCACAAACCCCACTCCACTGTCTCCATCTGCTTACCAGCAGCTGGCTCCATCATATTTTCCCATGCAGTGCACACTTACACTTAGAGCTCCACCTCTCACCCATTGGCCAGCAGAAGTCATTAGATCCAGTGTGGGCATTGGCATCCATGCTGCAGCTCAGCACACAATGCCCCACCAGCCGCCCATTAACACACTTTATCCCAATAACTGTCCCTCCTTTGTCTCCACCCTGAGTGCAGGGGCAGAGAGGATTTTGTGGGAGCTGCCGAGAAGAGGTGCGGTTCCACTTGTAAACACAGAAATCGGGCATCTGCATTTACAAGTGTCAGTAGATAGGAGTGCGCACAAGGCCAGTGCCACAGGTTCTGCCATGTTACAGCTTTTAAAAGCCAATCGCTCAAAAGTCCATTCTTATTCTAAGAGCTCCAAGACATGTTGGGGGACACTTTTTTATGCACACACTTCAAGGTTGCTTAGTTCCCTGTGTGATGATACTGTGTTGTGATATATCTCCCTTAATCACACTCAGCCAACAGCTTGATCTGATGATGATGCAGCCAAAAACAGAATGGGAAGATGTAAAGAAATTAAATGTAAGAAATTCTAGTAGGTTGGTAACTTTTATAACATGTCAAACATGTTTAACAATATTCTAAGTCGGGCACATTAAGAGACATCTCTCCTTTGAAATCGGAAAGAATTACCAGCTATGCTAAAATGATTAGAAATATCCAGACCTCTGAATATTTTTTGGTACAACAATGATAGTTTTAAACTGTTTAGGTAACATGTGCTTGATGAAACCGGTGACTCGTGGTTGATTTACTAAAGCTTGAAAGTGCAAAATGTGGTGCAGCTCCACTCAGAAACCAATCAGCTTCAGGTCCCATTCACACAGGGGCGACTTGCGCTCCGACTTGAGTCTCCTCAAGTCTCCTCAAGTTGCCCCAAGTTGCTTGACATCTGAAATCCCATTGAAATGAATGGGAGCCGTCTTAATGTACACTACTAAGTCGCTCCGACTTCAGAAAAAAGTTCCTGCACGACTCAAGGCAAATTCTATCCGACTTGTGCCCATAGAATTGAATAGAAGTCGCCTCCAAGTCGGATCCCCCATCTAAATAAAAGCGACTTTGTAGTGAAAAGAATAGAATTTATTTTTAGGCAACCCCCTCCCTCCCTTCTCTGATTGGTCAAGGCAAAGTCGCCTGGAAAAAGTCGTGTTGTAAAGTCTCCTCAAGTCCCTGGAAGTCGCGCTGAAAGTCGCCCTGAAATTGCCTAGCAAAGTCGCGTCGAAGTCGGGTCGCCCCTGTGTGAATGCAGCCTCAAGGTTTTATTGTCAAAGCTTGATTGAACAAGCTGAGGTTAGAAGCTGATTGGCTAGCATGCAAAGCTGCACTGGTTTTTGCACTCTCCAGCTTTAGTAAATCAACCCCATTGTATCAGAATATAATGTGACAATTCAAAACATTGCTGCATGCTTTCATTACCCCTTACAATTTTTTCTTGATTGAAACTCTTCAGGTGAAATATAAAGCATCCAGCAGATAATAAGTGCTGTGGCTTCGCTTTCCTCCATTGAATTTTATTGTCTTGTTTTGTTTGCCATTGCATGCATTTGCTGTGTCTATTTACAAAACTGGTATCCAGTAGAGGGATTAGCCTTAAGTACTATCTGTTTAATTAAAAATAGTTCTGTTCATGCTTAAGAGATTTTGCGATGAATGAGAAAATGTCAAGTACTTCCTGTTTTTATTTCATAGTCTCCAAGCTATTCATTTTCAAATGGTGTTTGTTTATCTTGTGGTGCGTTTGAATCCGTTTATTGCTAGCTGGGTCACGTGCAAACAAACCGCTTTAAACAGAAACAGTGTTTTTTATTTTATTGGAAAATTTTTCACATGTTCTATGTTCTTTAACATTATTGCAAATAAACAATTAATGCCCAGCCCGGATTATAGAATTACGGCAAAATCTAGGCAATATACTTTCAAGTATATCTAGTTAAAACCTGTATTGTAATAAATATTCTCTGGAAATGCTAATTGCCTGACTGTCATATTGATACAATTTTTTTTCCAAATCACTGACCTGGAACAATTATGTAGATCAGGAGTTTATTTATATGTGTTAGAAAAAGTGTTCAAGTGGTTGTGTCACGTACCTGGTGGTGGAGTCTGCAATTGCCGAGGACAGCCTCTCTTACAATCCTGACTCAGGAACCCCTGACAGGTAGTTCAAGAGTGCAGAATGGCACGAGTGCTTGACAGGAACACAGGTGCGATGGTCACAGGCAGGGCTGAGGACGCAGCTTAGCAGAACAGTGGAGGAACTCCAGGAAACAGCTGATGACAGCCCTGTTCGGCTTGACCAAGCAGGTGATGCTGGATGAGAAGTCCAGGAACAGACTGGATTAGACAGCAGGCAGGCAGATCAGGAACCGAGGGCTAGACGGAGGGATGGTCGGACACAGGCCGGGTCGGCAACAGGCTGGCAGCATGGTGGTACCAAGGAGCAGGCAAAAGGATTGTCGGGAATAGCCAGAGGTCTGGGCAGGCAGATGGCAGCGAGGTCAGGAACAGGCCAGTAGATCAGAGGAACAGGTACAGCAGGTAAACGGGTAGCAGAAATCACAGGAACGTTGTAGACCAAACGGCATTGAACCCATGTCACTGTTCAGTTTAAATAGTCCCATTGGCGCCAAGAACGGTTACAAACGGGAATGCGCGCCTCCCGGTCGCGCGTGCGCACGAACGTTCGCACTGGCCGTTCGTCCGTGCATGCATGCGCCTGGGCACAGTATCCCTTCTTAGGGGCACATGGGCTCTACGTCTTTCCTCACAGGTTGTAAAGGTAGAAGTTTTATTATTGTACCTTAACCACTTGCCGACCGCCAACCGCAGGTTGACGGCGGCAAAGTGGCTCGTTCCCGCAAAACGCCGTCATACGACGGCGGCTGCGGGAACGAGTTTAGTGAGCGCGCTCACTGTGTTCGGGGAGGGCCAGGGAGCGGGTGCGGCGGCTTCGATTGCCGCCGGCTACCCACGATGGCCCCCCGGAGCGAAGGAGCGGAGGTCCGTGTAAGTAAACACGGACCTCCGCTCTGTGTGAGGGGGAAGGGCTGTGATCACAGCCTTCCTGTATACGAAGGCTGTGACCACTTCCCTTCCCCTGTTAGGGCAGCCCACATACAGTTAGAACACGCCCAGGGAACATAGTTAACCCTTAGAGCGCCCCCTGCAGGTTAACCCCTTCACTGCCAATGGCATTTACACAGTAATCAGTGCATTTTTTTAGCACTGATCGCTGTATAAATGCCAATGGTCCCAAAAAAGTGTCAAAATGGTCCGACATGTCCGCTGAAATATCGCAGTACCGCAAAAAATTGCAGATCGCCGCCATTACTAGTAAAAAAAAAAAAAAAAAATAAAAACCCCAAAAATGAATTCTCATCATCCGTAAACGCGACCACTTTTGCTCAAACCAATCAATAAACGCCGATTGCGATTTTTTTTATCGCAAATATGAGGAAGAATATAAATCGGCCAAAAACGGTGAAAAAAAATGTTTTTTTTATATTTTTTTTTGGATTTGTATTTTAGGAAAAAGTAAGAAATTTGGGTTTTTTTGCAAAATTGTCGCTCTTCTTTTGTTTATAGCGGCGATCAGAAATGACGCAGCGGTGATCAAATACCACCAAAAGAAAGCTCTATTTGTGGGAAAAAAAGGACGCAAATTTCGTTTGGGTACAACGGCGCACGACCGCGCAATTGTCAGTTAAAGCGACGCAGCGCCGAATCGCAAAAAGGGCTCCGGTCCTAAAGCTGGAAATCCTTCCGGGGCTGAAGTGGTTAAAGCAGAGTTCCACCCAGCAAAGTCAATTGGAATACGTATACAAACATTTTTTTTGTATCAGCGTTTGGACTTACAGGC
>BLSH010039733.1:158474-211144 GCA_018402905.1 Glandirana rugosa
AAACAAAAGTTTTACAAGACGAAAAACAAATAAATCGTTTTTTATTATTTGGGTCACCACTAATTTATGGTGTTTATATTTTATAAGTCGCGTAGTTCTTTTATATTTCTCTGACTTTCCTTACTGTCGACTTGTGTTTTTTCCGATAAGTTGTTGGAAGATATTCAGTTTTATAGGTTATTCATATCACGTCGCGTTTTGTTCAGAGACTTACTATTTAATTTCGAAATTTTGCAGGTGACGACTACTAAAGAACACCTTTTACCTTTTGTTGTCTAGGGTTCACTCTGTCGCACGTCAGGATTTTCGTACGTCCACTCCCTTGTGCACCCAGGACGGTGGTTTCTGTTATGGTCGGAGAGTGGAGTAGGTGAGCTGGGCACTCCCAGTGTGTCGTATATACATATATAATAGTTTTCCACAAGAAATCATCAGCAGTGGACGTTTTAAAGCTTTAATTTATCATTCAGAGACTTGTTTTGCGCTGCACTATACTTATTGGATATTTTGACTTATAGAAGGTTGTTGAATAGCCTTTTTTGTGTTCAGCTGTCATTCCTTTCAGTCTCTTTATATTTTCTTGATGCGCTGAATATTTTATATTTGTGGTATTTAATCACCACTGGGTTTATTATTTTTTGCTAAATAAACAAAAAGCAGAACATTTTGAAAACAAACAAAAACATTTTTATAGTTTGTTATAAAATTTTGGAAACAGGTAATTTTTCTTCTTCATTGATGTACGCTGATGAGGCTGCACTGATGAATACTGATAGGCTGCACTGATGGGCACTGTTGAGGTGGCAATGATGGGCACTGATGAGGCAGCACTGGTGGTCACTGATGAGGCGGCACTGATAGACACTGATGAGGCACTGGTGGGCACTGATGAGGCTGTACTGATAGGTGGCAGTGATGGGTACTGATAGGCAGAACTGATGGGCAATGGTAGACTGTTTAGACTGCATGTTCCTTTTAGAAAGCAAAGAAGAAGGCACTTCTAAGTGCAGTAATAAAATACTTTGACTCCCCTTCACCTCCAAACTCCTCGAAAGACTGGTCTACAACCGACTGAGTGACCATCTGACCATGAACAAAGTTCTTGATCCCCTTCAGTCTGGATTTCGCCCTCAGCACTCATACAGAAACTGCTCTCCTTAAACTCACTAATGACCTAATAACTTCTAAAACCAACGGACACTATTCTGTACTACTACTCTGGACTACTCTGGACTCTGTACTACTATTCTGTACTGGACCTCTCTGCTGCCTTTGACACAGTGGACCACCCCCTCCTCCTCAAAAAACTCCATGCCTTTGGTCTCCGTGACTGTACTCTAAGCTGGTTCTCATCCTACCTATTCCACCGCTCCTTCAGTGTCCCCTACAATTCTACTTCCTCCTCTCCTCTTCCTTTCTCTGTCGGTGTCCCCCTAGGTTCTGTTCTTGGACCTCTCCTTTTCTCAATCTACACCTCCTCCCTGGGTCAGTTGATTGCCTCCCATGGCTTTCACTATCATCTCTATGCTGGATGTCACATCACTTCCTCAAACTCAACCTATCCAAAACCGAGCTTATGATATTTCCTCCCCCACATGCCACTTCCCCAGATTTCTCTGTCAAAATCAACGGTTCAACTATCAACCCGTCCCCCCACGCCAAGGTCCTAGGTGTAATCCTAGACTCCCAATTAACCTTTCAGCCCCACATCCAATCGCTATCCAAAATTTGCCGCCTCAACCTCCACAACATCTCCAAGATACGCCCCTTCCTAACCGATGACGCCACAAAGCCACTAATCCACTCCCTGGTAATTTCTCGCCTCGACTACTGCAACTCCCTCCTCACTGGCTTACCTCTAAATAGTCTATCCCCACTTCAGTCCATTATGAACGCTGCCGCCAGGCTCATCCACCTTAAAAACCGCTCGGCATCTGCTACACCCCTATGTCAATCTCTACATTGGCTGACACTCAACCAACTTATTAAATTCAAGATCCTAACAATAACTTATAAAGCAATTCACAACCTGGCCCCCAGCTACATCACTAACCTGGTCTCAAAATACCAACCAAATCAATCTCTTCGCTCCTCCCAAGACCTCCTGCTCTCTAGCTCCCTTGTCACCTCATCCCATGCTCGCCTGCAGGACTTCTCCAGAGCCTCTCCCATCCTCTGGAATGCTCTACCCCAATCTGTGCGACTTTCTCCTAGTTTGTCCACCTTCAGACGATCCCTGAAAACCTATCTCTTCAGAGAAGCCTATCTGGCTCCCACCTAACAACTGTACATTTATCTTCTCTATTAGCACATCCCCCACAGTTACTACCTCTTGTATCTCTTGACCCTCCCTTTTAGATTGTAAGCTCTAACGATCAGGGCCCTCTGATTCCTACTGTATTTAAGTGTATTGTATTTGTACTGTCTACCCTCAAGTTGTAAAGCGCTGTGTAAATTGTTGGCGCTATATAAATCCTGTATAATAATAATAATAATAATGACTTACAAGATGGAAGTGATAAACAGTCATATCAATAAATCCATAAAATCCAGCGGGATTCCTGCTGGGAGTAAAGACAGCTGCAGGTGGAAGTTTCAGCCGACCAGCAGTGGGAAGCACTGTCTCTCTGATCCAAGATGGAGAGCCAAGCTGTCAGTACCAGCATGGAATCCAGGCAACTGGAAGTGATGTCAGAGTGGACGGGACATGTTTCGGAGCATGTCCAGTCGCTCATTATCCCTCCTTTGAGGGGCTCGGGAGCGAGCCCGTAGGTGAGCCCCTATAGCAAGTGGCTTGCTATGGGGGCACACCAAGAAGAGGAGTAACCAGGAGGAGTACCGGCTGGGGACCCGAGAAGAGGAGGTTCGGGGACACTCTGTGCAATTCCTTTGCACAGAGCAGCTAAGTACAAACCTGTTTGTTATTTTTTTAAAAATGAGTACATAATCCCTTTAAGTACACTATAGTCAATGACAGCCAGTCAAATTGACCCTTTCCTGTTAGACTGCAGTAAAGAAAATGTAATTGTTTTTTGAGGATGATTGTAATTTGATGTTTTCATGCTTTAAAGTATATGTGAAGCCTCACCTTGTAAAACAACCCATTCAGTTAAAATCAAAATGAAAGGCAAAACATTTGTGTATATGTATAAAAAACATTATGGATACCTTTTTTATAAGTGATTATATAACCTCTATTCTCAGTTTCATAAGGGGGAGGAGAAGCCGCAGTACACTGAGCTGTGCACGTGGAAGATGAGATCATTGAAAGAGAGCAGGCTGAGTTCTCAACACAGCTAAAAAGCTGACCAGGCTGTACTCTCATGCCTAGTGTGGTTTGTTTTTAATAGGAAAGCAGAGGGACTGGCAAGAACACCAGGGATTTCATATAAAGGAAGCAATACAAAGAGAACAGGATACATTTTCATACAAGTACATGGTTCAGCAGACACATATCAGGAATGTGACATTTTGGGATGGCATATACTTTAATGTGAACTATTAGCTTTTTCCAATTTTTAAAACTAAACATCTTGCTGAAAAGCAATTCCTGCTATTGCCTTAATTGGCCAGAAAAAGCATCTCTGTGCGAATTTGTTATTAGAGGCTCATTGTCTTGGCTTCTGTGGTATGCTTCACCCAACAGCCTTCCCCGTCTCCAACAGGTGCATCACAGTGGCCATTAAGAACCTCTCATTATATGGGAGGGAGACAGATGGGTGTGATTGAACCCAGAAGATAGTTAAGTAAAAAGCCCCCCAAAAATAGCAGTATGCTTACTGGCATGTGAGGGAGCATAAGCACTTCTGTGCCCGTAGCTTCGTAACCTTATATCTAGATGTAAGGCACTGCCAAATAATATAGTCTCAGGTGATTTGGAGTGAGATTTAGCCCAATTATTTATACTTTTTTTTTTTGCTAAACAAACTAAGGAAAGACTGAATATTTAGAAAAAAAAAAATCTCTGTTTTTGTTATAAAATTTTGCAAATAAGACGTTTTTCACCTTCACTGATGTGTGCAGATAAGGCTGCACTGATGGACACTGATAGGCTATACTGATGGGCACTGATGAGGCGACACTGATTAGAAGGCACTAATGAGGCTGTACTGATGGGCACCGATGAGGCAACACTCATGAGGCTGCACTGATGGGCATGGGGGGGGGGGCATATTAAAGTTTTTTTATACTATACTGAGGTACGTAGTTTAGTGTAAACTATTTTAAAACTAATGAAAATACACAATACACTTTCCATATGAACAGCAGAAAATATGAACTCTGGTATATAGCACTATCTACAGCTACAAAACTAGAGATACCAGGATATTTTATGATGGTATTTACCCTTGCCTTCATGATAAAAGCATATTGATTAGCTTTTATTCCCGAAAGCACACGCTGAAAGCCAAAAAAGTGCATACTGCATAACAGCTGCCTGCATTCATCTCCATATTTAGCAGGCATCTTCAGATTATCTCTCATTTATATTTGAATACATCAAGTACGTACCAGTAAGTTCTTTCAATTACTTTTATGCTCCATGGAAGACACCTCATAAAAGTCAAATGGTTTGAGCCATCTGCTGAAGTGATGCGATGCTAGTTAATTGAATCAAACCGCACAATTGATTATCTCAGCAGCTCTCATTAAAATGTGTTAGTGAGCAGTCAATAGAAATACCAGTCAAGGACTCACCAGTTCAGATATTGACCATACAGTGATGCATTTGGTTATTTTAATAGTTGCAAATGCCTGTCTCCATGGCTTTAAAGGTTGCTTAAATTATTTTGCACCTATGTACGTAACTTCCCTCTTGTCAGCCATATGTCGTCTTCCAGTACTTTTAGATTTTCTTCGGAAGTCTCGCTGTTTGTTCCATCATTAATGAGCTGTAGATCAGTTGGCTCATTGTGTTGTAATATTATGAAAAGTTTGTAACCACAGTGGACCATTGTACAGTTTATACAGCTAGTTGCAGCAATAAACTGGAGCAGTTGCACTATCTATAGTAAATGGTAGACAGAAAATAATTAGACTCTTTGTCAGAAGAAGAAAGTTCATGTCTCTATAGCTACCCTGCTAATATACAGAATAAAGAGAGAAACAGAGAAAAGAGCCGCGGACAGTGCTCAGTGTGAGTGCTGCACTGCTTTATAGTGCCTTCTGGGTTTTTATTTATTTTTGAAAACCACAATGGATGATTCATGTGGCAGAAGAAGCAGATGGCAAGTACCCATGATCTTTTAATATTTTGATCTCTAGAAATACAGTATGTTCATTCTGGTTCCTGTCACATATCATCCCCCTTGTTGGGTCTTTCCATGCATATAACAAAAATGCATTAGACCATTTTATTTTCTTTTGTCACATGTTCTGGGGCTTTTTGGTCTGCGATTTTAGGATGTATTTTCTCCTTTAAAATACCATGTTTCCTATTGACTCCTCAGCATATTTTTTTTTTTAACATAAGAGTAGCTGTTTACTATTACTCCAGTTGGATGCTCTACCTCCTTGTCCATTTCTGACTTCATAGTGAACACAAATACATGTGGTACAGGAGAAATGTGCAGTTTTTGTGACATGGGTAAAGATGGGGAGGGATTGGTTAAAACCCCCTTCTGGATATTGATCATGAGTAACCCAAACACTTTGGGGGAGATTTACTAAAACTGATACATTCAGAATCATGTGCAGTGATGCATGATTAGATTGTAAGCTCTAACGAGCAGGGCCCTCTGATTCCTCTTGTACCAAATTGTGATGTAACTGTACTGTCTGCCTTCATTTTTGTAAAGCGCTGCGCGAACTGCTGGCGCTATATAAATCCTGTATAATAATAATAATAATAATAACCAATCAGCTTCTAACTTCAGCTTGTTAAATTAAGCTTTGTCAATAAAACCTGGAAGCCCATTGGTTTCTATAAAGAAGTGCACCAGATTTTGCACTCTCCAGCTTTAGTAAATAACCCCCTTTGTTTCAACTCTAGAATCCTAAAAGGGTCTCCAAGTGATTTTCTTGTCAATGACCGGTAAACAAATCACGCAACATTGTAAAAAAAAAACAAAACCTTTATATTATTTGTAAATAGCTTGGTAACAGAATCAGAATTTTAGGTTAATTTTAAACAGAACAAATTATAGAATAAAATGTATAGTTTTTTATCTACTGTGATAATATTTTGTTTATACTATTAGTAATCAAAGTTGAAAAAAGTACATTTTTTTCATTGTTTTATTTAATTTTATTTATTTTTTTTGTGTATTGATTGCATAAAAATTAAAAATATATTTTTTTCTATCCAAAAGAAAGCCTTGTTTGTCCTAAAAACAATATATGTACTATTTTGGTAAGTAACTGCAACTGTATTGCAGAATAAAAAGGCCCATAGCAGAAATGTAAGAACTCTCTATTCTATGTGGGATGTATAGGTGTGAGAGCTGAAGTGGTTACAGGGGCTATGACATGCAAACAGTCATGAACAGTACTTTAATTTTTTTTTTTTAATTGAACCTTCTTCACATATATATGGGCTAGAGCTGCATGACTAATCGTTAAAAGATTGTGATCTCGATCCAACCCACCCGACAAGCTCAACCCGACATTTCCTCGATTATATGTGACAAGTGCAGAGCAGCTCAGAGCTGTTAAGAAAAAAAAAAAAAAAGGGACTCTGCCAAGTTTCAAAACATTTATGAGCTAACTATAAACATTGCAATGTTTTGTTCCAGATCAAAGGAATTAACTTCTGCCTATAATTTAAAGCGGAGTTCCACCCAAAAGTTGGGGGGGTGGGGATACCCGATTTTTTTGGGTATTTCCAGTCCGGTCGCCTTAGGTCGCCTTTAGTCTTCTGGGACACAGGACAGGTCCTAGAAGGCTTCGGGACCAATCACAAAGGGCAGCGCCGCTCACGCATGCACAGTGTGCGCCTGGCCATGAAGTAGCAATGCCGGCGCTGTGGAGGGGCACCCGGCGATCTGCAGGTGGCCGCTAGGGGTCGCACGCGCCGTACTCCTGAGTGTGCCCGCGGCTCGGGCGGACCCGATGTCCGCCGGCGAGCCGCGACGAGCGGCCACAAAGAACGGGGAACCACCAAAGTAAACACGGCGGTTCCCTGCTCTGTTAGTGGGGGCATAGGAGATCTATTGATCCCTGTCACTGTGATCAGTTAGATCTCTTATGCCCATGGTAGCCCAGTCCCCCCACAGTTAAAACACGCCCAGGGAACACAGTTAACCCCTAGATCTCCCCCTGCAGGTTAACCCCTTTACTGCCAATGACATTTATACAGTAATCAGTGGACATCTAAATTTCTGATCGCTGTATATATGTCATTGGCTCCAAAAAAGTGTCAAAATGGTCTGACATGTCCGCTGCAATATCGCAGTACTGCTAAAAATCGCAGATCGCCACCATTACTAGTAAAAAAAAATAATAATAATAAAAACCCCAGAAATGAATTCTCATCATCTGTAAACGTGGCCACTTTTGCGCAAACCAATCAATAAACGCAGATTTGCGGTTTTTTTTTTACCAAAAATAGGAAGAATATAAATCGACCCGATGAAAAAAAATTTTTTTAGCAAAAAGTAAGAAATTTGTTTTTTTTTTTTTTTTTGCAAAATTGTCGCTCTTCTTTTGTTTATAGCGGTGATCAGAAATGACGCAGAGGTGATCAAATACCCCCAAAAGAGATCTCTATTTGTGGAAAAAAAAGGATGCAAATTTAGTTTGGGTACAACGTCGCACGACCGCGATATTGTCAGTTAAAGCGACGCAGTGCTGAATCGCAAAAAGTGCACTGGTCCTAACCTGGGAAATCCTTCCAGGGCTGAAGTGGTTAAAGACAAAACCTTTTTCTGCCACTTGTTGATTTCAAGTTAAAATCATTATATTTTATTTTGCCAGAAAACTATTTAGAACCCCAAACATATATATATATGTATATATTAGCAGAGACCCTAGAGAATAAAATGGTGAGCGTTGCAATATTTTATGTCACACAGTATTTGCACAGCGGTCTTTCGAACGCAATTTTTTGGGAAAAATGACACTTTCATGAATTAAAAAAACTGAACAGTGAAGTGAAATTAGCCCAATTTTTTGTATAATATGAAAGATGATGTTATGCCACGAAAATTGTGAGAGAATCATGATATTTATTCTAGGCAACAAAATTGTGATTCTCATTTTAGCCAGAATCGTGCAGCTCTAATATGGGCTCATAGTTTTAATTGCAATGCAGATTTATAACCGCTTTTTTACTTGTAGCAATAACTGAAAAACAGGTCATACTTTTACTTTCTCATAATTTAACTAAATACATTTTGTTAATCACATTGCTGCCCTATAGTCAGCAGATAAAACTATGAATATTGCTAAAGTTGTAGAATCCCAATCCTACCAATTTAGATTATAGATATGGTTCTGCCAGTTTTGTGTACACCAAGCCATATTAGCGAAGCTATAACCCCTATTAGATTGTAAGCTCTTCTGAGCAGGGCCCTCTTAATCCTTTTGTATCTTATTGTATTGTACCTGTATTGTCCCCCTTTCATATTGTAAAGCGCTACGTAAACTGTTGGCACTACATGAATCCTGTATAATAATAATATGTGGAAGGTAGGCTCCTTATCCTAAAAACATTCCATAGGTCTTCATATCTTGTAGAAAAAAAAATATATATTTTTTGGACAAATTGTGCTGCACTCTGCTCAACAAGTTTTGGGTTGGAAGTGCTTTATGGGGGGTCAATGTTGCCCTAAATGTGAATTGTCCGCTCAATTATGAAAGAGTAAACAAGCCGCACATACTTCAATATAAGAAAAAATATATAAAGTCTAAAGCTACCACGAGATGTAGTAGAGAATACTCTTATCTACCAGCATTCCCTTTATTGGCATTTACTGATTTTCTTAGTGCAAGAAGGAAACCTTGTGCATTCTAAACTAATATTTCAGAATAAGCCTGTTTAAAGTCACTAAATGAAGTTGGTACAGCGATTACAGCCGAAAAGCATTTGAGGCATAAATGCACCAAAGTCAACCTTAAGTACCGTAATAAACCAGATATATAATCAAAATTATTTCATGACAAGAGCTTTTTTGTGCGGGAAAGTTATAAAGCCACTTAAAGCATAAAGTTTTATATCAAGAGCCTAAATTAGGTTTCACTAAGAGATATTGCTTCTTTAAAAAGAAATGTTCGCTAAGACGCCCAAGTTACTTTGGCGAAATGTAGATTTATAGGACTGAAACACTTATTCTCAATAATTCTTAATTAGGTCTGACAGCTTTAGTGGTAAGACTAAAGGAAATGGCTGAGAAGACAGGCTGAAAACAAGGCCAATTCCTTGTAGTCCCATAGCTAGTCTTTATTTACAGGTTTTGCTGTATTTCTTGGGGATAGGGAAGCAGTAGCTGTGTTTTAATTATACATGATGTGCAGCATGGCTCATCATAACTAATAAATACAGATACTATGTGTATTGGCACTGTCGTTACTTTGCAAAGTTAATTATGCCTGGGCCATAAAATGCCAGCTAACCTAACACAATACTTATATGATTGACATTCATCAGCAAGCTAGCATTTCTTGCAAACATGAAGGATAAAAATCTTTACTTTTACTGAATGTCATTATAAAGTGTAGGTTTTTTTTTTTTTTTTATATTATCTAAATAAGTCAGAAATAATTTTCTTTTTGCTTTACTTCTATAACCCCTGTTATAATGTTTAATAGCTTTATAGTTTATATTTTTTATTCACCCTAGTATATACTTAAAACCTTGTATTTGCCATCATTTTAGATTAAGCTTATGTATAAGAGCAAAGTATGTTGTCACATTTATTTTTTAACAAGTTAAGATTTTTTTAGTAGTTGTGTGCACATATAGTAATCTAGCTAATTGTCCTGTATGCAATGACGCGGCTCCTGAATAACCACCACAGTAATGGGGTATCAGGGAACACACATGTGGTTTAAGTGTTCGCTAACTTAAGGCCCGCACACACGATGCAGCAATCGTATGATATACAGTATCTCACAAAAGTGAGTACACCCTTCACATTTTTGTAAATATTTAATCATATCTTTTCATGTGACAACACTGAAGAAATGACACTTTGCTACAATGTAAAGTAGCGAGTGTACAGCTTGTATAACAGTGTAAATCTGCTGTCCCCTCACAATAACTCAAAACACAGCCATGAATATCTAAACCGCTTGCAACAAAAGTGAGTACACCCTTAAGTGAAATGTCCAAATTGGGCCCAAAGTGTCAATATTTTGTGTGGCCACCATTATAGTCCTCTTCCACTCCTCCATGATGACATCACGGAGCTGGTGGATGTTAGAGACCTTGCACTCCTCCTTGAGGATGCCCCACAGATGCTCAATAGGGTTTAGGTCTGGAGACATGCTTGGCCAGTCCATCACCTTTACCCTCAACTTCTTTAGCAAGGCAGTGGTTGTCTTGGAGGTATGTTTGGGGTCGTTATGTTGGTGGAATACTGCCCTGCGGCCCAGTCTCCAAAGGGAGGGGATCATGCTCTGCTTCAGTATGTCACAGTACATGTTGGCATTCATGGTTCCCTCAATGAACTGTAGCTCCACAGTGACGGCAGCACTCATGCAGCCCCAGACCATGACACTCCCACCACCATGCTTGACTGTAGGCAAGCCACATTTGTCTTTATACTCCTCACCTGGTTGCTGCCACACATGCTTGACACCATCTGAACCAAATAAGTTTATCTTGGTCTCATTAGACCACAGGACATGGTTCCAGTAATCCATGTCCTTAGTCTGCTTGTCTTCAGCAAACTGTTTGCAGGCTTTCTTGTGCATCGTCTTTAGAAGAGGCTTCCTTCTGGGATGACAGCCATGCAGACCAATTTGATGCAGTGTGTGGCCTATGGTCTGAGCACTGACAGGCTGACCCCTCCACCTCTTCAACCTCTGCAGCAATGCAAGCAGCACTCATATGTCTATTTCCCAAAGACAACCTCTGGATATCACTCTGAGCATGTGCACGCAACTTCTTTGGTCAACCATGGCTAGGCCTTTTTTGAGTGGAACCTGTCCTGTTAAACCTCTGTATGGTCTTGGCCACCATGCTGCAGCTCAGTTTCAGGGTCTTGGTAATCTTCTTAAAGCCTAGGCCATCTTTATGTAGAGCAACAATTCTTTTTTTTTTCAGACTCTCAGAGTTGCTTGCCATGAGGTGCCATGTTGAACTTCCAGTGACCAGTATGAGAGATTGAGAGTGATAACACCAAATTTAACACATCTACTCCCCATTCACACCTGAGACCTTGTAACACTAACAAGTCACATGACACTGGGGAGGGAAAATGGCTAATTGGACCCAATTTGGACATTTTCACTTAGGGGTGTACTCACTTTTGTTGCTAGCGGGTTAGACATTAATGGCTGTGCGTTGAATTATTTTGAGGGGACAGCAAATTTACACTGTTATACAAGCTGTACACTCACTACTTTACATTGTAGCAAAGTGTCATTTCTTCAGTGTTGTTAC
This sequence comes from Glandirana rugosa, assembly GCA_018402905.1. NCBI lineage: Eukaryota > Metazoa > Chordata > Amphibia > Anura > Ranidae > Glandirana > Glandirana rugosa. The sequence continues at coordinate 170,020 of BLSH010039733.1, forward strand.
ATGAAAAGATAGAATAAAATATTTACAAAAATGTACTCACTTTTGTGAGATACGGTATGTGTTAGAGTGACAATTATTCACTGCAGTCTTAATCAACTTTTCATTTAAACTAAGTAAAGCCTCATACACACGGTGCGACGGTCGTACGAAAACGGTCGTACAACAGCTTGTTGTACGATCATCCAACCGTTAGTACAGGCGATTAGATCAGCCGACGTGCAACGGTCATACAACAGAAGTTGGATAAGCAGACTAGAAAACTTTGGTTGTACAACAAGCGGTCGTATGACTGTTGTACCGTGTGTACAGAGAAGTTGGTCCAACAAGTTGTACTGTGCAAAACACGCATGCTCAGAAGTCAGGAACGCCCGGAAGTGTCCGTTCGTGTAAACCTACGTTCCTTATTCACAAATCACATTCACCTGAACTTCCTTTTTATACGCTCCTAACACGTCACTATGTTCGGCTTGGTCGTACGATCGCTTAGTGCACGTCAGTATGCGAGATACAACAGCCAACATACGATTTTGGCCGTTCGGTCGTATGACCATCGCACCGTGTGCACGAGGCTTTAGACAGGACACTTGAACAGAGTAATTAATACTGAGGCACATGTCTACAATGGTCCACATTGTTTAAATAATAGGGCCACACTTTAATGTAGAGAAATAAAATGCCCTCACACAAGCAGAATTCATATTTTCTCCTGACATACAAAGAAGTTAGTTGAATGGATATATTGCACTGAACATACACACACGGCATCTTTTAATAGCTGGAAATTAGATTTAATGAAATGCAGAGCTGGCAAATGTATGCGTGGCACAGTCACAGCGAATTGGATGATCTCCTATACCGTTCTTTCTGGTGGGATAAATAATTTGTGGTTTTGCCTCCAGCATGTATAATATGTATATCTCTACACATGTACAGCAACCTACACAACCCTCAATAAATGTTGACCTAATGGCAAGACTGTGTATTTGAAAAACCGGAGTATCACAATAACACTGTGCCAATTAAGTGCTGCGTGCCTGTTATTATCACTCATTTAAAAACTGAAAAAAAAAATCCTACTTTTTAGATGTCAATTATAATCGCATACTTGGAAACAATCACCTTGTAAAACAACCCATTCTGTTTAAAATTGAAATGAAAGACTAAACATTTGTGTATAGATATAAAAAACAAAAATGGATTTTTTCCATTTTATATAGCTGATCACATTCCCTCTGTTCTCAGCTGCATAAGAGCTGAAAGGAGAAGCAACAGCACACCGATCTTCCCAGTGAATGGCTGTGCAGGTGGTGTCAGGACAAGTCTGATCACTGGAGGAGACCAGACCAGCATAGCTAGAGAACTGAGCATGTGTGTTCTCCAGCTTAGTATGGTACAGAAGGTATATATCAGGAATATGAAATGCTGGGGTAAACACTTTAAGAGGGATACTAGTGATACTGATATGCAACAGGGAACAAAAAGTCTAAAGATTTTGATGCTGAAGATCCTACAATTCATGTCACTCTGCAAGAGAGTGAAGGGGCAGGACTGATAAGGGACAGAGTCACTTTAGACTTAGACAAGCAAAACTGAAAACCTTGATCTGTGTAATTTCATAAGAACTTCTGAAGCCTATCAACTAGTTGCCGACCGCCCGCCGTGGATTGATGGCAGCAACTTGGCTCAATATCGCGAACCGCAGTCACCTGACGGTGGCTGCGAGATCGCAGATCGTGGGAGGGCGCTGCCGGAGGCGCACTCACTGTGTTACTGGGGAGCCAGTGAGTAGGTAGGGTGGACTCGATGTCTGCAGGCTACCCGCGATCGCTCCCCTGCAGTGACAGAACAGGGATCCGTGTATGTAAACAATGGATCTCCATTTTGACAGGGGGGAGGAGTGTGATCGTAAGACTCCCTGTGTATGGGAGCCGCAATCACTCTCCTTCCCCACTCAGCCCAGCCCCCACACAGTTAGTAACACATCCCAGTCTAGTTAACCCCTAGAGCACCCCCTAATGTTAATCCCTTCCCTGCCAGTGACATTTATACAGTAATCAGTGCATTTTCATAGCACTGATAGCTGTATAAATGCCAATGGTCCCAAAAAAGTGTCAATTGTCCAACATGTCCGCCGCAATGTCACAGTCCCGCTAAAAATCGCAGATCGCTGCCATTACAGTAAAAAATAAATAAAAACCCCATAAATAAATTCTCATAGTTCGTAAATACGGCAACTTTTGTGAAAACCAATCAATATACGCCGATTGCAATTTTTTTTTGCCAAAAATATGAGGAAGAATATATATCCGTGAAAACCGATGAATACATTTGTTTTTTTTATAATTCTTTTTGGATATGTATTTTAGCAAAAAGTAAAAAATATATATATATATATTTTTTTACAAAATTGTCGCTCTTTTTTTGTTTATAGCAGTGATCAGAAATGACGCAGAGGTGATCAAATACCACCAAAAGAAAGCTCTATTTGTGGGAAAAAAAGGACACCAATTTAGTTTGGATACAGCATCGCACGACCGTGTGATTGTCAGTTAAAGCGACGCAGTGCCGAATCTCAAAAAGTGCTCTGGTCCTGAAGGGGGAAATCCTTCCAGGGCTGAAGTGGTTAAATAACCAACATCATCCCATCAAACCACATTGAATGATTCCATCTGTTTTTAATGCACCTCCTTTTTACTCCTTTTTTGAAAGTAGTCACAGAGGTATTCCTAATTCACAATCGGTTCTCACTGAATATGGGAGCAGAGGGTTAAAGTGGTAGTAAAGTCAGCATTGTAAAAAGTTGCTGACAGGCACGGTATGTATAACAGAAGAAACTCTATTAGTCTCTTCTGTCACAAATGCTTCCTCCTGCCTGTCAGCCATAATGTACACTGATCGGTGTATGTGCAACTCAGTGAACATTTACGGCCCCCGATCTGTGCCGCTGCAATGTGACTCCCGTGTGCATGGGTGAGAGTGACATCATTGGTGCCCGGCCATTCAAGCGGCCAAAGGCACAGAACCCGGAAGGAAGACTTGGCGAAGATAGAAGCGCCTGGGACCTACCAGTTCGATCACAGTGCAGCTCGGGGGGTGGGGGGGGGGGGGCTCGGTTTGACAGGTAAGTGTGCCATAATTTGCTAATATGTTGTGCATACTAGTACATTGTTGTATAACCCACCTGGGGGACCCCAAACAGAAGAAACTACAGCGGACTTTGCTACCGCTTCAACGGTACAAAAAATATGATTGTTGTGATAGAAATGCACTGAGCTGTATCGATATTAGATCACACTAAATGTTAGACGAACCAGTAAACATTTGAATTTAGCATTACATAGCAAGAATTTCCTGTTATTTATTGATGGTTCAAGTTGGAACCTTATAGTTTTTCTGCTTCTGTTTAGCATTGCCTTGCTGTATGACAGGGTTGATAAATGTTCTGCAAAGTTTGCAAAATCTTACAGTTAATTTTCTTTAGAAAACAGCCAGAGTAGAAAAGCTCATGTCCTGACAGCTTGCTACAGAGAAGGATCCATGTGGAAGTGGCAGTCTCTGCAGAGTTTAAATACTAAATTCTAATTGCAGAGCTATAGGTCAGACTCAGCAGGGGGCTTCCTTGCAGCATGCTGGCAAGGGACATGCTTTTCTACTCAGGCTGAGGCTGCTTTCTAAAAAGAAACAAAAGCAAAAATACTGTAAGCATTTGAACACCTTTTGTTTTGATGCACCCGGAATGGATTTTGTTGATTTAAAATTCAATTTCAGTTGAGTTTATGTAACTGTAGCAGGCCCTTAAAGCTCATACAAAATCAGTAGTAAACTGTCACCACAACATGAGGTGGAAAATGCTTTCCTGTCCTGTTAGGCCTCATACACACGGGCGTATCTTTAAAAATAAACAAAACGTCGGGCCCGACGTCAAGGAAAAAAATTGGCGTTTCTCGGCGTTATGCATCGGCGTTAGTGAGCGTAAGTGAGCGCCGGCGTCAATAGGCGTTTTTAAAAAAAAATCATCCCTCTGCTATTTTTCAACCTAAAAACGTCGGCGTCAAAAAACGCCGGAAAACACCGGTACAATATTAGTTGGCGTTTTGCGGCGTCGGCGTAAAAAAATGCCAAAACGTTACAGCCTCAGAACGTGATGGCCGTGGGTTCTACTTTCAGCTCACTAACGCTGACGCCATCTACAGCTCAAAAACGCTGACGTTTTTATAGGGCCATTGACTAACATGGAGAGCTGCAAAAGACGCCAGAAAACGCCGGCGTCAAAAAACGTCCGTGTGTATGAGGCCTTATAATTGCAAGTCCAAAATCTCAATTTCATATGATTATGGTGAGCACCATCACCACTTAATAGGTGTTGCAAATGCTGATCTGGTATTTAGATAGACCATCAAAAATGGGATGATGTGCAGTAAATGAAGAAACATGCAGTAAATGAAGAAACATACAGTAAATTCTGATCTGATTTCTAAAAATAAAATTTAAAAAAGGAGCATATGTAGTCACCCAGCTATAAGTACAGTGCCTTGCAAAAGTATTCATACCCCAAAATGTTCCACATGTTGTCATGTTACAACCAAAAACGTAAATGCATTTTATTGGGATTATATGTGATAGACCAACACCGTGTCGGATAATTGTGAAGTGGAAGGAAAATGATAAATGGTTTTCAGAATTTTTTTATAAATATGTGAAAAGTGTAGCATGCATTTGTATTCAGCCCCCCTCAGTCAATACTTTGTAGAACCGCCTTTCACTGCAATTATAGCTGCAAGTCTTTTGGGAATTTCTCTACCAGCTTTACACATGTAGGGAGTAAAATTTTTACCCCTTCTTCTTTGCAAAATAACTCAATCTCTGTCAGATTGGATGGAGAGTGTCTATGAACAGCTATTTTTAAGTCTTGCCACAGATTCTCAATTGGATTTAAGTCTGGACTCTGACTGAGTAATTCCAACACTTGAATATACTTTGATCTAAACCATTCCATTGTAGCTCTGGCTGTATGTTTAGGGTCGTTGTCCTGCTGGAAGGTGAACCGCTGCCCCAGTCTCGGGTCTTTTGCAGACTCTAACAGGTTTTCTTCTAAGATTGCCCTGTATTTGGCTCCATCCATTTTCTCATCAACTCTGACCAGCTTCACTGTCCCTGCTGAAGAAAAGCATCTCAACAACATGTTGCTGCCACCGGAATGTTTTACGGTGGGGATGGTGTGTTCAGGGTGATGTGCAGTGTTCGTTTACTGCCACACATAGCGTTTTGCTTTTAGGCCAAAAAGTTGAATTTTGGTCTCATCTGACCAGAGCACCTTCTTCCACATGTTTCCTGTGTCCCCCACATGGCTTCTTTCAAAATGCCAACAGGACTTCTTATGGCTTTCTTTCAACAATGGCTTTCTTCTTGCCACTCTTCCATAAAGGCCAGATTTGTGGAGTGCACGACTAATAGTTGTCCTGTGGACAGATTCTCCCACCTGAGCTGTGGATCTCTGCAGCTCCTCCAGAGTTACCATGGGCCTCTTGGCTGCTTCTCTGATTAATGCTCTCCTTGCCTGGCCTGTCAGTGTAGGTAGACGGCCATGTCTTGATAGGTTTGCAGTTGTGCCATACTCTTTCCATTTTTGGATCATGGATTGAACAGTGCTCCATGAGATATTCAAAGCTTGGGATATTTTTTTATAACCTAACATTACTTTAACCACTTCCCGACCGCCGTATGCAAAAGTGGCTCAGTTATCCTGACTGGACGTCATATGACGTCCTCAGGATAACAAGCCGCTGCGCGCCCGGGGGGGCGCGCATCACGGCGATCGGTGGTGTGGGAGGTCAGTCTGACCCCCCGCAATACCGATCTCGGTAAATCGATTTGATCCGAAGCACTTTACCATGTGACCAGCTGTGACCAATCACGACTGGTTACAGTGTAACACAGGAAAGCCGTTTATCAGCTGTCCTGTAGAGTGGAGAGCCGATCGGCTGCATCCCTGACAGGGAGGGTTTGTGCTGATGATTTATCAGCACAGCCCTCCCTCGGATCGCCACCCTAGACCACCAGGGAGCCTGCCCAGGGACCACCAGGGATGTGCCCACCCAGGACCACCAGGGAGCTGACCAGGGACCACCAAGGAGCTGATCTGGACCACCAGGGAGACCCCCCTAGACCACCAGGTAAGTGACATAGTGCCCAGTGTGGATGGCACTCAGTGCCACCTTCAGATGCCACCCTAGACCACCAGGGAATGAGCCCCTATCAGTGTATATGCCCACCAGTGCCCACCAGTGCCCCTATCAATGCATACCAGTGCCACATATCAGTGCCCACCATTGCCACCTACCAGTGCCCACCTATCAGTGCCACCTATCAGTGCCCAGTGCCGCCTATGAGTGCCAATCAGTGCTGTCTATGAGTGCCCATCAGTGCCGCTTAGCAGTGTCCGTCAGTGCTGCATATCAGTGCCCATCAGTGCTGTATATCGGTGCCACCTCTAAGTACCCGTCAGTGCTGCTTATCAGTGCCGCCTAACAGTGCTCATCATCGCTGCATATAAGTGTCTCATCATCAGTGCCACCTCATCAGTGCCGCCTCATCAGTGCCAATCAGTACTGCCACATCAGTGCCCGTCAGTGTAGCCTCATAAGTGCCCACCAGTGATGGAGAAAATTTACTTATTTACAAAGTTTTGTGACAAAAATAGAGAATTTTTTTTTTTTTTTCAAAATTTTCGGTCTTTTTTTATTTGTAGCGCAAAAAATAAAAACCGCAGGGGTGATCAAATTCCACCAAAAGAAAGCTCTATTTGTGGGAACAAAATGCTAAAAAATCTGTTTGGGTGCAGCGTCGCACGACCACGCAATTGTCAAAGCGTAACAGCACTGAAAACTGAAAATTGGTCTGGTAGTAAAGTGTTCTAAGTGCATAGTATTGAAGTGGTTAAACTCTATCCCTGAGGACTTCACAGAACAGCTGTATTTATACTGAGATTAAATTACACACAGGTGGACTCTACTAATTAGGTGACTTTTTTTGAACAGTAGTTTTTATTGGCTTAGCAAGCAAAGTATACACTAATTAGGTGACTTTTGAAGGCAATTGGTTCCACTAGATTTTAGTTAGCGGTATCAGAGTAAAAGGGGCTGAATACAAATGCACCTATTTATTGGTAAAAAATGTTGAAAACCATTTATCATGTTCCTTCCACTTCACAATTATGTGCCACTTGGTGCTGGTCTATCACATAAAATCCCAATAAAATACGTTTAAATTTTTGGTTGTAACATGACAAAATGTGGAAATTTCAAGGAGTATGAATAGTTTTTCAAGGCACTGTATAGTTAGATTATGTAGCAATAAAGTGATCCATTGCACAAAAACTGGCAAAATTAAAGATTTGAACTAGCCTTACCAAGGATGCTGTAATACGCAGGTCCCGCAGCACCAATTATTTCTCTGTGGTAACCTATGTTATTTGTAAAGTAATACAAAGAAATGAATGGAAGCAATAAAATGTGACATTGATTCTCACCTTTCCCATTCACTTGCTTTTTAGGGGGAGATATTGAGACTTTTTTTGTGATTGGGATAAACATGGTGTATGGTTATTGATTTTAAATGTTTTTGAAGTATACTGTTGTATGTCTTGGAGTATACGGTTCTTTCATTTGTTCTGACAAAGTATTGTGATTCTTTTTTTATTTTTACCTGTGGTTTATTTATTTGGAAGTAACAAATTAAAACACGGATTTTTCTTTATTTTTTGTTCCAATAGAAATGCCGTGCCACTACTTGAAACATGCAGTTCATGCTTAAAAGCCCAACCTATATTTCTGTAATGAGTTCTTCAAGGAACAGTAATCTAATGATCCTCCAAAGTGACCATAGACCAATGTTAATTTATTACAGGAAGTTGCAGACAGTGCAACTAAAGATGACACTACCAATTAAAGTAAATCTGTCTGAGCAAAACAAGAAGGGTGCCATTGTTGACTTCTTTTAAAATGCTATTTGCCTGGCTATCACGCTAACTGAATGCTCAGGATCCAAAATCTCACAAGAAGACCCTCCTGTACAATGCTGGAGCATTTTCTCACACAATACTTTATGTTCCAGTGGTCTGAATGGTACAACAATGATGTTACCCTTTCCTGTATGAAAGTCAGGCATGAATATATTTAAGTTGCCGCAGTAGTGCTTTTTTTTTTTTTTTTTTTTTTTAGAGGTGTAAAACAATATTTTTACACAGGGGAGTGGACCACGTCTTTAACTGCACTGCAAGGTCCACTTTACATTAGATGCCACCAGTTGGAATGTAAAAAAAAAAAAGATTTTTGGTTAATATTAGATTTTCACTTATAGTATAGATCAGGGATATGCAATTAGCGGACCTCCAGCTGTTGCAGAACTACAAGTCCCATGAGGCATTGCAAGACTCTGACAGCCACAAGCATGACACCCAGAGGCAGAGGCATGATGGGACTTGTAGTTTTGCAACAGCTGGATATCCGGCTAATTGCATATCCCTGGTATAGATCATACTTGCCTACAACCTTGCTTTTTCAATATCTTTACTATGTGAACTGACCAGCACCACTCAATTTCTGCCCAAAGTTTTCATAATTTTTTTCTAATTTTATTAGAAAGGTTATTCACGCTCTGTCAGGCTTCAGGGGCCTGCACATTGAATAAATGGGTGCAGCAATGCAGTGCCAGGAAGTCTGCACTGTAAACATTTTCAAGGAGAGAGGTTGTAGCCAATTATTAAAATCAAACTGATGCTTTAAACCAATCACCTCAAATGGTCCAAGATAAGAATAAATAAAAAATCAAATCATTGAACAGAGCAATTCACAAAACAGTGCATAAAAGTATTAAAATAAAGTGCATATAGGTTAAAAAGTGCATAATATTCCGTATCAGATGATCAATAAAGTGCCATGTTTTTCTTCAATGTAGGCAGCTTCAGTGTGACAACATAAAGACAAATTGTGTGCTTCCACCCAATAGTGACACCTCAGTGCTCCCAGTATTCTCACCTTAATAAGTAATCAAATACGCTTTTGATTACATGTAAAAAACACATCCTCCATCAATGCTAGTCCACTTGAAGTCCTTCTTAGTTGATTTGGATATCCTATGGTGGTGGTCCATTTAAGACTCCCTCACATGCACTTCTCCATATGTTAGTGTAGAAACAAAGAAGCCTCCCATAGTGTAATAGTATATTAAGTATTCTGAGTATATGATACCAAAGGCCTTTTTTACAGTTTTTTGATGTAAGAGTTATTCCTTTAATGAAAACAAATTTTTATCAGCAATGTTACACTATGGGAGGCTTCTTTGTTTTAACCCTAACATATGGATAATTGCATGTGAGGGAGTCTTAAAGGAACCACCACCATAGGATATCCAAATCAACTGAGAAGGACTACAAGTGGGCTAGCATTGATGGAGGATGTTTTTTTTTTTTTTTTTTACATGTAATCAAAAGCGTATTTGATTACTCATTAAGGTGAGAATACTGGGAGCACTATTTGGTGGAAGCACACAATTTGTCTTTATGTTGTCACACTGAAGCTGCCTACACCGAAGGAAGAAAAACTCGGCACTTTATTGATCATCTGATACAGAATATTATGCACTTTTTAACCTATATACACTTTATTTTAATACTTTTATGCACGGTTTTGTGAACTGATCTGTTTGATGATTTGATTTATTGATCATCTGATACGGACTATTATGCACCTTTTAACACATATGCACTTTGTTTTGTGAATTGATATGTTTGATGATTAGATTTTTTATTATTTATTCTTTTCTCGGATCATTTGAGCTTATTGGTTTTAAGCATCTGTTTGATTTTATTTTTGGTTTGCACAACACTTTTTTCATATTTTCTATTTTATTACTAGTGGGAACACAGTGTGGTGTTTGCAGCAACCACACCGGGATATTTTTTGTGCACTTATTTATACATACAATATACAATTTTTTACACAGAGGTAGCGCAGAGGTATTTTTTATTTAGTGCAGGTAAGTATTATCTATAGTAAAAGCCCTGGCAGACAGGAGGAGGAGGAACCAAAAAGTGCACTTATCCTTAAAAAAAGAACTAAAAAAATGCATTTTTTTAAATTGTTCACATAGTAAAGAATATATTTGTTTCCCAGTACAGCAGGGATGGACAAAAGGCATTTTACATTTTAACTTGAATTTTATTGCAAATACAGAAAACAAAGAGGATAGAAGTCCTTGTCCTATTATTTTTTTTTTTCATTTTTTTCGCTTATTTTTTATTACTAAAATGTTTTTTTATGAAACATGTCCTTTAAAACCTAAGTATGTAAAAAAGGATTTGCTTTTGTCCTGCCAGTTTTATATACACACACCACAAACGAGTGATAAATTAAGCATACATAATTAGTATAAACCAGAATCACGTGTATAATCTATTTTTTTGTGTAATGTGTTTTAAAATTAAATCCTTGCGATGAAAGTGGTTAGAAACATGTTTGTTTAATTATTTCTCATTTGCAGTATTCCATCTATTACAATGCTGGCAAAAAATGATTGCTAGTTAAGTCTTCAGTTGCCATTCTTCAAAAGCTTTACAATCAGATGTTTAATTTTCTTCTTGGTGAAAATTGCTAATCAGCTTCTAATCATTTGAAATACCAGAGCATTAATTGAATTAAGTGAACGTTTATCTCTCACTACAAGAAACAATAAATATTTATCTCGCAAGTTGAAGCTATTCTTTGCTGAAGTGTTTTTGTCATAGAAGTACAAATTGTTTAATTCACAATCTATGCATGTCACAACCATTCAATTTGACAAATAAAAATGCTGAAAATGTATTGTAACTTGTTCACAACTGTTAGAACAGCTTGTTATGAGCAGAGACATCTGTCCAGTGACTGTAGCATAAGAACTTGCTGTTATTTCTCATGTTGAAAAATGGAAGATCAAAAAGGCAAAGTAAAATAGATGTCCACTTAAAAAACATTATAACTTCCCCTCTACTCTTTTCATTAGACTGAAATACGCTTACTGCCATTGGCCAATCTATGCTGACATCATGTGCACCTCAAGCATGGGAATTAACATATCCTTGCATTTAAGCCTTTTCAATTCTTAATGAGTAGGGCATGTAGGTGTTCTTAACCACTTAAGGACCGGAAGGATTTCCCATGTTAGGACCAGAGCACTTTTTGCGATTCGGCACTGCGTCGCTTTAACTGACAATTGCGCAGTTGTGCAGGGTTGTACAGAAACTAAATTTGCATCCTTTTTTTCCCCACAAATAGAGCTTTCTTCTGGTGGTATTTGATCACCTCTGCATCATTTCTGATCACCGCTATAAACAAAAAAATGACAATTTTGCAAAAAAAAACCCAAAATAATATTTCTTACTCTTTGCTAAAATACAAATCCAAAAAAAAAATATAAAAAACAAATGTATTCATCGGTTTTGGCCGATTTATATTCTCATACTCATATTTGTGATAAAAAAATTGCAATCAGCTTTTATTGATTGGTTTGCGCAAAAGTTGCCGCGTTTACGGATGATGAGAATTAATTTCTGGCGTATTTTACAATTTTTTTTTTTTTACTAGTAATGGCGGGTGATCTGTGATTTTTATTGGGACTGCGATATTGCAGCGGACATGTCGGACATTTTTGACACATTTTTTTGGGACCAATGACCTTTATACAGCGATCAGAAATGTAAATCCACTGATTACTGTATAAATATCATTGGCAGTGAAGGGGTAACACTAAGGGGACAGTGAAGGGGTCAACTGTGTTCCCTGGGCGTGTTCTAACTGTGAGGGGGCTGGGCTGGCAGGGGGCACCAGAGATCTAACTGATCCCGAGTACAGGAATCAGTAGATCTCTCACATGCCGCCTGTCAGAACGGGAAACCGCTGTGTTTACATCAGCGGTTCCCCATTCTGGCTCTGTCACAGGGCATCACGAGTCCCTGGCGGACATCAAGTCCGCGCGGCCCTGCTCAGGGAGCCTGCGGCGGGCACGAGCCCTAGCCGCCGTGCACTAAAGTGACAATTATAAGCGGCAATTCGCGGGACGCTGCTTATAGTCATACAGCAGTCGGCAACTGGTTAAGGATTTTATTTTTAAAACACCTTCAATTTAAGCTCACTTTAATATTCTTGGACAATCCAGAGTGGTAATGGTCTTTTGATAGCCCATTGCATTAGATTGGTGGGATGAAGGCTTTACTCTATAAGCAAGAGATTGACGTGGGAGAGGTGGCTGCATCCTTTTTTTGTGTAAAATTAATAAAATTGCTCCACTGTTGGTGGGTCACCTCCCTAAAGTAGCATGAAGTCAAATCTTCTAGTCAGGTTCATTAGTGTACAGCTGGATTGGACATTTCAGATCCATTACAGGACAGAAGTTGGCATAAACAGTACAGCAGTACATTGTACCGCAGAGGCTTTTGATTTTGATGAGTAGTTTTTATTTTTAATCCAGATGTGAAGAGGCTTTACGGAGAATGGTGTGAGTTTGCATGTTTTCCAGTACACAAGCAAGGGTTTGAGCCCATGTAGCTCAACTCCAGCTTGGACAAACATTTGAAGTGTAAAGTTCCCTGAAGCTGCTAATAGAAAAAAATGGTGCTTTGGTTGCTTTTTTACCTCATTTTCAGTGCTGTGTTCTGCAGACCATGACAAATTCTACTATTCAGCACCGATCCTTTTTCAGATTGCATGATGCCCAGCCTCATTCACCTCACTTCCTGTGGGCAAGGGCAATGCTACATGGTGCATGCCTCATCCAAGACACCTGCGGAAAAGGTAGCCTTTTTGTAAAGGCTGCAGTGTTTATCCCAAGGCCTGTGTGGAGGAGGGGAGGGATTAGTGTCAAAGGGTGGTAGAGATTGCATGCCTGGAGTTTTTTATTTTGACTTAAATGTTGAATTCCAGCTTATAACATATTGCTGCTGTTATTGCAGTCCACTCCGCATAATGCTTAATAAAACTAAAAGTGTCATTCATGAACCAACAATACAGATTTATTGTTGGTATCTCCAACATAACATCATGATCAGTAGAGCCTTTTTCCTATTAAACTCTCAGTATTGAAGCTAGCAGAGTTATTGCTCTAGTTAAATTATCCGCTCACCCACACATAAGAAAATGTAATCACTGGGAGAAGCTGGATTACAGAGAAGGTATATCTTGAAAACTGTGTACTAATATGATGCACGAAAAACATTTAGACTTTCAAGGTACCAAAAAAATTTTTTTTTTTGAAAAGTCATAAAATTGTGCAAAATTAAAGTGATTGTAAAGTCTTGTTTTTTTGTTTTTTTTTAATAACAAACATGTTTAATGGAAGCAGCACCACCCTATTGATGGAGCAGCCTGACTTATCATATCTTACCCTGATCTCATTTCTTGCTGGGGTTGAACTGTCTACAAGACTGTTACATTTCTTTTGTGATTTTAGTTACTTTTATTGTTATTGTATGTCTAACATTCAATAAACAGATTAAAAAAAAAAAAAAACAACAACAAACATGTTATACTTGCCTCCTCTGTGCAGTTGGTTTTGCACAGAGCATCCCGGATTCTCCTCTTCTCAAGTACCTCTTTGCTGCACCTGGCCCCTCCCTCCTATCGAGTGCCCCCACAGCCAGAAGCTTTCTATGGGGGCACCCGAGCCAAGTCAGAGCTCCATGCATCTATTCAGACAGGGATCCCCGACCTGGCCCTGCCCCCTCTCTCCCCTGATTGGCTGACTGACTTTGATTGACAGCCGCAAAAAGCCAATGGTGCCGCTGCTGTGTCTCAGCCAATCAGGAGGAGTGTCCCAGATGGCTTAGACATTTGTGGACATCGCTGGAGAAAGAAGGGGCTGAGGGAAATAATTAGGGGGGCTGGGGAGGCTGCTACACACAGAAGTTTTGTTATCTTAATGCATAAAATGCATTAAGATAAAAAAACCTTCTGCCTTTACAACTTTAAGCACAATAAACTAGACCAGTGTTTCTCAACTCCAGTCCTCAAGGCGCACCAACAGGTCATGTTTCCAGGATTTCCCTCAGATGAAACAGCTGTGGTAATTACTAAGGCAGTGAAACTGATCAAATCATCTATGCAAAATAATGGAAGTCCTGAAAACATGACCTGTTGGGGAACCTTGAGGACTGGAGTTGAGAAACACTGAACTAGACTTGCGTGTAGCAAAACATCCTAAAAATACACTGCCATACTTTTGTTCCCCATGTTGCCTGTCCAAAATCCTAAGTGATGAGAACACCATCTTCTAAAATTACATTGTTTACAGTATAATTGCAACAATATTGAAGAAAGGAATGTTTCACTGATTATTCCCAACTTCCTCAGGAGTTAATGGAAGGTAAACAATCTAACGTGTATAAGAAATGCAAAACAAAAAAAAAAATGTGTGTGTGGGGGGGCTACTTTCCTAGCTGCTGGTAATATTATGTAAAGTAAAACCTTGGATTGCGAGTAACGCGGTTAACAAGCGTTTCACAATATGACCTGTTACGTCTGAGGCCATTATATATTATATGGCGTACTCCACTATTGACCCTACATCAAGTTACTCAATGAGGGACTCTATGTTCGTTCACCACAGATTCTTATCCTGCCCCTTATCACATTATATGCAAGCTCACATACCCAGGGGGTGTTTGGTGCATGCCGGCATTGGCCGCGGTTTCCCCATCTCAGCTCCCGGGGCAGGCCCCCCATTGTGGCCCCAGGGATCAACCACACCGCACGGCTCCACCGTTTTGTTCCATGTAGATATTTTTGACGCATTTGCCCCTGATGAGTGGTGTTTACCACGAAACGTGTCGGGCCTACCTAGGATGCAGTCATGACTACATACATCTCTTTATACATGGATTACTTTATTCAATTTTATACCCATATTTTGATCAGCATTTTGCACTTTACCTGGAACCTATGCTGGCAGCTAGTAAATGCTTCTCAGTCTGCATATACATATGATTTTTTATATGTCGATTACTCTGTACCTTGACCATCACTGTGTCATTAAATATGTTTATACTCTTACTCCATGGTCCGTCATGTGCCTCATATAAAGTCCCAACCTTTTTTTCTTTCACAATATGAGCATTTTTTTTTTCAATTCTGACTCGGTTTGCGAGTCCTGTCTGGCATAACAAGCAGAATTTAGCCTTTGTGCATGCAATACTGCATGTGGCCAGAGGTGCGGGGCGCTGGTGAGCTCAGAAATCCTCGGAAATACCTAAAGTGTAAACTGCTCTCAAGCATTTCCGATGATTCCGATGTCTTAGAGGCTCACCGGCGCCACAACACCTCTGGCCACATGCGGTATTGCATAACCAGGCGCCCCCGGGCCTCTGGCCACATACAGTACTGCATTGACAAGCAGTGACTGTGGAACAAATTAACAGAGTTTCCATTGTTTCCTATGGGGAACCATGCTTTGATATGTGAGTGCTTTGGATTACAAGCATTCTCCTGGAGCCGAAGCTTGTAATCCAAGGTTCCACTGTACATATCTATGTGACTAAAAAATTTGGATTTCATAATATTGCTCCCAAATTATTGGTGGCAATACAATCCTGCGAGGATACAATATGCTCTCCAGTAGGGGTCTGTATACTATTAACTAATATCCCATCACCAATAAACATACGGTGTAATGGGACCTGTGGGTGTATTGATTGTATCTACATTCTGCAAATCGGAAGAGAAGAAAGGAAAATGCCCTATTAATTGTGAAACATCTTAATGTGTATATGCTGTGTGTTTGTTAAACCCATCACTAGCTTCTCCAAATTATGGCTCAAATCTGGGTCAAAAGAGCAGACTTCAAGAGGTTCAACACTTATTGGGGAAATTCTACAAGTAGAAAACTTTTAATGTAACCATCTCCACGATAAATGTATATAATATAATATGTGAAATAAGTATGTTCTAAATTTTATATTATCCGTTGTTATTTAAACCTTAGAAAATAAATGTGATTTGAATGATAAGGCAGTAAAAAAAAAAAGAGAAGGACTTCAATGCATTGATATATTATCCCAAATTATATCAAAACAACAGATAAATGTTAATACGTTTAAGCATTTTTGAATAGATGAAATTATTTTTCTTCAATAAAATATCTTGTAAATCTGTTTTGCAGTAATTCATTATAAAGAGAAGTTGGAACTATTTTCTTGCTTGAAACAATATAAAACTAATTAATTCTTCAATAATATAATGAAAATACAGCAGAACATAACTTAACTCTTAAAATACAACCCCATTTCCAAATTGGGACGCTGTGTAAAATCTACATACAAACAGAATGTAATGATTTACAGATCTCATAAAACTATATTTTTTTCACAACAGAAAATAGAAAACATATCAAATGTTTAAACTAAGAAAATGCATTTGTGCTCAAATGTTATATGTGCAAACACATATGCAATACGCAACTTTTAGCACATTTTATATGCCACATTTTCCTGCCAGCAGTTCTTGCGTTCAGGGGTGATTTTTCAGATGCCCGTATACATGAGGCCTATTAGTGTTTGTATTCAAATTAACATATTGCTCCTTGATCTGCACATAATGGCAGTTCCAGCAAACCTACAATTGTAAAAAAAATAAAAACCATTAGTCAACTGTTTCTTCCTTTTCATCTTGCTTGTTGCTTTTTTTTTACCATTCATATGTCATCATTTTTTAACTTTTGTCTATTTTTTTTGCTTTTTTAGCAATACAGTGTAAAAATTCACAAAGGTTAAGGAGCCTATTCATTTATTGGTAAATAACCATGTTTTAATGTGCACTGATGTGATTCTGTTCTCTGCATACTCCATTGCTTTAGCAATTCAAGAGGAAGTAAACCCAGATTGGGTTTACTTCCTCAATATACCCCTGTAATGTAGAAGCATAATGGGTTACTATGCATCGCATAGTAACCCATTATGTGCCACTCACCTGCAAATGAAGCCTGCGATGTCCAGCGCTGTCCACGTCCATCTTCAGCCCCTCTTCCTTCCGGGGCCGTCACTCCGGCACTGGGACTGGCCGGAGTCACGTGACGTCACTCCCATGCATATGCGTGGGAACCGCCACTCACGGCATGGTCGCAGTGGAGGAGGCCGTTTCTTCACTGCACATGTGCCGACATGGTGTCGGCACAGCACATACACTGCATATCTCCTGAACCGTACAGGTTTAGGAGATATGCAAGGCACCTACAGGTAAGCCTTATTATAGGCTTAACTGTAGGTTAGGTAAGCCTTATTATAGGCTTACCTGTAGGTTAGGTAAGCCTTATTATAGGCTTACCTGTAGGTTAAAGTGGTTGTCACGAGTTGACAACCACTTTCAGAACAGTTGACAATTTTAGAATATTTAGTTTTCTTTTTATATCCTTTTGAACATACATGTACATGTCATTACACATAGTGGTTTAGGTGAGTTATGCAAGGAGCTCCATAACATTTTCAGGATGAACATGTCATTGACCAATAATATGCTTTTTGCTTTTATACAGTACATTTGTGCATTACTATGCATGTTTTTGTCAGGATTTTAACCTCATTGTGAAGCTATAGGCAAGGGAAATCTGTTTATTTCAGTTGGTTGGTGTTTAGATATCTGTTGGTAGGATTCTATCACAGATGTCACACTTTGATCAAATTTTGGTTTTCATAACGTGCTTTGAGAGTTTAGGAAGAAGTGTGAAAATAAAGCATTTTTATTTGCATGGTTGCAATCTTATGTCTAAAGATTCCAATGTAATCCACTTCTTTGACCTGAGGTAATTTTCTTTGCAATGTGTGAAATGAATTGCATTTTGGTGTGGGTTGTGCTTGCAATGAACTCTTAGGGCCGGTTCACATGGGGGATCCAACTTCAGGGGCGACTCTGAGCTGCCCCGCACAGCGCGACTTCAGCATGGCTTGTAAACGACTTCTGTAATAGAAGTCAATGCAAGTCGCCTGAAGCCGCCCCCAAAGTAGTACAGGACCCTTTTTCTAAGTCGGAGTGACTTGAGTCGCTCCTATTAGAATGGTTCCATTGCAATGCTGGGTGAACCAGCTCTTATTTTAGCTGGTGGAAATACTAATTCTCACAGTTATACTGAAAAAGTGTCATCAGTATGTCTATGATGGATCATTGGTGCCTGCAACTTATTTTTACAGTAGTCCTACTACTGTACAGTTATTTTAAACCTATGTGTGTGTTGGTATGATTTAGACGTTTTCATTGATTTTTCTTTATATAACAACACCTCTTAACTCATTTCTCTCCTTCTTGCAGAACATTTGAACTGTGGGCTTATTATTCTTAATCAACCCCTGAACAACACTCTGTTGATTCAACTATGGAGTAAAGGTACTAGATGCACTGTTTACAAATGCAAACAATCTCTTTGCTGTGTGTGATAATGTAAATTCAAAATGGACTCTCGTTTGCAACTTATCAAGTTGATTTGCTTCAAGAATGATTGCAATATTGTACATCAAACTGCTATTATGAGAGCTCATCAATGGAAGGAAACCAGGCAATATGGTATCTACTGCTCACACTGAGGTGTCACTTTTTTGCTTGAAAAAAAAAATCCTGTCTATGTTAGTGATATACATTGCAATGATGATAATAAACACCACTACAGAATTGTGTGTTCTGCTGCTCGACTAGAAACTCGCACCTCAATTCCACTTACTTCCCTCATCCTGTGTTCCCAGTGGGAGGGTCTGCGTCTTGTAGGGACATAATTGGTCCCAGTGTGCTAAAAAGACACACTGCTGAGAAAACCAGTGAACCAATCATATTAACACGAAATGACTTCTCTGGGGACATTTTGTACACACCTACAGTTACAGTACATACAAGAAAGCAGCATTTCGTTTTTGGCAGTTTTATAAAATTATAGCTGGCTAAAATTAATATTAAATAATAGTTTTAATAACAGTAAATTACAGAATGCCTTGTGTTGATATATATTCTATACCACTTTCTCTTTGGAAGGATCATGCAGTCACATTTTTAATACAGCTTCCCTAACATTTTTGCCCCGGAGGAACCCATGAAAAATAATATGGGGGTGCGCTCTGAAATAATTTCTGATCTGCAGCTCCCAATAAGTTAGTGAGATCAGTAAGTTGTAGACAAATGTGGAGATATAACAAAATAAATAGAAAAATGAATGCAAACCTCACATTGCATTTCTGGTCAGTGCAAAATTAACATTGTATTGGTGTTCAGTGCGAAACCCACTCTGCGGGGGAGAGGACAGAGCAAACTGGACAGAGCTTTTCAGGCTTGTACATGTAAAATATGAATTATGATAGCAGGCCTGAAACTCATGCCTAAGGCAGTTTGGAGATTATGAATTGACTGTGTAATCCTGAATATTATGAGAAAAAAAATCAATAAGTATTTTTCATCTACTGTATATAGAAAAGTGTGCATTAAATAGCCTGGGAGTGGCAACTAACAGCAAGAACACAGGTAGGCAAAGTGGCAGTGTCTGTGAAAAAGCCTCTTTATGACCCAGTGATTCATTTTTTTCTAGCAATTCCATCCATTCCACTCCCTGCTCCTTTTTCTGTCACAGATGACAGAAGAATACCCTTTGGGGTTAATTTACTAAAGGCAAATAGACTGTGCACTTTGCAAGTGCAGTTACCCCAGAGCTTTGTAAATGTGGTAAAGCTTCACTTTACAAAGAATACCCAATCACATGCAAGGTAAATTTAAAAAAAAAAAATGTTTTTACATAATTAGCCAGCAGTGTTTCCCCACATTTACTAAGCTGTTATGCAACTGCACTTGCAGAGGTAAGCTACAAAAGTAAAATGCTCCCCTATACCCAGAATAAGTTAGTTTGCTCTGGCTGCACTAGAAGAAGTATGGAGTGGAAGATCGCCAAAGGAGAAAATTTCATTGGGTCAGGGGCTTTTCATAGACACTGCCCTGAATAGGCAATGCAGCAGTTTCTCTTTAAATAGCCTTGAATAATTGATGCTTATATCCAGGATGCATGCACCACTAGAGAAATTAACCACCTCACATCAGGGCGCCGTCAAATGACGTCACAACTTTGAGCGGTGATATCTGAATGGTGCCAGCAGCTACAGGCACCATTCACATACCGCTTTTTTTCCCGCCGGCGATTCTCTCCAAGATAAAAGTGGTCTTGGCAGCGAATTCGCTACTAGATCCTTTTATCGGTGGCGGGAGAGGTGCCCCCCCCAGCACTTTCCTGTTATCTCTTCCACTTACTGGACCGTCGGCAGCGGTGGAGATGATTGGGTCTGTCCCCCCCTGCACAGGGAGCCGAGTGAGCTGAAGATGCCGCCCACTCGGCTCTATAACATTGCAGGGCGGATGTGCCGTCACAGGCCACTTCCACCCAATACTCTTAAAGCGGACATTTTTTTTTTTTGAACTGTCATTTTTTTTTTTGCATTTAATTGTAAATATGAGATCTGAGGTCTTTTTGACCCCTGATCTCATATTTAGGAGGCCCTTGGCATGCTTTCTTCTATTACAAGGAATGTTTACATTTCTTGTAATAGGAATAAAAGTGATCAAATTTTTTTTAAAGAACAATGTAAAATAAAAAAATAAAAAGTAATATAAATAAGAAAAAAAAAAATAAAGCGCCCCCGTCCTCGCGAGCAGAAGCGAACGCATACTTAAGTAAAACAGTGTTAAAACCACACATGTGAGGTATCGCTGTGATCGTCAGAGCGAGAGCAATAATTCTAGCCCTAGATCTCCTCTGTAACTCAAAACATAACCTGTAGAAATTTTTAAACGTCGCCAATGGAGATTTCTAGGTTGCAAAGTTTGTCGCCATTCCACGAGCAGGCGCAATTTTGAAGCATGACATGTTTGATATCAATTTACTTGGCGTAACATTATCTTTCACAATATGGGAAAAAAAACAGGGCTAACTTTACTGTTGTCTTATTTTTTCACTCAAAAAAGTGATTTGTTTTTTAAAAAACCTGCGCTTTTAAGACTGTTGCGCAAATACGGTGTGACATAAGGTTTTGCAACGACCGCCATTTTATTCTCTAGGGTGTTAGAAAATAAATAAATAAAAAAAAATAAAAAAAAAAAAAAATATATATATATATATATATATATATATATAATGTTTGGGGGTTTTAAGCAATTTTATAGCAAAAAAAATGTTTTTAACTTGTAAACACCAAGTCCAAGAAACAGGCCTGGATATAAGGTGGTTAAGGTGTACTAGGTCTGAAACCTCTCTCATGCAAACCACAATGATCACAGATTAAGGCATGTATTGAGGGTTTCCTTATCTTTAACACCAGGTTACTGGGCTTTCTTTTATATGTATTCTACTGAGTATCCAAACCAACCATAAAAAGTCATATAATAGGCTGAGCATAACATAATTGTAAATGCAAACCACACATCTAATAAATGTAAAACATAAATCTATAAAATCATAAGATGAATAATGTTTGAACAAGTAAAATATATTTAGATGTGTTAAAAATTTGCATATACTGGCAACTGTTCAACTGGCATTTAAAATGTATGAGTAGAGGGGTGTAGCTTCTGCATGGCACTGGTTGGTGTGTTTGAACAGAGATCCGGCTAAGGTCCTGAACAAAACTATCCTACAATGCCTGCAAGGGCACCGAGCATGAGAACAGTGATGGAGAAGAGATCAGGTAGACACCTGCCCATTAAACTACCCTCCTCAGGATCCATAAAAAAGGTTTTTGGCGATCGAACAAGGGGACTCACAAGACCTGGGAGACCAGGTAGGGCGTCTTGCTGCATGGTAGTAGATCAGCGTCCCCACATCCTGACTCTTTCAGGAAGAACTTCCCTGCCTCTTCATACAGCTACGATTGCTTACAGGAGCCCTGTTTTTCCTGCAGATATGAAATGGGCAGCACTGATGAGAGAACTGCCCACTAAACATGAACTGGCCAGCATGTTTCAGAGCTTCGAATGATCTATAAAAAAGGGAATGTCCACCATGCACATCTCTCTCATCTCCTTGTTCAGATGGAGGACTCTGAAAAACATCTGGCCATTCATGAAGAAGCTAGTAGGAGCCTGAGGACCACATTAACCAGCTTTCTACAGCTCACTCTAATGCCTTGTACAAAACCGAAGATCAAAAGAATAGAAATAGGAGGAACAATGTTCACAGAAGTGGCTTGCCAAAAACAACTAAGGATGTAGACCTTTCTGATACTGTAGAAGGAATACTATAGCTTCCATGACGGAAACATGATCTGTGTATAGAAGATGGGCAGATGAATGAAAAGTCAGTGCTTCGTAGTTCTCTATCCCCAATGAGTTATCATTTTTGATCGATACGGAAACAGAAACACCCTAAAAAACTCATCGCATTGAAAATGCTGATTTCTGCCCTTCAATTCCAGTATTTTCTTGCTGGAATATTTGATTACCAGCCACACCGCTCATCACAATTCCTCTCACTAAGATTTGTACTGCAGAGGGACATTTCAGACCAGCTCTGTTACTGAGTACTGATTACAGAGTGGACTCTCATGCCTATTGGACTGTCATATTTAGATGACTTCAAAGCTGATGTAAGAGAAAAGAGGGAATAAGACAAGCTATAGATGATGTTATTATCTTTCAGTTGCAGGAAAGAAAATCACTCAATTCCCCCATCAACAGAGTCAGTGTTAATGGGGGAATCCCTCCCACAGCACTATTGTGTTCTTCCGGCAGGGAGCCTTCCCCCCCGGCAGAACAAAGTGCATAACTGCTAGCGGCTATAGCTGCAGGCAGTAATCTCATGCAAAAAATCTGACAGGCTTGCTGTACAGAAGTTGATTGATGGATCAACTTCAGTACAATTAGCCTGCCCATAGATGGATCACATCTCAGCCAGTCCCTGCTGAACCAGTTGAAATTCAATCCATCTATGACCGGCTTAAGTCTATGAAATTCTATTTCTGAAACTCCACAATTTTGCTTTCCTTCATTTTCATGGCAATGCATCATTCCAGTGTGCTAAAAGAGCTATGCATTTCATAAACTTGCCTTAAAAGAGTTCTGTCATATAGCCGATTAATGAACAGGAGTGCATAATGCATTTCAAGAAAGCACCATAAAATAACCATCATTTGCAAGATATATCCTTTTGTATTTTTTTATCTTTTTCTTATGTTGAATGAAAACTGTTCAGTAAGATTGTAGGCTGCACCTAAATATATGACCCTTGTATCTAAACACCATACATGCTATGCACAATGTAAAAATATATGAAAATGCGTATTACAATATTAATGTGTTGATTAAAATAAATATAAAATATTATACAGGTACATCAAAAATGTGCAAATGTGCAAAAAATATATATATGAATGACACCGTCTCAAATAAATATTAAAAAATTCTTTGATAAAAAACTTGGTGTATAGTGTCCTTAATCAGCAAAAAATAATAATTATATAGTAGTCTCTTTGAAATTCCAGATGCAGTAAAAAGTGTTCAGTGACTTTAGTGACAAATCCTCAAAACATGTAAAGTGATCCAGTGCTTCAATCCAGTGCTCCCCTCTTGCACCCCCACTCACCAGAGCTAGGTACCCCTGCAGGGGTAGCTCGCCTGTGCTGAATCTTTATCCCGGTCAGCTCGGGTGGTGAACCTCAATGTCAGGCTCCTCGTATTGGTTTCCTTTCCCAGCACCTCTCCTCCAGGTTGATACAATGCTCCACAGTAGTGGGAAACACTCCGTACCGGGGGGAATGTGATGTAAAAGATATACTACAGAAAGTGTAAAAAAATATCTTATTACCGCCTCTACTGCTTTGGGCAGTAGAGGCGGTAATAAGATATTTTTTTACACTTTCTGTAGTATATCTTTTACATCACGTTCCCCCCGGTACGGAGTGTTTCCCACTACTGTGGAGCATTGTATCAACCTGGAGGAGAGGTGCTGGGAAAGGAAACCAATACGAGGAGCCTGACATTGAGGTTCACCACCCGAGCTGACCGGGATAAAGATTCAGCACAGGCGAGCTACCCCTGCAGGGGTACCTAGCTCTGGTGAGTGGGGGTGCAAGAGGGGAGCACTGGATTGAAGCACTGGATCACTTTACATGTTTTGAGGATTTGTCACTAAAGTCACTGAACACTTTTTACTGCATCTGGAATTTCAAAGAGACTACTATATAATTATTATTTTTTGCTGATTAAGGACACTATACACCAAGTTTTTTATCAAAGAATTTTTTAATATTTATTTGAGACGGTGTCATTCATATATATATATTTTGCACATTTGCACATTTTTGATGTACCTGTATAATATTTTATATTTATTTTAATCAACACATTAATATTGTAATACGCATTTTCATATATTTTTACGTTGTGCATAGCATGTATGGTGTTTAGATACAAGGGTCATATATTTAGGTGCAGCCTGAAATAGGACTAGCACCCAGAGGGTTAGCGCCATACTCCTGACATACTATTTACACACTTATTTTTCCTTTTGGGAAAGTAGGAGGGCAGCTTCCCCCAATTGCATACTCTATTCCACTATAGCGCGGGATTCCCCCTGTACATACATTCTAGTCTGTTTAGTAAGATTGTAATTTAAAATTAGACCCAAAATACAATGGAACAAAGAATCCAAAGGACAGATTGGATGGCTAATTACTTTTACTAAAATATTTTAAAGGGTCAGAGGCTGACATTTGGTAACCCGAACCTTCAGCTCCCGCCACATATTTTCTATGGGATTAAGGCCAGGAGACTAGTGGCTAGGCCACTCCAGGACCTTAATGTGCTTCTTTTTGAGCCACTCCTTTGTTGTCTTGGCCATGTGTTTTGGGTCATTGTCATGCTGGAATACCCATCCACGACCCATTTTCAATGCCCTGGCTCAGGGAAAAGGAAGTTCTCACCCAAGATTTGATGGTACATGGCCCTGTCCATTGTCCCTTTGATGCAGTGAAGTTGTCCTGTCCCCTTAGCAGAAAAACGCCCCCAATGTATAATGTTTCCACCTCCATGTTTGACAGTGGGGATGGTGTTCTTGGGGTCATAGGCAGCATAGAAGTACCTGAAATAAATAAATAAATTTCTCTTTCTCCAAACACAGCGAGTTGAGTTGATGCCAAAGAGCTAGATTTTGGTCTCTTCTGACCACAACACTTTCACCCAATTCTCCTCTCAATCATTCAGATGTTCATTAGCAAACTTCAGACGGGCCTGTACATGTGCTTTCTTGAGCAGGGGGACCTTGGGGGCACTGTAGGATTTCAGTCCTTCAAGGTGTAGTGTGTTACCAATTGTTTTCTTGGTGACTATCATCCCAGCTGCCTTGAGATCATTGACAAGATTCTCCTGTGTAGTTCTGGGCTGATTCCTCACCGTTCTCATGATCATTGAGATCAGTGAGATCTTGCATGGAGCCCCAGACCGAGGTAGATTGAGAGTTATTTTGTGTGTCTTCCATTTGCAAATAATCGCACCAGCTGTTGTCACCCTCTCACCAAGGTGCTTGGTGATGGTCTTGTAGCCCATTCCAGCCTTGTGTAGGTCTACAATCTTGTCCCTGACATCCTTGGACAGCTCTTTGGTCTTGGCCATGGTGGAGAGATTGGAATCTGATTGATTGATTGCTTCTGTAGACAGGTGTCTTATACAGGTAACAAGCTGAGATTAGGAGCACTCCCTTTAAAATAGTGCTCCTAATCTCAACGTGTTACCTGTATAGAAGATACCTGGGAGCCAGAAATCTTGCTGATAGGGGATCAAATACTTATTTCGCTCATTAAAATGCAAATCCATTTATAACTTTTGTGAAATGCGTTTTTCAGGATATTTTTGTTATTCTGTCTCTCACTGTTAAAATAAACCTACCATTAAAATTATAGACTGATCATTTCTTTGTCAGTGGGCAAACGTACAAAATCAGCAGGGGATCAAATACTTTTTTCCTCACTGTAGGTATAGCAGGAGTTAACTTCTCATCAAAGGCTTGAGGCTTTTGATGGCCTAGAACCACTAGTTCTATCAGCAGGGTCCCTGTAGGCTAGCCCAGTGGAGTGAAGATCAGAGTAGGCACCAAAGAACTTGTTCGATTCAAGGGAGGTGGGGGGGGGGAGTGCCCTGCAACCTAGCTGCAGCTTCATGTCGGCACAGGCAGCACACGGCAACAGGACTTTGGGCAGTGCGAGGAGGGAATGTGCTGCTGATGGCCCTTACGTAGGTGGCCAGGAGCAAGCTGAGTCGCATTGTGCCAAGTCTTATAGCTCTATGCACCGCATGTAATGGTGTGTAGTGATAAGAGCTCAGTTTAGCTGCTGGGTACAGGATGGTGTCTGGCTGGGAAACCTTTCTTCCCATGCTTAGGTGGTGTAGGGTGATTAAGTAAGCGGCCCAGGGACTGGGGAACAGGAAACTTATGAGGATTTTAGTCCTGTCATCTGCCATTTTTACGAACGCTTAGACATGGTTTAAACTTAAGCTGGCCATACACCATGCAAGTTTCTTGTTCAATTTTCTTTAGATTTATCTTCAACTGTGTAGTGCAAGGGCCCATCTGATTGCATACAAATTGAAAGTGTTTAGGTTTGACCTCCTATTATATGGTTCTGGTAAATCTAAAGGAAAGTTGTACAAGAAGATTGTATAATGTATGGCCAGCCATACTTCCTGCAGCTATGCCCTGTGTCCTGAGTTGGAAGGCCATCCTGCTATAATTACATTGTTTCCAGTATTGCAATAAGAGAGCAACTGCTGGAAATAACAGCCACTTACTTACATGGGCAAGAAATCTATCATTAACTCCTCCTGCACCTAAATGTTGAAATTGTTGAACAAGGTTAAAAAAAGGCTTGTGTCTGTGGGTGAGTATAGAAGCACCGTGGTCACCCGTACAACAATAAATATAATTTTATGGGTTTCTCCTGAAATTTGGAAAGATATCACATCAAATTCTCAAACACTCCTTAAAAATATGGAACTATGAAATATTTGGGCAAATTGATATTTCTTCATATGCCACTGGCCACTCTGCTTTTTAGCCCCTCTTTTGTACCAGGACATGAGGAATCTGGGAACTTTCAGTGGTTGATTTCATTGAATATAGTCTGTTAATGCTAATGGATTTGAACTTTTCTAATGGTATCTTCAAATGCATAATTTTGTGAAAATGGCCCTGAAACACACAGACCCACCTCTTACCCACACCTTCTTTGAACATAGTT
Source organism: Glandirana rugosa (assembly GCA_018402905.1). Taxonomy (NCBI): domain Eukaryota; kingdom Metazoa; phylum Chordata; class Amphibia; order Anura; family Ranidae; genus Glandirana; species Glandirana rugosa. Next base: position 197,279 of record BLSH010039733.1, read on the forward strand.
GCCATGGTGACCCTGTGACTAGGAGCATGCTATGCCACATTTATAAATCCATCTTGTCCTCCTACATTAGATTCTCCGTCTCATACCACACAATGGGAATGGGACCTGAGGAGTCCACTGGAGCCTAACAATGATCCCAAATATGGAACAACATTGCACATGGGTCCATAAATTCCATTTTTTCTGGAGGCTAGCTAAAAGCTTTCATTTTGTTTGGTACATGGTACCAGATTGTTGCTTTAGAGGCTGTGGCATGTCTGACATTCTGGTGCACGTGTGGTGGGACTGCTCAAACATCAAACTATTTTGTAAAAAGGTATATCAATTGACATACTGTACAGTTCTAGATGACAGTATTCCCAAAAACCCTTATGAGGCCTTCAATATAAAGATGGCCATAGAAGGATAGAAGTTTGAATAAAAATTCTTAGGAAAAGTCTTAGGAGAATTTCTACGAAAATTCTCAGAACATTCAAATGTCGTTGGAAGGATTTTGTTTGCTTTTAACATTTGATTTTGCAGTGAATTTTACCAAACAAAACCCTGTTAGAAATTTGTTCAAAAAAATTTTCCATACTGCTCCTGCAAATTTTCTCATCTCTGCAGTCTATATGATTAGAAAAATGAACAAACTTCTCCTAAAACTTTTTGTTAACAATTCTACCCATCTATGGCCAGTTTTAAACACCTTTCTTGTACTATTCAGTTTAACCAGTTGCTGACCGCCCGCTGTGGATTGACTGCGGCAACATGGTTCTCCTGCGCGAACCACCATCACCTGACGGCGGCCGCAGGAAGGGGTATTGTGGGAGCACGCACGCCGCCGGAGGGAGCCGCCATAGCGGGGGAGCCAATCGGCGGGTGGGGCGGACTCAATGTCCGCCGGCCCCCGGCGATCGCTCCCCGGCAGTGATAGAACGGGGATCCGTGTATGTAAACAGCCAGATCTCCGTTTTGACAGGGGAGAGGAGAGTGATTGTATGTTCCCAGTATATGGGAGCAGCGATCACTCTCCTCCCCCAGTCATCCTAGTCCCCATACAGTTAGAATCACCTAGCAGGGAACAGTTAACCCCTTGATCGCCCCCTTATGTTAACCCCTTCCCTGCCAGTGACATTTATACAGTAATCAGTGGCTATTTAAAGCTCTGTTCGCTGTATAAATGTCAGTGGTCCCAAATAAGTGTCTTATATGTCCGTCTCAATATCGCAGTCCCGCTAAAAATCACAGATCGCCGCCATTGCCAGTAAAAAAAAAAAAAGCCATAAATCAATTCTCATTGTTTGTAAACGCTATAGCTGTTGCGCAATCCAATCAATATACGCTTATTGCAATTTTTTTACCAAAAATATGAGGAAGCTTATATATCGGCCTAAACTGATGAATACATTTTTTATATATATTTTTTTGGATATGTATTATAGCAAAAAGTAACAAATATTGTTTTTTTTTTTTTTAATTGTCGCTCTTTGTGTATAGCACAAAAAATAAAAACTGCAGAGGTGATCAAATACCACCAAAAGAAAGCTCTATTTGTGGGAAAAACAGACGTTAATTTTGTTTGGGTACAACGTCGCACGACCGCGCAATTGTCAGTTAACACTATGCAGTGCTGTATCGCAAAAAGTGCTCTGGTCAGGAAGGGGGTAGAATCTTTCCGGGGCTGAAGTGGTTAAACTAATAGCTTTCTTCTTTACAGCAGCCATAGAAATTTTAGCAGAAGCCTGGAAGTCAGGGTTCCTGACTATAGCGCGCAAGTTTTAAAAAACAAAATGTTGCGGTACTTATAGTCAGGTCCATAAATATTGGGACTTCGACACAATTCTAATCTTTTTGGCTCTATACACCACCACAATGGATTTGAAATGAAACAAACAAGATGTGCTTCAACTGCAGACTTTCAGCTTTAATTTGAGGGTATTTACATCCAAATCAGGTAAACGGTGTAGGAATTACAACAGTTTGTATATGTGCCTCCCACTTTTTAAGGGACCAAAAGTAATGGGACAGATTAACAATCATAAATCAAACTTTCACTTTTTAATACTTGGTTGCAAATCCTTTGCAGTCAATTACAGCCTGAAGTCTGGAACGCATAGACATCACCTGATGCCAGGTTTCATCCCTGGTGATGCTCTGCCAGGCCTCTACTGCAACTGTCTTCAGTTCCTGCTTGTTCTTGGGGCATTTTCCCTTCAGTTTTTTCAGCAAGTGAAATGCATGCTCAATTGGATTCAGGTCAGGTGATTGACTTGGCCATTTCATAACATTCCACTTCTTTCCCTTAAAAAAGCTCTTTGGTTGCTTTCGCAGTATGCTTCGGGTCATTGTCCATCTGCACTGTGAATTGTGTCGATGTCCCAATATTCATGGACCTGACTAACTAATAAAAAATTGTCAGCTGTCCTATGTGTCAAAAACAAAAGACCCAGGGAAATAGTTGGATTTCCAACTAGTTGGATTTCCAACTATTTAATGGGGAATCAAAATGACCCACTGTGGTCACTTTCCCTGGATTTAGGCTGGGTTCACACTATCACCGCATGCGGCTCCTAGCAGGGGTCCTGTACATCCTGGTTCACCATTTCAGGTCAGATTTCAGCCTGAATTTTTGGCTGAATTCGGACATGAAATGGACCAAAAGATGCACAGTGCTCCTGTGCAAATTCGCATCGGAGCCGCAGTGGATACGAACCAGCTCCATAGAGCCGGTCAAAATCTCCTGCTGTTGCAAATTGGATGTGGAAAACCTGCAACCTGCATTAGCAGATGGGTTCCCATGAATAAACCATATGAAATGGGTTACTGTCAATCACTTTTGTAAAGGGAGAAACCCCCTAAAGAGGTACCTAATTTTTCAGGTTATTTGCATTTTTTGGGAACTTCCCCCTTTGCGTAATATATTTCACCAGTGGGGGCTTTTTTTCAACCACCTTAGTGGAACTTGGAGGAGGAGTTATTACTTTTTTCTAAATGTAGATTTCCAGGATGTTATATGAGTTTCCCTTGAGAACCGGCTGTATATACCATGCTCAGCATAAATGGGTACACCCCAACAGATTTGTCAGAAAACCTTTACTTTCCTTTCAGAATCAACATTTTCTATGGGACACTATACTGCAAAATACTCCCCCAAATCCAACTAAGATTTGTTAATTTGCACACAAAAAAAGTATTTTTCCTATTTTAACAAATTCATTCAAGACCATGTAGCAAAGCTAAATTTTAGTCAACAAAATCCTAATCAACAAGAATTTAACTACAGTGTTTCATTAAACCGGTGTCTAGTTGATTATAAAGGGGCTTTACTTAACAAAGAAAACTCATGAATTTCATGCTGTCAGTAATGGCACCACATGGAAGAGACATGACACAAGGCCTGAGAAAGAAAATCATTTCTTTACACAATAAAAATGAAGGCTACAAGAAGATCAGCAAAGCGTTACTTATCAGTCAGAATATTGTAGCAAACGTGATACAAAAATTCAACAAAGATGGAACTGCAACCATCTCACAGAGACCTCCAGGCCATCCATGGAAGTTACTACCTCAACAGGAGCGATTTCTGATGAGAAGGGTTGAAGAAAATCGCCATGCAGTTCGCTAAAGAAGTAGAAAGAAGTAGAAAGCCAAAATGGGGTGATTGTTTCCTGTGACACAATACTCTGCCGAGGAATGTCATGCATGGGTGTCATCCACAAAGGAAACCTCCCCTAAAGCCCATGCAGGTGAGGAGAACAAATATATATATAGTAGTGGTAGTGTCCTTCTGTGGGGCTGCATGAGTGTTGCTGGTTTCGAGCTATATTTCATTGATAGTATCATGAATTTACAGATGTACTGCTCTTTGAAAGAAAAGATGCTACCATCACTCCGTGCCCTTGGTCGCTGTGCACTTTTCCATCATGACATTCCAAAACACACATCTAAGGCCACTGTTGCATCTTTGAAGCAGAACAGGGTGAAAGTGATTTGGTGGCCAAGTATATCTCCTGATGTAAATCCAATTAAACACCAATGGGGAATTTTGAAGAGATAAATTGAGCATCACTCTCCATCCAGCATCCTGGCTCTAAAAGAGGTCGTTCTTTAAGAATAGAAAAAAATAGATGTTGCAATATGTCATCAACTTGTTCATTCCATGCCTGGAAGAATTGCTGTTGTCCTTACAAATTATGGAGGTCATAAAAAATACTACATGTAATAGTTTTTGTTGTGGGGTGTATTCATTTTTGCATCAATTAATTTGAGTACTGTAAAACTGAAAATTTAGTAATCTAAGTTATATTATTAACCTTACTTGTATGTAATGAGCTATACGAATGTTTTATAAAATTCAGTTTTTTCAAAATTTTGTGAGTTGTTCTTGTGTTCATTGAGATATTAATTAAAATCTTACTTTCCAAAGGGATGCTAATCTACATCTCCATTTTTATCACTGTGAAATCACATATTTGTCTGTTATCTGTGCATTATTTAATATGCTTAATAAACTTGTATTAAAACAGAAAAAGAGACTTGTGTAATTGTTATAGATGTGTCCTTTATTTTTTAACAAAAGCGGAGTTACCCTTTAAAGTTAAACATAAATATTACCATATTGTAGTTACCAGGACTCACAAATCATATTTCATAAAGCTTTATAATAATCCACAAACACATTCTAAAATGTCAGATTTCTTATCTTCGTCATGTCCAAAATGTCAGTAAATACAAACAGATATTTTCATGGTCTCTGAATGTATCCCTAAATTAATTTAATATGGTAAGAAAATAATGAATGTCTAAGAGACCATTTTCATTTTTCACTAATGGTGTTCTCTGAATGAGCCATTTTTATTGTAACATTTGCTATGGAAACACAACTAAGGAGCAGTAATTAGCATAGGCTCCTGCCCTCCTAAGATACAATTCCTGCCTCCATGCTGCCAAACAAGCCTACTTTGTCTCTCTTATTAATACCTTGTCATCCAGTCCCCATCGGCTCTTCTCAACCTTTAACTCTCTGCTTCGTCCCCCACCCCCTGTACCCACTAACTCAATCACTGCCCAAGAGATTGTCAAGCACTTTAAAGACAAGATTGATTCACCGCCACTGTGCGTACATCTTCCCCATCCAACATACTTTGCCTAACAGCACAGTCAACACTATCATCTTTTGAACTGGCTACCACTGAAGAGGTTGCAAATCTTCTCTCAGATGCCCACCTAACCAATTGTCCCCTGGATCCTGTTCCCTCACAACTACTACAGTTGCCCTCTTATTCTATCCTATGCTCCCTCACTCACATCTTTAATCTCCCCCTCTCTAGTGGCACCTTCCCCTCCCCTCTAAAACATGCACAGATCACTCCCATACTTAAAAAGCCCTCACTGGACCCCACCAACCTGAACAACTTAAGACCCATCTCATTGCTCCCATTCACCTCTAAGCTTCTAGAACGCTTAGTCTACAACCATCTTAGCTCCTACCTCAGTAAAAAATAACCTTCTTGACCCCCTACAGTCTGGCTTTCGCTCGCAGCACTCCATGGAAACTGCATTACTAAAACTTTAATAATTTACTAACTGACAAAACCAATAGACACTACTCTATGCTCCTACTCCTTGACCTCTCTGCGGCCTTTGATACTGTTCACCACCCACTCCTTTTCAATAAACTCGGTTCCCTTGGCCTCCAAGACTCTGCTCTATCCTGGTTCTCCTCCTACCTATCACAGCGCTCCTTCAGTGTTACCTACAACTCTGTCTCCTCCTCTCCATTGCCCCTTTCTATAGGGGTACCCCAAGGCTCTGTTCTTGGACCCCTTCTTATCTCTATCTACATCTCCTCCCTTGGTCACTTTATAACCGACCGCGGCTTCCAATATCACTTATATGCCGATGACACCCAAATCTATCTGTCTACTCCTCATCTCACTCCTTCAGTCTCCTCTTGCATTACTAACTTGCTTACTGACATAAGTCACACATTGTCATGTCACACCACTTCCTTAAACTAAATCTCTCTAAAACCGAGCTAGTAATATTCCTCCCGCCCGTGCCCCCCTCCATGACTTTTCCATCAAAATCAATAATGCAGCCCTTAATCCCTCCCCTCATGCCAGGGTCCTAGGTGTAATCCTAGACTCCAACCTGTCCTTTCAGCCCCAAATTCAATTGCTGTCGAAAAGTTGTAGACTTCACCTCCGTAACATCTCAAAAATATGCCCCTTTCTAACAAATATAACCACCAAGCTCCTCATTCACCCCCTTGTTATCTCTCGCCTTGACCATTGCAACTCCCTTCTCATTGGACTACCTCTCCATAGGCTATCCCCTCTTCAGTCTATCATGAATGCTGCATCCAGACTTATCCACCTTACCAACCGCTCAGTGTCTGCCACCCCTCTCCAGCAATCCCTACATTGGCTCCCGATCGCTCAGCGAATAAAATTCAAAATACTAACAACAACATACAAAGTCACCCACAACTCTGCCCCAAGCTACATCACCAATCTTGTCTCCAAATATCACCCAAACCGTCCTCTCCGCTCCTCTCAAGACCGCCTACTCTCAAGCTCCCTTGTCACCTCCTCCTATGCTAACCTCCAGGATTTCTCCAGAGCCTCTCCCATCCTCTGGAACTCTCTACCTCAACCTGTGCGGCTATCTCCTACTCTAGCTGCCTTCAGGCGATCCCTGAAAACCATCTCTTCAGGGAAGCCTATCACACCTCCAACTAATCTTTCACCACTTGCATCAGCTCACTCCCCACAGTTACAACCTTTTGTACCACCTGCCCCCCCCATTAGATTGTAAGCTCTTCTGAGCAGGGCCTTCTTAATCCTTTTGTGTTCTATTGTATTGTACCTGTATTGTCCCCCTTTCATATTGTAATGCGCTGCGTAAACTGTTGGTGCTATATAAATCCTGAATAATAATAATAATAGGCATCATACATTAGTATGTCCCTTTTTCTTAGCTTTGGATATGGAGAAGAGTTAAACCCTTGTTGTGTTGTGTTTTTTGTGTTTGTATCTTTCTCCCTTTGGAGGTACCCCCACTTACCTGGTGTGCTGTCTGATTTCCAATATCAAAGTAATAAAATTCTAGCATTAAGAGTTTGCAACTGTTTTCTGTTTACAAGCATAGACTCCAGCAATGACTGCATGTTATATCTCAGAGTGCATTTCTTGATGGTGTCAGTGATGGACAATATCTGTACATGTGTATAGAAATTACCATTTTAGTCATGTGATTGGGCATGGGCTTTAAAGTGGACCAAAATAGGCTATCTGTGCTGAAGCAGTATCCTTAAAACATACCTATTGTCTAGAATTTTCCTGAAAAATAGCAGTGAGCTTTCTAGTATTTGATTGTGCCTAGGTACTCTTGTGCCTACATCCTCGTTGCTGTATACTGTATCTGTATTGTGATACTAAGGCACCGTGCCTCTAACTGCTAGTCTTAGAAGATATGGAATGAGATTTGGTGATGCTGGTCTCCATTATCCTTGCTGTAGGCTCTGATATGAGAAGGTGAATTCCTCCCTCTACGAAAATGGATGCCTCCATACAGAGGCACATTGCAGAACAAGGAATGGTAAGTAAGTAATGGTAAAAGATCAGCTGCAGAGAGACCACAGGCAGTATTGGTAACTAGTCCTTTGTTCTCTGCCTGCCATTTTGGACACAGCTTTCAGAGTTAATTTCCTCTTTAAAGTTTGTCCTACCTTAATTATAGAAGATTAATTTTCTGGACGTGATGTAAACTTCAGTCAATGAAGAGTAATACGTACATTTTTTTCAATATGTGGAAAAAATATTTTGATCCACATTAATTTTGGTAAGACAGATAGATATTCTCTACTACAGGAGAGGACTTTAAGTGAACCTGCGCCCAGATCAAGCACACTAAAATATTTACATACTCTGAACAAGCAATAAAAGCACTTTAAAAACATGAATGTTTTGTTTTAACACATTAAACATTAAGGCTCCATGCACACTGGACGCTATCTGGGCTCTCTCGGCGTCGGGCAGGAGACGCTGCTTACAAAACGTTCTTTTGCAGCGTTTAACGGCGTCTGCGTTTTGGGGCTTTTTTTTTTCTTCATTAGCTTCCATTGACTGCAAAAAACGCCAGATGCCCAAAAATGGTCGTTTATCAGATACAGTGTACATGGAGCCTAATGCATAGCATAACCCGCACCGCACCAATCTAAATGGGCCCTAAGTATAGAACTAAAAAAGCTTGTGTAGGAATTAGTGTATACCTAATTTAATAAAATTGAATGTCTCCATTAAAATAGCATGTTTCTTACTCAGCCACCTCTGACCTTCCCTGTGCTGAGGATCCAATGCCATGTAGATCAGTAAAAAAAAAAAAAATTGCAAACTGAAATATATTTTTAATATACCTTAAAGTAGCATCACTGAGAGAAGATCTTCTATATAAATTGATGATTTAGATGTATGGTCTCTGAGCTATAGACACCTAAATTATCATTATTTTATTTTGGCTTTGAGCCCAGCAGTGTTATTTTTCTTTTTGTTTTAATAATTGCATACTAAAAACTAGTCACCGCAGGTTGCTTCCATAATTCATTTTGATGGAGTGGAATGCTTTTGTTTTGAAATATGTTGTAGCGTATAATTTATCTTATTAATGTTTGTTAGTTTTCATTTTTTAAGTTTGTTTGAATAAGTGAATATATCTGATGAAATCAGTTTAAATAACTGCAAAATTAATAACAAGATATATTAGACTACAACTTTTTTTGTTTTAGATAGGCCATAAAACATCCAAATCATATGCAGTTAGTATTTATGAAAAAAAAAAAAATTCTCTAAGCACAGTATCCTCCCATACAATTTAGATATACAAATTGTAATGGTATTGTCTGTTTGCAACTATAGCACACACGGTGGAAGTGTACTATTATTTAAAGTCTTAACAATGACAACATCAGTCAGTACAGTTTGCCACATTTAAGTATTCAAACTGGAACTTTCATCTTCATCATAACATATCTTATAATTTTTTGAACTTGTTATTGGTCTCACACCAGTTTAATAACATTCCATTGTCCACACTCACAAACTGGAATTATGTCTCATTTAGGGGTTGACTAGCAAGCGTGCTCTGTTCATTCCATTCCTTGAATTCATTTTACTGTGTTCCTGGTTTTCTGCATTCTGACTATGGTCTGTACCATGGACTCTGATATGCTGCTTATCTTTTTTATTTTGGCTTAGGTTCATGGCATATACTTGCTGGGTAGATTTACGAAAAGCAAATAGGCTGTTAAGGTAATTTTCGCTTTGCAAAAACATTTTCACTTAGCTTAGTGAATGTAATGAAAATTCATTTTGTAAAGAATACACAATCACATGCAAGAAAATTAAGAAAAATTAGTCATTTTGCTTTCACGTGATTAGATGATTTAAGTCAGCAGAGCTTTGTTAAGCTTTGTTAGCTTTGCTAAAGCTAAATTTCCTTGCAAAGTGAACAGCCTTTTTGCCTTTAGTAAAATTAGCCCCAGAATTTCTATTTTTCATCTCAATAGACCCTGTATTGTAGGATGCTAATACTAGGATGTTACATTCAGGTGATCGGACACTGGCAGAGTTTTGATGGACATGCCCCCTGGGAGTACTCCTACCCTACTATGTGAGACCTTTTTTTATAGTGTTCTTAGGTGATGGACCTCTTCTGGCATTTGGAGAAATGGTATGCTTCAGGCTTTTTGCTGGGTAATCAACTTTCAAAAGTTTGCACTCCAACATTGCCTTTGCCTAGAATACTTAGGCCTCATTCTGGACATTCTGGAAAATTCTCTGTCTAAGATCTCTTGCTTAGGATTGAAGAGACATCCCTTAGTGAGATTCTTTATGAGAGTTTTGGACCTAATGGTAGCCTCTTTTGAGGCCGTCCCCTTTGCTCAATTCCATTCGAAGCTCCAATGCAACATGGTGTTGGCCTAGGCCTTGGAACTAAAACACTCATTTTTTCAACTTCTATATGCACCTCTCCTGTTAAGCAAGGAACTCCCTTGCTTAGTTATTCTACCTCTATGCTAAAATATGCTTGAGGGATGTTGGTCTAAGACCACCTGGTTTCTGTATACTTCCAAATCATATAGACGAATGCAAATGTTGGCATGCGTGTATGATCCTTAATAAATAAAGGATAAAGCACCTCTAGCTTATGTGCTCTCTCCACCAGATCCAAGGATGCTTCCTGGGCATTCCGACAACAAGCCTATGTTTCCCAGATTTGCAAGGCTACCACATGGCCTTCAATTCTTACTTTTTCTAAGTTCTACCAGGTGGAATGAACCACCACAAAATGTTACTCTACCTCTATACTAAAATATACTCTAGGGATGTTGATCTAAGACAGCTGGGATTCTGTATTATTCCAAATCATATAGACTAATGCAAAAGTTGGAGTGCACTTATGATCCTAAATAATGCATTATTCAAAAAAAAAATGCAAACAATCTGCAGCATCCATGTAAACAAGACATGTCTTGTTCTAACAGCTGGACATCCAATCTTCTGCAGCTTTTGGTTGCAAGGTCCTTTGAGCAGCACTTTGCATCGGGTCCATTGACCCTTGTTATTGTTGGGCCTGTTGGCACAGTTCTGTTTGCTTTGTTGTTGCCCACCCTTCTTATTCAATGCTTGTCCAATCACCTAAAGGTAGAAGCCTAGTATCCAGGGTCTATGAATACCTAACTTATGTCCTTAATTGTAATCCAAGATATGGAATTTACAGGTAAAACAAATTTCCTCTTTTTTTACCTTGACAATCAGTGATGGATTCTGACAGCCAGACAAAACATCAGCATCAGTTTAGCATTCTCCATCATGTAGTAGAACTTTCTGTGGCGGGTATTGCATTTTAGTTCTCTCTGAACTAGAAGAGATGCAATACATTTTTTTTATACTACAACAAACTATCCTCACAAAGAATATTTGTAAAAATTAAAAGAAAAGAACATGTGAAGAAATGCCCCATACTGACTAACCAGTTTTACACTTTATGGGTACATTCAACAATGTTTAATCTTCTAGTATGGGAAACCATTCTCTTTTCTCCATTTTTTTCCATACATACTGTAACCCCTGTTCCTCCTTAAACTGATAAAATTGTGTTGTCCACTGTGTCATAATTGTTTGGTTGATAAAGAAGGTTTTCTTGAAAATAAAGGATTACATCTCTAATTCATTTTATGATCTTTGCAAAATATTTGAATGTTCTTTTTAGTTGTGTGCTCTCCTTGTAGAAATCTATTATATGGATTTGACAGTGGAAACATGGCATAAATACAGAATTCCATGATTATAGTTCCCACATGACAAGATGAATATCAAAACATTGCATATAGGACACACAGGACACGTCAAAAGCCTGTATGTACATAACAGAACAAGTTAGATAATGAATGATTTGCTCATTGCCCTGAATATTTATTGATTAGCTCACTCCCCTGTTTTTTAGTATTGAAAACTTGTAAAAATGTAGCATAACACTTGACAGTCCACAATTAAACATATCAGTTATTGAAGGTAAGCCTTATGCTCTGACACCAGTTTTCTCAGCTGTGCATTTAATCAAATAAATGCATAAAACCGATAATGTAAACAGTCAGAAGAAAACAAACAATAGAAGTGCAAATTGTGATCTGAAAAACATATAGTAAGCTAAGAGCAAAGTTCCTGCTAAAAGCTTTTAATGGCTGACCAAATGGCCTGCACAGTCATTTAACAGGTTTTCCCTAAAGGGGTTGTGAAGGTAAAACGTTTTTTACCTTCATGCATTCATTGCATGAAGGTAAAAAAAAAAATTACATGCAGCTCTCCCCCACAGCCCCCCTAAATACTCACCTGAGCCTGATCTCGGTCCAGTGCCCCTCTTCTGGCTCTCACAGGCTTGGCTGAGAGTAACAGGAGCCATTGGCTCATGCTGCTGTAAGTCAAAACCAGAGAGCAGGAAGTGGGGCTGAGCAGGGCTGTGTCTGAATAGACAGAAACTGCCCAGGAGCGAGTCTGCAAGAGTGCCCACATCGGAAGCGGATTGCTATGGTGGTCACTTAGCCCAGGGAGGAGCCAGGAGCACTGGCAGGGGACCCAGGAAAAGGAGGATCTGGGCTGCTCTGTGCAAAATCATTGCAAAATCATTGCACACAACAGGTAGGTATGACATGTTTGTTATTGTAATTTATTGTAATTAAAAATAAGTAAAAAGTGTTAGTATCATTTTAACCACTTCAGACCTGGAAGGATTTCCCCTTTTAGGACCAGAGCTCTTTTTACGATTCTGCACTGCGTCACTTTAACTGACAGTTGCGTGATCGTGCGACGTTGTACCCAAATGACAGCATCCTTTTTCCCCACACATAGAGCTTTCTTTTGATGGTATTTGATCACCTCTGCGTCATTTATGATCACCTCTTTAAACAAAACAAGAGCGACAATTTTGCAAACAAAAAACAATATGTCTTACTTTTTGCTAAAATACATATCCAAAAAAAAAATATATAAAAAAAAAAATGTTTTCATCGGTTTTGGCCGATTTATTTTCTTCCTCATATTTTTGATAAAATTGCAATCAGCGTATATTGACACTTTTTGGCTATGAAAATGCACTGATTACTGTATAAATGTCACTGGCAGGGAAGGGGTTAACCTGCAGGGGGTGCTCTAAGGGTTAACTGTGTTCCCTGTTTGTGTTACTAACTATATGGGGGCTGGGCTGAATCGGGGAGAAGAGTGACCACGGCTCCCATATACAGAGAGCCTGCAATCACATTCCTTTCCCTTGTCAGAACGGAGATCAGTGTTTTTACATACACGGACCTCCGTTCTGTCACTGCGGGGGAGTGATTGCAGGTAGCCGGCGGACATCGAGTCCGCCCTACTCGCTCCCTGGCTTCTCCGGAACACAGAGAGCACGCCTCCGGCGGCGTGCACGCGCTCATAATCCCCGATTTCGCAGCCGCCCTCAGGTGACGGCAGTTTGCAATATCGAGCCACTTTGCCGCCGTCAGGTGATGCCAGTTTGCAATATCGAGCCACTTTGCCGCTGTCCGACAACGGCGGGCGGCCGGCAAGTGGTTAAATTGTATGTTACATGCTCCCCCCCTTTTTTCCTTCTTTCCTCTGCATTCATACCATGTATTCATTCCCTTACCCCTTGGAACTTGGGGCACAGCTCCTACCCAAGTACCAGTCTTTTTCTTTTTAATGTCCTGGTCCACTTGTACAATGTTTTGTTATATCACTTTTCACTGCCACAGCTGCTCAGGTGCGAATGTTCCTCTTTTTTGTTTTGTAATGTCATTAATGTTTCTTTCTAATGTTTCTTAACCTAACTTTTACAATCTAAGTAAATTAATGTACGATGCATGCAAAGTGTCTGCCCTATTTCATTGCATGAATCTGAACTTTTTTGCCTGCCTCTTCCCCCCTCTTTTTTTTTTTTTTTTATAACTGCCTTTTGCCAATGCCAGCTTTCTCGTAAAGGGAAGAAATCCAGTTACAAATGTATTTATGCCTGTTTACTTCAAACAAATGTAAAGAAATCCCCTGTGCTGCTCAGTCCCTTTACTAATTTCTTTAAGCAGCCTGCCAACACTGTGCGATTCACACACTTTCCAAAATGTAAACTTAAACAGTGCAGCACTGCTTGTTTTACTCATCAAAATTAATTTGCATAAAATACATTTAAATCAATAAAACTAAGTTGCACATGCAATGTTTTGCTCAAATATACTCCAGTACATTCCCTCTTTTACCAACTGTATATGACATTAAAGCCGAGTTCCACCCAAAAAGTGGAACTTCCTCTTATATGCTCCCCCCCCCCCCCCCCCCC
>BLSH010039733.1:211154-237662 GCA_018402905.1 Glandirana rugosa
CCCCCCCCCCCCCCCCCGGTGCCATATTTGGCACCTTTCAGGGGGGAACAGGGACCTGTTTTTGACAGGTCCCCTTCCCCACTTCCGGGAGATGGGGTAGCGGCCTGTCTTTTGGAAGCTTAGCCCCCCCTCCTCCTTTTACCGCCACAGTAGGGAGCCAGCAGTGAAGCTGAAAGGCTTCATAGCCGGGTTCCCTTACTAGGAATGGCGGCAGCATCCGGTATGCGATCCCAGGATTGGCTGGGGTGCCGTCATCGCGGGCCTCCCTGTACAGGTAAGTGCCCTAATATTGAAAGTCAGCAGCTACAGTATTTGTAGCTGCTGACTTTTAATTTTTTTCACCCAGAGAATCTCCTCTTTAAATACAAATTTGATCCACCATGCTGGACAATTAGTATCCTTATGAACAGTCAGTTTCATTTATAACCAAATATTGAAAATTCACATTCAACATATTTTGCCTCACATTGCGCTTTCTTTGCACTGTAGTGTGATGCTTTGCCAAATAGTCATGTGGGTTTTTGGTCTTTTGTGGTATGCACGCAGCCTGTTCATAATAAATAGGCTGCCTTAACACAACGCACGTGAGCACGTAATATAACGTACATTGATAAACTGTAACAGAATGCATATATGTCAACAAAATATCTTTCCACAAATAGAACAGTTCTTCAAAATGTGTCAGATTTGTTTCACATATATTTTATTGATTTTTCAACAATTTGAATAGGTACATTGAGTTGAAAGCATACCAATCATATACATTGTTTGAAAGCTGAGTTGTCAAGTACATTGAGATAAAGGAGGGTGGAATATATACATACAGTACTGTGCAAAAGTTTTAGGCAGGTGTGAAGAAATGCTGTAAATTAAGAATGCTTTCAAAAATGTATATTTTAATTGTTTATTTTTATTAATTTACAAATGCAAAGTGATCGAACAGAAGAAAAATCTAAATCAAATCAATATTTGGTGTGACTACCCTTTGGCTTCAAACCTGCATCGATTCTTACACTTGCACAAAGCAAGGATTTTGTAAGATTAGAGTCAAGTGTATGATTAACCAATTATATTTAGCAGGTACTAATGTTCATTAGTCTTATATGTGGGTTGAACCTCAGTCATTAAATGAAATAGTAACAACTGTGCGGGAGGCTGAAACTGAATGAGGAACAGCCAAAATTTGCCACTATAATCAGGTTGTGGAAGACCGTTTCATGTCACAGGTCATACACCATGGCAAGTCTGAGCACAGCAACATAACACAAGGTAGTTATTCTACATCAACAAGGTCTCTTCCAGGCAAAGATTTCAAAGCAGACTGGGGTTTCCAGATGTGCTGTTCAAGTTCTTTTGAAGACACTCAAAGAAACAGGCAATTGTTGACAACTGTAGACCAGTGGTCAGCCAAGGAAACTTAATGCAGCAAATGAAACACATGCTTGCTTCCCTTCAACATTGGATGCTGTCCAGCAGTGTCGTCAGCACAGAACTGGCAGAATCCAGTAGGACCCAGGTACACCCATTTACTGTTTAGAGAAGTCTGGCCAGAAGTGGTCTTAATAGAGGAATTGCACCCAAAAAGCTATACTTATGATGTGGAAACAAGGCTAAGTGACACAACTATGCATGAAAACATAGAAACATGGATGCAGAAAAATGGCAGCAGGTGCTCTAGACTGATGAGTCAAAATTTGGCTGCAGCAGGAGGCAGTTTGTTCACTGAAGGGCTGGAGATCGGTAGAATAATGAGTGTCTGCAGGCAACAATGAAGCATGGTGGAGGTTCCTTGCAAATCTGCGGCAGCATTCCTGCAAATTGAGTTGGAGATTTGGTCAGGATCAATGGTGTCCTCAATGCTGAGAAATACAAGAAGATTTTTATCCATTGTGCCATACCATCAGGGAGACGTGTGATTGGCCCTAAAATTATCTTGCAGCAGGACAATGACCTCAAACATACAATGTCAAGAACTGTCTTCAGCGTGAAGAACGACAAGGAGCCCTAGAAATGATGGTTTAGCTCCCACAGAGCCCTCAACATCCTTGAGTCTGTCTTGGATTACACGTAGAGACAGAAGCGTATGAGGAAGCGTACATCCACATAAGATCTGTGGTTAGTTCTCCAAGATGTTTGGAACAATCTAACTGCCGAGTTTCTCCAAAACCTGTGTGCAAGTGTACCTAGAACCATTGATGCTGTTTTGAAGGCAAAGCGTGGTCACGCCAAATATTGATTTGATTTTGATTTCTCTTCTGTTTATTTACTTTCCATTTTAATTGATAAAAATAAATGATTAACACTTCGATTTCTGAAAACATTGTTAATTTACAACATTTTTTTGCACCTACCAAAACCTTTTGCACATTACTGTACATTAATGAATAATCCAAGAAGCAAATGCCAGCAGGGAAGCACGTGGGTGTTTCTTAATTGGGTGGGGCAAGAGGGTGTGTGTCTGTAGACCCAAATGGATGTAGATGTTGATGCAAGATGTGAGGATGGAGGTCTCTGAGTATACCTGTCGAAAGGAAAGAGACTTGTAACAGGCTCCGATAACACTATATTTGAGACTAGGGCAATGGATGTAATGTAAAAAGCAAAAAAG
This sequence comes from Glandirana rugosa, assembly GCA_018402905.1. Taxonomy (NCBI): domain Eukaryota; kingdom Metazoa; phylum Chordata; class Amphibia; order Anura; family Ranidae; genus Glandirana; species Glandirana rugosa. Next base: position 213,763 of record BLSH010039733.1, read on the forward strand.
TATGAGGTGTGGAGAGAGAACAAGGGCATTTATGGGCTGAGGGGGAGAAAAGAGTGTCAGGCTCAACTGGGGACTTCCATTGTATAAGGCTTTACTTGTGTCACCATTATAGCAAGAGTAGGGAGTGGTCAAAGTTCAGGTTGTGTGTCCGCTGCTTCGTCTTCATGAAGTTCATAGTGGGCTGTCTCCAGAATTTAGATATGGTTTGGTGTGTGGCTAGAAAGATAAAGGTTGATAGTTTTTCTTCATTAGCAGTCAGGTTTCCCAAGGATTATAAACCAGGTTTTAATAAAGGATGCTTCTGGCAAAGTTGTTGAAATAAAAATGTGGTGGTTATGGATTCCCCAAATTTATTCTAAATATATATTAACCTGTCTACTCTTTTAATTAGTCAATTTACTAAAACTCTGATAAAGTTAACTGTTATGGTATAATAATAAGGTTAGCTATAAAAAGTACACACTCTTTTAAATAAGCATGGTTTCATTTATTTCCCAAGAAAGTAGGAATGCTAACATCAAAACACTAAGAGAAAATATTACAGAGCATGCAACACAAAATGATACTTTACATGAAGCCATCCTCTAGATGCTGTCCTGGCTGGCTCAAATGGACAAGAGAGGGAGGAGGAAGTAATTTCAGACTTTTAATGTCCATTCAAACAACACCTACACAGAGGCCCAATGCCAGCCTATTTTCGCATTCTGTAAAAAGGTAAATGATCGGAGGCAGTTCTCCTTTCTTCTGTCCGTCCCCTAGGAAGCATGCTTGTAGTGTCCATGAATCACTATTATTTGAACCGGGTAATCTTTTAGCAACAACTGGTCTTTGATCTTCTGTGACTTCTGTTAATCACCTTAGCAGCAGTTGACTTTTGAAGAATCAGGCACTTCAATCCTTATTACACCAGGTGGCTAGTATTTAAGCTCTACTCCCCTGCCCGGGGGCATGAAGGTTTGGATATGCATTCTTCAGTTCATAGCCTTGATGGGAATAGCCTGCTGAATGGCATTCCAGGCTGCCCCCAGCTGTGTGAAGGCTAGATGTAATTAGATTCATAGTTCAGAAGCATCTCACATTATGAAAAAAACATGTTGCCTTCCAACAATTGTAGACCTGTATAGGCACTACTACTAGATGTGGAGTGTGCCCTGCATCCCTGAAAGCAAAGTGGAGCATTGGTGTGGTTGTGTATTTGGTAATGATCTGGAGTCATGCACCATCTGAATAGCACCTTCTGAATGTTTTCTTGGGCAAATGTTATGGTAGAGCACTTTGCTTCTGCCAACTATATTTTGTCCCATTCTGAAATGTTGAGGAATCCCCCCATATCTCTTTCCCAGCTAAGCATATACAGTATGTGCGTTTGGGGTTATTAGTGGAGGATGTAAGAGCTGAGTACAAGAGGCATATTAGGCATGCTGAGTGTTGGCGATTCATTCATTTAATAATATTGATAAGATTGGAATAATTCCATTTGGGTGACTTTTCAATGCTTCTGGAGGTAAGGAAGGGACTTGATACCATTTAATGAGAGGAGTTTGTGTGTATAATCAATGCCTTTCATAGACCACCAACTTAAAGCTAGTGGGTTCTCAGTTGGGGGGGGGGGGCGTGATGGAGGGTTGTATAGGATGCCCAAGAGCAGGAGGGGGAAAAAGATTAATTAGTTGAAGTGTTTGAGTCACATTGTTTCGATGATTGCTATAGGGTGAGGTCTATTATAAGCACTCAGAGGTTTGGGGGTGGGGGATCCATATCAAATTGTAGATTGGCATGGGGGACCTGTACATGATATTTAAATAAGACCACATTAGGAGTTCTAATGTAGCATGGAGAGACACTAAAGGTACAGTTGTGCTGCTTTGTAGTATTTCCCTATTTTGAAGTTCACCTGACAATTTGCGAAAGCATACAATGTGTACCATGTTGACAGGGTGTCCACTGTAGTATTTGCAGTGGCCAAGGCATTATAGGACTGGCCAGAATAAGGATTTCTTTGATGTAGTTGGTCAGCTTAAACATGTATTGTAATAGATGTGAACTAAATATCCCTGTTTTTTCATTGCATAGTTTGCTGGGAAGGGTGTAGCAATGTGCAGAGTGTCCATACAGAATTTGTATTGTTAATGTGGTCACACCCCTTTAGCACCTGGTAGTTCAAATACATGTACAAGCTATTGGGATTTGAGCACAGGTATATTTTTTCTCTCTAGAATACAATGTGTGTTCTAAGTCTCTGTCTCCATGTGTTTCATATGAATTTGAAGATGTTCACCTTATGATGGCTAAGTATGGGGATTGGTTAGACCCCAAAAGAATGAAGAAGCTTAGGGAGAAATTATTTTTTTGATAGCACGTATTTTGCCAAACAACGATAGGGAGGCAGAGAGCCAGGTGGTTAAGTTTGAGAGTTACTAAAACCTTATAATATGAGGTCAAACCTTAAGAGTTTCAATTTGTATGCAATCAGGCAGTACCTTGCACTACATGGTTTTGGTAAATCTAAAAGAAATCAGACAACAAAAGTGTATAGTGTGTATGGGGGTCTTAGCCGTTTCATCTGAGGGAAATCCTGAAAACATGACCTGTTGGGGCACCTTGAGGACGAATTGAGAAACACTGCCCTAGGTAGAGGTGGACAGTTCCCCTTATATAGAGAGTCAAATAAGGAAGTAATATTGACACCCATGTATGATAAAGACATGATCCAAATGAAGTTATAGTTTTTCTTGATTTTGTGGCATGATTGGGGATTTAGAGTAACATTTGGGACTTTGGACATGGCTTCATTAACTATGAGTCCTGAAATAGTTCAAAAGCAAAGTGAAGAGATTTGGTACACTAACATGGGGAGTGGAAATATTCAATAGGATGTCATCAGTGAATTACATGACTTTGTGATGGGTGTCTGCAAACTTGAGGCCATGGACAAAAGTGTTCATGTGGATTGCAGCGGCAAGATGCTCCAGAGCCATAATGAAAAGGATCATAAACAGGGGGCAGCCCTGTTGGGTGCCTTGGAATGTAGGGAAAACTCAGATCCAAAGCCCGCATATATTAATGATGATGGTTGGGCATGTAATGCTGTGATTAATGCTAAAAAAAATCTTCCTTGAAGTCCCACGTATGAAGGGCAAAAAAATCCATTGCCACAATAACATGTCAAAGGTTTTGTGGACATCGAGAGAGAGTAGCAAAGTCTCTAGGGATCTGGAGCAGGCCAGATAGATAAGCTGTGTTACGTGCTGCACGTTGTCTCACTGTCGTGAGGGCACACAGCCCAATCTTTATGAATAAGTCTTCCCAAGAAAGCGTTTATTCTGGTTGATATCAGAGTTGAGTGTGGTTCTGTATCATTCCGAGATGGTGGAAAGTTAAAATTGTTGAAAGAATCCTTCCGCTCTATGGATGGGAGCAAAATGTGCCAGATTTCTTAGTTCTGCAACTTTCTAAAATGCTCAATGTGTCACTGCCTATGCATATGCCTACTTTTACCAATATAACTGACCTTCTCAGTACACCCTGATGATTCCTAGTTGTGCCCGAACTGAACTCATGATTCACTTTCATTCTTTCTGCATTGCTATGTGCCTTTTCTTCACTCTCACAAGAAATGCCTGACTCCTTATTTTAATTTATCCAACAGTGCATGGAATACAGTAAAATGTGGAGAAAAGTTGACAAATGAGCAAGGCCTTGCAGGCTCTTTAATTGCAACTGTTATTTCTTGAGCATAAACTTTTCAAAGAAACATTTTTGATGTGACGTCGTCTTTCTACATACACAAAAAAACACATTTCCATTTCCCATTGGATTTGAAAGAAATCCATAAGGATGTTAATGATAATTTGTTCAATTGTCCTTGGTCGTTTACTCTCAACACATTTTTATCTATCTCAAAACTCCACTCTTTAATCCCATTTCTCCGTAGTCACATATTCATCAGAACTTCTATATAATCTAATGTTTCAGGTACCATATTAATTTGCATCTATTTAACTGGCTAAATTAGTACTGGGATTATTTTGTCTTCATTCCAGATATCTTTAAAAGTTGTCCCTAGAGAAATGAAAATGTGTCTTAAGAAAACCATTCTATAAATACTGCATGGAATAACAAATTAATTTTGCTTAATTAACTTGGATGAAAATGGCCATTTTGCATTGCAGTAGCAATAAGCTATTAACTTTGTGGACAGCAACATACTGAGTAAATCTAGAAGCTTTAGAGCATTACGTTTCTAAAATGGTTGAAGTTGCTACTTTTAATTATGTTTATTTGGTATTGCATTTGGGTATTTGTTTACAGCCTACATTTTCATTAACAGACATAGATTGAATGTTACTGAAAATTACTCGCTTAAATGTGTGCATTCTCACTCTTTAAGCATTCAGGTTTCAGTAGAGTATAGCTTTTCTCCCTCAAGGTTTTTGTACTTGCTCCCAGAAAGAGGCACTCAGCAATTTATAGTCCGCTGGTTATAAATATAGATATTTATGGATGTGGCTCCAGAATAGCTTTTGGACCACTTCAGATACCTTTAGTCCAGGATTTCCAATATCACGTAGCCCCTTTCACCATGGCAAGTTAGAGAGTCAGGCATAGTCCTCAGTTATATCAGCAACAGATTTAATTCCCAAATAGAGATGCACTTTAAAATAATTGTACAAATATATTAAATATTTAAAACGAAAGAAACAATGTATATGGAATATAGAAGACAAAGGAGAGAATTTAAACCAAGTACAGCGTGCACTCCTTAATAGCATTATTTTTATGGAAAACTAAATTACGAAGACCTGGTATTGTAACACCTTGTGCATGAACATAAACTAAAGTGCACCAGGATCCACAGGCCCAAAATTATAGCACTGACTTCAGCTAAAATGGCAGCCCTTGATCCCACTTTTCTAGTGATCCATGCGATGCAGTGCTTTAATAATCTATTGTAGCAAAATTTGGTGAAGCACACATAATGTGACATTTTATATACCTGTATATTCATGTTGAAAATATGCACCTGCTAGTTTACTGTGTGACTGAAAGCTAAAGCAGACCACTAGGAGCTTCTTGTATTTTTTCTGTAAGCCAAAAACTTTTCTTCAGGCTTTGTACATGCTACTTCAGCTCCCCTGGTTTGCTGTGTATTTACAGAAACAAGCATGTTCAGAGTCGTATAGCACCCATAGAACTGAGTTGACAGTTGTGGATTTTTTACTGGATCAGTCAATGGTTTTGCGACCATGCAAACCACTTCTTACCGCCACATAACTGATCTCAGGTTTCATGTTTCATGTACATTAAAAAAACCTGCTTTGGTAGGAATTGACCCCCTCAAGATAAGTCTTCTTCCTCTCCTTTCCAAAATATAAGTGAACAAGAAGCTTGGAAGAGCTTAAATGTTATGTTTTGTGCACCCTGTGGGCAAAGCTGGTTCCCTAAAAAGCAGTTGGAACAAGCATGCATTGTTGACTGTTCTCGAATGTCTGTAGGCACCTGTATTATTTGTTGTGCAGAACAAATAACCTTACTAACCACAACATGTTTTATTCACGTTCAGTGCATGTTCGGCAAGGCCATCTGAACTACACCAGCATTTACATTGGAGTTTGAATAGAGCCCTGGAGTGTGTCCCTATTTAACATACCACCACATCCCAATGGATAATAGTCAACAAGAGGTGGCCCCAAAGGGGGGGGATTTTTAGGGGTGGATGCTAAGACAGTAGAAAAGTGTAGAAAAAAGTATATGGCGTATATAAAAGTAGCAAAGTTTATTAGAACATAGTAAAATCACACATAATTGCATATAAGCTATACATAAAATAAGTCGCAATACACACACGAATATCATCTGGCGGACACACCAAGTGAGGCCCAACCAGTGATTTACAGCAATGTTCCCAACATGTTTTGATGAGACAAGGGTATTCTATCTTCTTCAAGGGAGAGTGTATTGCCAAACAATTCAATTCTAAGAGATAAAATGCACACATATAAATATTATGCATAATAAACAGTGTGGAGTACAAATATATGAAAATACAATGCTGCATGTGTCATAATAAAATTGGATAAGTATACAGGTGCATGCCAGCTGGAACAATAAACAAAAATAAGTATGTATGTAACCAGTGAAAAAACTCACCCAAATAGAAGGCATTCCACATAGAAGGAATTCTACTGAAAATGCTCCCGGGATGATAGGGGAGTATCGATTGATTCAATGAGTTGTAGGTCAACTGTTTAAGCCGCAGATTGCAGCTAAACGTAAATCTCCACAAGGACCGGAAAAGAATTTGGGGGATACAGGAAAGCACCTGAAAGCACAATGGGAGGATCCAAAGGGTGAGCATAGTAACGTAACATATTACATGTGTAAAAGGCAAATAAGTAAATGGTATCTTACGTCTAGATTCCTTACCATCGGGTAGAAGGGGAGATGGAAATAAAGGCAGCCAAGTATGGGAATTGGGGTGTCTTTACCAAACGTCTGCTCGGAAATGCATGCCGCTGGGAAAAATCCTAGGACACAAGACTCTTCCAATAGCTGAAAAGTACGAATACATGGCCATAATTACCATAAGCGTATAATGTTCAACAGCTCCAGAAAGGAAAGGTATTTGGAACGCCATAGCAGTGCCTGTAACCCTCAAGTACTAACCTGTGTGTAGTAGTATACAGAGGCTGCCAAGAGGGACAATAGAATCCGTGTGTGTAGATAGCCTGTATAGGAACGAAGACTGAATACTAACCTGGGGGTATAAATAACCCCTCCCTGCAGGTGTGGGTGGTTCCGCCGGTGTCTAAAAAGATCCAGCAAACGACATCACACAAGAAGGGCTGGGTTACTTTCAAGTGCACCCAGGAGCAACTCCAGCTCCCCCCCTGTGACTCTGGTCCCCCGGGCGAGTGGCGTCAGGAGGAGCTGCGAACGCCCCGAATGAACGTAGGCTACGCAGCTCCGCCTGACATCACCCTTCCGCCGGCGCGCACACATCCAGCCTAATCTGCCGATGGAAAAGGCATAGGAGCTGCCAGAAGGCGCTCTGTTGGCTGAGAGGGAGGCCCCACTAGCTGTGTGCCAGCTGAGGGGCCTACGTGCTCCGGGGGAGAGAACTACGTACTAGGAGGCCCCCCGGTGGCAACCGACCAGCTGCCAGTCCTGATCCGAGAGGACAGCAGGAAAGGTCACCAAACCATAGGGGAACTCCACAAAAACCGACCAATGACTTTATAACAAAAGTAATACAAATGTATACAAATGGGATAACCAAAAATGTAAAATATTACCAAAAATATAGCCAGGCATGCACCTGCATTGGCAGAACTGTACCACAATAATATCATACAAACATACAAAAAAGGAAAATCTATACATGCATAGATCTCACAAATGAAGCATAGCAAATAAATGAAGCATAGCAAACAAAGATCATCATTATGGGAATGTGTATAATGTTAAGGACAAATTAAGCTTAAAATAAACCTGCTGGAATAGTGAGTCAATGCATGTCCTCAAAGAAAAAAAAGGGGGGGGGGGTAATGCATGCTCATAATAGGTTCCTGTCAAACCCCCCTGAGGAGAAACCGGGCAAGAAAGGTTTGAAGTTCATGGAACCATTAAGTCCTGGTGGCATAGTAGCATTGAGATTTAGGATCCACCGGAGCTCACGCTGAAGGAGGGTCTTGTCAAAGTCCCCCCCGCGGGAGCTCGGATGGATTCTATCCAGGGCCACAAACCGGACCCTGGGGTACGTGCCCTGATGGACCAAAGCCACATGTCTACCAAGAGGCGTCTCTTGGTCACCCTTCCTCATATTGGAGATGTGACGTAGAGCTCGTTGGGAGAATTTCTGGATGGTCTTGCCCACATAAAAGCAGCCACAGCTGCATGTGAGCAAGTAGACAATTCCTTTAGTTTGACAGCTGACAAAATGACGGGGACACGGTAGTTTGTTATTAGGTAGAGTAATACGTGTTCTGGTATCAATAAGTGGGCAAAGGGTACAACTGCCACATGGAAATGTACCATAGGACTTACAATGGACCGAGTCTAAATGTCCTGAATATTCACTCTGAACTAGCCTATCGCCCAAAGACGTGGCTCTCCGATATGTAATCATGGGGTTGGGGGGGATGAAGGGGCCAACCTGAGGGTCCATCGTCAATAAGTGCCAATGTTTCTTGAGGATGGATCTAATCTGTTTGTGTTGATTGTTGAATGGTGTAATGATCCTAGGAATATAATCTTTGTTGGTATGTTTGTGTTTAAAGAGAATATCATGTCTTGATTTCCCCTCCACTTTATTGAATGCCCTCTTTAAACAGAGGTGAGAGTAACCTCTTTGTAGTAAGCGTGTTTTGAGGGCTCTGGCTTCATGGTAGTAAACATCATCTTTCGTACAGTTCCACCTGATTCTAAGGTACTGACTGAAGGGAATGGACTCTATCAAGGGCTCCAGATGTGCACTGGATGCATGAAGTATGTTACCCGCAGTGGGTTTGCGGTAAAGTCTGCATGAAAGTGCACCATCGGAGTACTTGCAAATAGTAACGTCCAGAAGTGTGCTCTCAGTTTCATGAAAGTTCATCGTAAAGGTTAAATTAAAAGAGTTGTGGTTCAACGACTCGATGAACTGACGCAGTGTGTCCGACGTGCCACTCCTAAGGAGTAGCACGTCGTCAATATACCGATACCACATGAGTATGTGGTCCGTCCACTGTGTCAATGTATCGTCAGACCAGATAGACCGTTCCCACTCCCCCAGGTACAGATTGGCGTACGAAGGGGCACACGAAGTCCCCATTGCAACGCCCTGCACCTGGAGGTAGTGGGAACCAGCAAACGTAAACACATTGTGATTCAATATGAATTCAAGCGAGAGCAAGATAAAGTCACTGGACAGCAACTCTGTTATATTCATCTGTGAAAGAATGTGCTTGATACATGTGAGACCTAATTGGTGGGGAATGGAACTGTAGAGGGCCTCCACGTCCACGGCGACCAAGAGAGTGTCGCCGGGGACGTGGACGCCCTCAAGGACCCGCAACAAATGCACAGTGTCCTGGATGAAAGCTGGGAGGCCAGCAACAAAAGGCCTAAGGTGCTCATCAATGAGCCTACTCAGATTCTCAGTGATGGCCCCCTTGCCAGAAACAATAGGGCGGCCCGGCGGGATTGTGGGATGTTTGTGGATCTTGGGTAGGGCATAAAAGGTTGCAATCCTGGGAAAGGGAGTCCTGACAAATTCCCAAGTAGATTTGGAGATCACTTGGTTGTGGTGCGCACTGTCCACCATTGCATAAAATTCAGAGTTGAACTTATCCACTACACTAGATTCAATGGGTCGATACCAATCACGATGAGTATCTTGGTACACATGGCGACATATTTGTCTTCATCAAGGATGACAACATTGCCTCCTTTATCCAATGGTTTGATGACAATAGTTTTGTCTTGAGCAGGGTTGGACAGTGCATGCCTCAGTTCAGGGGACATGTTGTCACATTGTGAGGAATTTAAATGTACTTGTTTAATATCATGTGTGGTCATTTTAAGGAACTGGGCCACACCTTGATTCGAGCTAGGGTTGGGATATAAGTTAGATGTTTTTTTTGAGATCCGATAGTTTGTGTCTGGCTGGGAGTACCGACCGGGGATGGTCTTGCCCCGCCTGGCCCAACATCCCCTCAAGATCTATTTGATCAATCAAATCAACGGGTTGGCTTTCTTCAAAAATACATTGTAGGTTCTTAAGTGCTTGTCATTCACTAAAAGTGAGGGGTTGACCATCAGAAAGTGTATCTTTAGAAAAGCGGCATTGTAGCAATATCTTACGAGTGAAAAGGTGAAGATCTTTGATAATATCAAATTTATTCAAGGGTTGTGAGGGACAAAAAGTTAGTCCCTTCCTCAGGACCATGTGTTCATCTGGAGAAAGTGTGCGGGATGATAAATTAACCACGTGAAATTGTGTCTCTGTCTCAAGTGAGGGTAGGACAGATGGGTAGTTTAGGGACCGGAGGTCCCTTGTTTGTGCACTAAAAAAATATCGGGGATCTTGGGGGATGATAGAGGGATAAGATTGGAAAGATTAGACCCATCACCTGTTGGGGCCACCGAAGGTGGGCCCGATACTTCACCTCGTGTAAGTACAGAAGATGTGCCAGAGTTGGAGATTGAGGTGCCCCCCCTGGACTCAGTGACCCGGACTTTGGATGTATTGTTAGTAGGAGATCCTTCACCCTGGCAACGTTGCATGGGTCGCCTCTGGTGTCTAGACCTATTGGAGGAGGACTGAAAAGATAAAGAGGATACAGATGAGCTCTCTGATGCTTATACTGATATTTGCTTGCTTCTAGATGGTAATTGGGCATGTGATGAGGGTTTTGGGGGTAGTTGTTTAGAGGACCACTTATATGCTCTGCCTTCCCTAAATGCTTGCTTGTCTCTAAGTAGTTTTTTCTCTTTTTTTACCAAAAGTTGTTTATTGAAGGTTTCTAGATGTAATTTTAATTTTCCATTAAGTTCGGGGTATAGTGGATGGGATTGGAAGGGTGTCAGTTGTTGATACAACTGATTGATATTGGAATCAATGTCACCCAACCGTTTGGTGTATTCATTCTTAAGAAGCTGCATCATACTCGTTGAGCAGTCATTCAAGTTTTTTTCCCATGCCACTTTGAACTCCGGGCCAATATCTCCGGGCCGGCAAATTCCAAAACGAGGCTTGGAAAGAATGGTCTGCTATTGCAGAATTTTGCACCTTTAAGTGGATGAATACCCTCATGTCCCATAGAAGCCAAAAAATCGATAAGTTCACCCTCGAAGTGCAGATGCTGTGTTTGGAGATCACCGAATTTGGGACCTCTGTTCCCAGCACCTGGCTCCAATCACTCAAAAAAAGAACAAAATGGGAAGGAGACAAACTCCTTCAAAATAAGCTTCAGAAATTTGGAAGGGATCTGGAAGACTATAAATCTGACCGGGTATTTTCCTGGAACAAGAAGTCCACTAGATCCCAACCATCATGGTGACCACAACACCAGTTCTTTTCCTCATAATCAGATTTTTTCTGATTCAACATATATACCACCTCTTGTGTCCATCAAACTACCTCCTCATCTCGATCACCCATTCCATTCTGATCCATCCAATACACCAGTTTCTAAAAACCAAAAACTCATGAAAAAGAAACACAATAGATCCAATCCTCTGTTACCCAAACAGCTTGTTGCACTGAACCAGTTCTACAATAGAAGAACAGGCAAACTCCCTTCTGCCAAGGCTCCCCTCGATAAAATTCCACCCCCCCGCAGTATGCAGTAATAGGGATGTGAATCATCTGTCATCATTAGTAGATCATCCCTCCAGTTCACTACCCCTTGATCCTGCCAATACTATTTTGGATCAGGTCTGCACCAGTCCCACCTCAGGTAGATCATACAACTCCACGACATCCATGCCAGACGTCCCCCCTAATTGCTCTAACACCACATCTTCCACACTACATAACCGCCAGATATCTACACCAGATGTTTTATGTGTCCAATCCTCTAGCAATACCCCTGGTACTACCACCACTCTGGGTCCTTCTTTTTTAGTGTTCAGTCCTCCCCTCGTCCAACCAAGAAAAAGAAAACTTTCAGGAGAGGGTGTAGAGGAGGATGATCTAAGAACAAATCGTCACCTCCCCAAGTCCCGCAGACAGTAAAAATCTTTAATTTATCATCTCATACACTCTCCACGTCAGAGACCACTCTCTTGGGTCGTGGCCTTACCTTCGCCCCTACCAATAGGCCCAACTCCTTTCAACTGTTTAAGAATCTAAACAGCTTTGTTAGGAAACTAACATTACATAGGCACTTCCGTGTTAAAGAAGGAAAATCTACCTCGGCTGCCCAATCTGTGGTTTCCCCCTCCATAGAGCCTTATTGTGAATCTGATATTGATTTTGAATTTGATGAAAACGTGCTGGATACTCTGGAAGCATTATCCAGTGATCCGGACACGTTGCATCTCTACACCCAGCATCTATCCACATCCCCTCCAATTACCCACTCCTCTCTCAAGCCCAAATCTAATTTTTTCCCTACCAAGTCCAAGGGACCGTATATTGAAAGCTTTTATAGGGTGGTCTTTTCTGACCTCAAGAAATTGTGTGAATCTACTACTAATAAATCTAACAACTTATCACCGGCCGAAATAATGGCTTGATCAATTAAGTAAAACACACAATTTGGTCATCATGGTGGCCGATAAGGGAGGGGGTATTGTGATCCAGAATAGAGAGGACTATGTGGCTGAGGCTAATAGGCTCCTTGCTGATCGCAATACCTACACACCATTACGTACTGACCCTACTGCTGTTTTTGCAGAAGAGGCCACTGCATTGGTCAAATCTGCTTTAGCGGACAGAATCATTAACAAAACTGGCCTCTTTCCTCCTCAAGAATTTCCATCAGATTCTTTATTTTTACCATCTTCCAAAAATTCACAAGAGTTTACAGACCCCTCCTGGTAGACCTATTGTGGCGGCTATGGAGAGTGTGACCACGGGGTTCAGCCAGTATGTTGACACCTTTTTGCAGCCTTTTGTTAAGGGGCTGGCATCCTATATTCGGGATGGCTCCCACTTGCTAGAGCTCATCTCATCATATAGATGGGAACCCTCTTACATGTGGCTGTCCCTTGACGTCTTCTCATTATACACATCTATTCCTCTCGAATATGGACTTGTTGCCCTGGAACATTTTCTTGCGGAGGACCCAATGATGAACCTCAGGCAAGCTAGATTCATCCTAGAAGCCACACAATTTTTATTTAACCCACAACTATTTTTGTTTTGATGGGATTTTTTTCCTGCAGACCCAGGGCACGGCCATGGGGGCCAACTTTGCACCATCCTATGGTAACCTGGCCATGGGGTACTGGGAGAAAAAATACATCTCCGCCAACAATCCCTTTTCGCCCAATATTGTCTTCTATGGAAGATATATTGATGACATTATTGTCATTTGGAATGGCTCCCCAGACCTCATTGGCCGGTTTGTGGACCATTGCAATAGTAACCCCCATGGCCTAACCTTCACCCATATTTCCAGCCCTGACACCCTGGCATTTTTGGACTTCGAGTTGTTCCATGAGGGGGAACATATCTTGGCCCGTAACTATACTAAGCCTACGTCAGGTAATTCCTTTCTACACTATAACAGTTGCCACTACCCCTCATGGATAAAAAAAGGGACAGTTTTGTAGGTTGAGGAATAATTGTACATTCACCAAGTATTATGTGTCCCAGGGTGCCATACTAAAGAATACGTTTCCTTGATAAGGCCTACCCTGATTCACTGGTGGAGGAAGCCTTTGAGCTTTATAGAGAAGGACAGCCCCCTAAAAAACCTTCAGTGGACAATCATTCATTTCGGTTTATCACCACTTTCCATTCTCAACACCGTAGAATGGAAAAAATACTGTCTAAACACTGGAATATCTTATTGCAAGATCCTCATCTTAGAGAATCATTACCCTCTGAATCCCGTGTAACCTACCGTAGAGCTCCTAGCCTTAAAGGAAAGATTTCTCCGAGCAAACTGAAAAGTCAGAAGAATGAATCGGCCATACCTACTCTGATTCCACTAGTGGGTATGTTTCAATGCCGCAAGTCTTTGTGAAAAACATGTGCCTTTGTCAACCATGGCCAAACATCCTTTCAGACTAAAGGAAAAATATATATGCTGAATCAATTTTTTAACTGTTCATCAAATTTTGTTGTTTATGGACTTACTTGCCCATGCGGCCTACTTTATGTGGGCCGCACCATTCACCCTCTCAGATGTCGATTTGGGGAACATCGAAGGCTTATTGAGGAGGGTAAAGACTATCATAGTGTACCAAGGCATTTTTTAGAGATACACAAAAAATCTACATTGGGCTTGAGAGTCTGGGTCATCAAACAAATACCCCCTTCCCTCCCAGAAGCAGAACGTTTCAAAAAACGTTGTGCTCATGAGACCTTCTGGATTTACACGATGGACGTTCTCTCACCTCTTAATCGTCTTAATGAAAGCATAGAAACATCTTCTATTTTGTAAATCCCCCCCCCGGTCATCTGGGTTGTATATCACATACATATGTGTATGGCTATGTAACACATGTCCTAGTCATATATATATATATATATATATATATATGTGTGAGTAATAAGGCCCCATAGCAGTGTCTGTCGGTACATGCTCCATCATAGAGAGAAGCATAGTGCTCTCAGTTACATATGCTTACAGAACATTATACGTGCATATGCTATCCTACTGTATATACCATCTGTACTGAGATATGTAGGTTATATCCCATCCATTTTCATGTTCCATTTTTTTGTGTGTGTGTGTACCATTGTGTATACATACACTTATACACTTTTCCCTTTCCCCTCCCCCTCCCCCGCCCCCCTTCCTTATATATTAATTATATCTGTTTCTTATATTTAAACACACTTTTGAGATACCTTTTCATTTACAATGAATTATTTGCCTATCTAAGGTTTTTGTCAATATGAATATCAGATATATTTTTTTTATATATAACTTTTTTAGTTTTTATCTTTATTCAAGTTTTTAACATCCCCTATTTAGATAGATAGTGTAATTTAATTGATTTTATCTGGCGCTATATCCATGTTCCCAGTACAGCCACATAAGTATTATTATCAGACTACTTTTTTATACTTTTTTATACTTCTATATACACATCCCTATTTTTTTCTCGGCCATACATTATCCAATCATTCGTATCCGTATTGGTATTCAGCACTGCCATTCTAAGAACAACCGCTGTTTATAGTTCCTCTTTACTCATATGTTATTTATATTTATATTTGTTTACACCTTTTTATCAATTGCATTACTCCAAAAGCTGCCTTCATTGTGTTTTTCCTTGTGTTATTATGTTCTCCTTTCAGTACGTTCCCCATATTATGGTATCAATGTCACTATGTATTGCTTAACAGCTGCAGCTTTCTATTCAGCCTGCTCCTCCCCTTGTTCGCTATATATACACTAGTATGTCCTATCTATGGCAGTGCTGCTTGAAGAAGAGGCGCGGCTCTGCTGTCAGCTGAGCCGATCGCCTAGGAAACGCGTCGCATCTCCCGTGATGTCACCTGTCTGCGCCTGGTTGTCCTGTGGTCCAAGCCTCGTTTTGGAATTTGCCGGCATATTCGCTTCCACCACTCCGAATGGCTTCCCCCACAGCCTCTGCTACTGTCAGCTGCATCCAGACCCACACATGACGGTGACGCCGCCTTGGACTGCTCTCCCATGCTGATTTTAGCTACTATTATGTGAGTGTTTTTAATCTCTTTACCTGCAATAAAGTGTGCATATTACACTTAGAGGCGCCTCTCTCTCCTTGTCTTTTGCATTGTTTGGAGCCTGGTTCAGCTCTCTTGGGATGGCTGCCTGTATCTAAGTGTTCATGGACTTATGGACTTATGTCAGTTTCACATGTATATATATTTTATAGTTCTTTGATTACATCACATGTGGTATTTATATTTATATATATATACAGGGTGGGCCATTTATATGGATACACCTTAATAAAATGGGAATGGTTGGTGATATGAACTTCTTGTTTGTGGCACATTAGTATATGTGAGGGGGGAAACTTTTCAAGATGGGTGGTGACCATGGCGGCCATTTTGAAGTTGGCCATTTTGAATCCAACTTTTGTTTTTTCAATTGGAAGAGGGTCATGTGACACATCAAACTTATTGGGAATTTCACAAGAAGAACAATGGTGTGCTTGGTTTTAACGTAACTTTATTCTTTCATGAGTTATTTACAAGTTTCTGACCACTTATAAAATGTGTTCAATGTGCTGCCCATTGTGTTGGATTGTCAATGCAACCCTCTTCTCCCACTCTTCACACACTGATAGCAACACCGCAGGAGAAATGCTAGCACAGGCTTCAAGTATCCGTAGTTTCAGGTGCTGCACATCTCGTATCTTCACAGCATAGACAATATAATAAAAGTCTAAGAGGGTCAGATTGGGAGACCTTGGGGGCCATTCAACTGGCCCACGATGACCAATCCACTTTCCAGGAAACTGTTCATCTAGGAATGCTCGGACCTGACACCCATAATGTGGTGGTGCACCATCTTGCAGGAAATATGATGTCGGTGATAGGGAATTGCTGGCCATCAAGTCGGCTTTGGAGGAATGGCGGTACATCCTGGAAACCGTAGCTCACCTGGTATTGGTTTTTACTGACCATAAAAACCATAAAAAAACCATATGCTGTGAAGATACGAGATGTGCAGCACCTGAAACTATGGATACTGGAAGCCTGTGCTAGCATTTCTCCTGCGGTGTTGCTATCTGTGTGTGAAGAGTGGGAGAAGAGGGTTGCATTGACAATCCAACACAATGGGCAGCACATTGAACACATTTTATAAGTGGTCAGAAACTTGTAAATAACTCATGAAAGAATAAAGTTACGTTAAAACCAAGCACACCATTGTTTTTATTGTGAAATTCCCAATACGTTTGATGTGTCACATGACCCTCTTCCTATTGAAAAAACAAAAGTTGGATTCAAAATGGCCGCCATGGTCACCACCCATCTTGAAAAGTTTCCCCCCTCACATGTACTAATGTGCCACAAACAGGAAGTTAATATCACCAGCCATTCCCATTTTATTAAGGTGTATCCGTATAAATGGCCCACCCTGTATATATATATATATATATATCTTTATGCACATCCCTAAATTATTGTTCCCACCATATCCTTGTTTTTATCCCCTTCCTGTAAAGAGCAGGGGTTGTGCGCACACACTCGCTTTTGTTTGGCATGCCTGGCTATATTTTCGGAAATATTTTACATTTTTTGTTATCCCATTTGTATACATTTGTATTACTATTCTACTTTTGTTATAAAGTCATTGGTCGGTTTTTGTGGAGTTCCCCTATGGTTTGGTGACCTTTCCTGCTGTCCTCTCGGATCGGGATTGGCAGCTGGTCGGTCGCCACCGGGGGGCCTCCTAGTACGTAGTTCTCTCCCCCGGCGCACGTAGGCCCCTCAGCTGGCACACAGCTAGTGGGGCCTCCCTCTCAGCCAACAGAGCGCCTTCTGGCAGCTCCTATGCCTTTTCCATCGGCAGATTAGGCTGGATGTGCACGCGCCGGCAGGAGGGTGACGTCAGGCAGAGCTGCGTAGCCTACGTTCGTTCGGGGCGTTCGCGGCTCGCCTGACGCCGCTCGCCCGGGGGACCAGAGTAACAGAATTGAATTGTTTGGCAATACACTCTCCCCTGAAGAAGATATAATACCCTTGTCTCATCGAAACATGTTGGGAGCATTGCTGTAAATCACTGGTTGGGCCTCACTTGGTGTGTCCGCCAGATGATATTCGCATGTGTATTGCGATTTATTTTATGTATTGCTTATATGCAATTATGTGTGATTTTACTATGTTCTAATAAACTTTGCTACTTTTACATACGCCATATACTTTTTTCTACACTTTTCTACTGTCTTAGCATCCACCCCTAAAAATCCCCCCTTTGGGGCCACCTCTTGTTTGCTATTTACATTGGAGTTTAGCATGTAGGTGGAGGTGAAACATGAAACAAATCGCTATCTGTTGATCCTGCCAGTAGGTCCCTTATTTTTTTTTCTTCCATTTTCATTATGCAGTGAAATTTGCTCAGCAACTTTTTTGCCCTGTGGACAGGGTAATTTTAGATGAACATGTAGTTTCAAATCCACTTCAAGTAAAAGACAAACCAGGCATGGCAACGTGGATTATTCTCCTGGTTCGGTCGGTGCAATATTGTGAAGATGAATGTCATGCCCCGATTGTTGTACCACTTTCAAGCCCTCCCCGTCCGGATCCTGAGCTCATTTCTGAGAGCAGTGAACAGGGCTCTAGTCACCTTCCTCTGGGCACTGAAACCCCCATGATTGGCTCAATCCATTCTGAGATTACCTCAATCCATTCTGAGATTACCTAAGCTTAGGGGCGGCATGGCTTTGCCGAACGCCAACCTCTATCATATGGCGTGTCATCTGACGCGAGTCTTGGACTGATGTTGCCACAGAGAACTCAAACAATGGGTCAGAGTAGAGCAGATCTTGGCGGGGATTCCCCTAGAGTCAATGCCGTGGTGCCCAATGGAAATACCGCACAAGATTCTGGGCCATCCCACAATAGGGGAAATGAGGAGGACCTACCAGAAGGCGTTCCGCGATTTCTCAGTGGTGCCGTTACCGTCCCCTCTTACGCCTATAGCGGGTAACCCTGCTTTCACTCTCAGTCTACAGTATCCCAAATTTTGAGACCTGCAGATAGTAGAACGTTCCCATGCCCGGCACTTCACGTTCAATGGGAATTGGATGACCAGACAGCAAATCATGAACGATCGAGCCCTCTCAGGCTTGTCTTTTTGGCAAAAAATACAATTGGGAAATTTCGTTAGGTCCCTACCCTCCCCAGAGCTATTCACGAGGCCCCTTACCTCCTTCGAATTACTGTGCTTGGAGCAGTCCCCTTTCCAAAACGGGGTCTCCCTGACATATCAACTCTTACTCGAGCTGCCACCAGACCGTAAACTTCTGTACATTATTAGCTGGGAAAAAGAGCTGGGGCTACAACTGACAGGGACACAGATAGACAGGCTCTTCCTCTTTTCTTACAAGACTCCAATCTGCGCCAAGAGGCAGGGTTCAAGGTGCTGACTCGGTGGTACCATACACCAATGAAGATCCACAGGATGTACCCCCAATGCTGAGATCTATGTTGAAGATGTGGGGAAGACAGGGGCTCCCTCATCCACATATTTTGGTCCAGCCGGCTATTACAACCTTACTGGACGGAAGTTCACCGTATCATCCAAAAATTCACAGAGGGGGTGCTACCAATGGACCCGGCTCTCTTCCTTTTGCACCATTGCGACATACCCAGGAAAGCTTACAGGAAATCCATTCTACCCCTCCTTATCACGGCTGCAAAGAGCTGCATCCCTTTATTCTGGACACATTCTATTGTCCCTCTTGGCAGCCTCTATATACTACTACACACAGGCTAGTACTTGAGGGTTACAGGCTCTGCTATGGCGTTCCATATACCTTTCCTTTATGGAGCTGTTGAACATTATACGCTTATGGTAATTATGGCCATGTATTCGTACTTTTCAGCTATTGGAGGAGTCTTGTGTCCTGGGATGTTTCCCAGCGGCATGCATTTCCGAGCAGACGTTTGGTAAAGACACCCCAATTCCCATACTTGGCTGCCTTTATTTCCATCTCCCCTTCTACCCGAAAGTAAGGAATCTGGACGTAAGATACCATTTACTTATTTGCCTTTTACACATGTAATACGTTACTATGCTCACCCTTTGGATCCTCCCATTGTGCTTTCAGGTGCTTCCCTGTAACCCCCAATTCTTTTCCGGTCCTTGTGGAGATTTACGTTTAGCTGCAATCTGCGGCTTAAACAGTTCACCTACAACTCATTGAATCAATCGATACTCCCCTATCATCCCGGGGCCATTTTCAGTAGAATTCCTTCTACAGGCAGTCCCCTAGTTATGAACATCTGACTTACGAACGACTCCTACTTACAAACGGAGGGAAACAACAGGAAGTGAGAGGAAATCTCCCCCTAGGAAGGGAAATTCACTCCTGTAAGAGTTATTATGGGAAAAAAGTGTCTCCACTGAAGCTTTATCACCAAGGTTTGTTTCCACAACAACCCAAAATTTTCTAAATCCAATTATCATTGGGACAGGAAGTGAGGTGAAATCTTCTGAACAGAAACATAGACAGAAAAACAAACATTACAGGGGTGTTAACCTTTAACTATGCTATCCAAAAAGCTTAAAAATATTTGTTTTGGCTGAAGCTAAACTTAAAAAACGTACCTGTTCCGACTTACAAACAAATTTGACTTATGAACAGACCTACAGTCCCTATCTTTTTTGTAACCCGGGGACCGCCTGTATGTGGAATGCCTTCCATTTGGGTGTGTTTTTTCACTGGTTACATACTTATACTTATTTTTGTTTATTGTTCCAGCTGGCATGCACCTGTATACTTATCCAATTTTATTATGACACATGCAGCATTGTATTTTCATATATTTGTACTCCACACTGTTTATTATGCACAATATTTATATGTGTGCATTTTATCTCTTAGAATTGAATTGTTTGGCAATACACTCTCCCCTGAAGAAGATATAATACCCTTGTCTCATCGAAACATGTTGGGAACATTGCTGTAAATCACTGGTTGGGCCTCACTTGGTGTGTCCGCCAGATGATATTTGCGTGTGTATTGCGATTTATTTTATGTATAGCTTATATGCAATTATGTGTGATTTTACTATGTTCTAATAAACTTTGCTACTTTTACATACGCCATATACTTTTTTCTACACTTTTCTACTGTCTTAGTATCCACCCCTAAAAATCCCCCCCTTTGGGGCCACCTCTTGTTTGCTATTTACATTGGAGTTTAGCATGTAGGTGGAGGTGAAACATGAAACAAATCGCTAATTGCCAAATTTCATAGTCGGTTAACATGGTATGGGACAATACATTTAGGAGCTTTGACTGTCCCATTTATAATTATTCCACAATTTGGAAGGAACACACAATTTCAGTTTGTGCAGCTCCAGCTGCTATACTGACCCAATCTCTGATATTGTTGGTACTGTCCCCTGCAGACTCACTGATCCAGCCATGCACCATCATGACAAATACGGGTTGAATTTCATTCATTCAACTTTTTGCAAGCAAGATGGGAAAGGACTCATCCCCCCACTCCCCTAACCTGCATGCAGACAACAAGGCTGCTAAGAGCAAAGCCACATCATTGCATGGTGTTGCTCTTTGCAGAATTTAGGATTTACCCATCCCTGGGATCAAAGAGGACCTGTGATAACCCTGGACTGGACTGAGGAAAATGGAAAAAGGGTATTTTTTTTAAAAGGTGGTGGGAGTGCAAAGTGGAGTGGGGGCCAGAAGGAGGCCTGGGCTAGGAATTAAGCTTCAAGATTGTATCTCAGACTTCTGAATTCTTTGCCCTGAAAGTGTTTTTGCCTTGCCATTTTGCCCTTCTGTAATATTGAGAGCTTGTTATTGGAGACTTTTCTAGCTGCAATTAAAGTCACATAAATGAATGTACATTTGGAGAAAATTGAGCACTATTATTTAATTCTCTCAGAAATGTTTTCTACAGGGAAGAAAACAGGTTCAAAGTGTACAATTTTTCAAACGGAACTTTATTTTTCTAAAATGATTGAGACCTTTCTCTGAAACCACTCTTTCAATAATTAAACAGTACGCTTATAATAAAAGTTCTTTAAAAAATACTCAAGAGAAATTTTCTGCAAGAGAAAGCAGTCTTATTAAAGTCCTAATAGATAAAACTGAATTAATGTAAAGTAAATTAAAGACCACAAGCAAAAAGAATTTCTTCCTGTTCATTGTTGTTCAGAAGTAATTTATCAGTTCTGCGTTTACTATGTCTATAAGCCCTTCAGAAGTCATCTTAATTGCAGTTTTTGGTCTGTTGGAGATGTAGAATTGTTCTTCCTGTCTTTCCTTAGCTACATATAATATTGAAATGACAAGTCTTATTTAGACTGCAGTTTAACACTTGTAGGCTTCAGGGGTCATCTGTAAGTCACTTTATTATATTTGTTTAAAAAGCAGCCCTACATAATCACTAGCATACGTGAATTTTAATTCAAGCACTCTGACATTCATTTCTCATATTTACCCAACATATTGCATAATGAGAACTAAAATACAAACAAATCAACTCAAAATATTAAACTGTAACTATGAAAAACTCTGAAATGACAAATATGATGTAGCCTGTCAGTAGCATTAACACAGTAACATTATTATCTGTTGATCCTGCCAGTAGGTCCCTTATTTTTTTTTCTTCCATTTTCATTATGCAGTGATATTTGCTCAGCAACTTTTTTGCCCCGTGGACAGGGTAATTTTAGATGAACATGTAGTTTCAAATCCACTTTAAGTAAAAGACAAACCATGCATGGCAACGTGGATTATTCTCCTGGTTCGGTCGGTGCAATATTGTGAAGATGAATGTCATGCCCCGATTGTTGTACCACTTTCAAGCCCTCCCCGTCCAGATCCCGTGCTCATTTCTGAGAGCAGTGAACAGGGCTCTAGTCACCTTCCTCTGGGCACTGAAACCCCCACGATTGGCTCAATCCATTCTGAGATTACCTAAGCTTAGGGGCGGCATGGCTTTGCAGAACGCCAACCTCTACCATATGGCGTGTCATCTGACGCGAGTCTTGGACTGGTGTCGCCACAGAGAACTCAAACAATGGGTCAGAGTAGAGCAGATCTTGGCGGGGATTCCCCTAGAGTCAATGCCGTGGTGCCCAACGGAAATACCGCATAAGATTCTGGACCATCCCACAATATGGGAAATGAGGAGGACCTGCCAGAAGGCGTTCCACGATTTCTCAGTGGTGCCGTTACCGTCCCCTCTTACGCCTATAGCGGGTAACCCTGCTTTCACTCCCGGTCTACAGTATCCCAAATTTCGAGACCTGCAGATAGTAGAACGTCCCCATGCCCGGCACTTCACGTTCAATGGGAAGTGGATGACCAGATAGCAAATCATGAACGATCGAGCCCTCTCAGGCTTGTCTTTTTGGCAAAAAAATACAATTGGGAAATTTCGTTAGGTCCCTACCCTCCCCAGAGCTATTCACGAGGCCCCTTACCTCCTTCGAATTACTGTGCTTGGAGCAGTCCCCTTTCCAACATGGGGTCTCCCTGACATATCAACTCTAACTCGAGCTGCCACCAGACCGTAAACTTCCGTACATTATTAGCTGGGAAAAATAGCTGGGGCTACAACTGACAGGGACACAGATAGACAGGCTCTTCCTGTTTTCTTACAAGACTCCAATCTGCGCCAGGCACCAGGAGGCAGGGTTCAAAGTGCTGACTCGGTGGTACCATACACCAGTGAAGATCCACAGGATGTACCCCCAATGCTCAGATCTATGTTGAAGATGTGGGGAAGACAGGGGCTCTCTCATCCACATATTTTGGTCCAGCCGGCTATTACAACCTTACTGGACGGAAGTTCACCGTATCATCCAAAAATTCACAGATCGGGTGCTACCAATGGACCCGGCTCTCTTCCTTTTGCACCAACGCGACATACCCAGCAAAGCTTACAAGAAATCCATTCTACCCCTCCTTATCACGGCTGCAAAGAGCTGCATCCCTTTGTTCTGGAAGCAAACACAGCTGCCGTCGGTGGCCGTTTGGTTGAAAAGAGTAACTGAAATCAATGCCATGGAGGGCCTGGTAGCAACAGAAAAGGGCCTCACGGAGAAATTCTCAAAAAAATGGTTTTATTGGCATGAATTTGTGTACTCCGAGGAATCACCGCATTAGTCATTTGAATCTCCCTTAAAATATGCTGCACACCCGGGCCGGGTGGGGGACAGCGGATGGCTGATTCCCTAAACCCCCCCTTTTTTTTTGTCATCCCCGTCTTCCCCCTCCCACAACCCCCCCCCCCCCCATCTTTTTGTTTTCTCTTGCTGTGATTTTCAGATGCAATCCTTTCTTTTTCCTCTGACGTATAAATACACTGGTCTCCGTGTCAAAACGCCACGCAGGGTGCGGAAACTCCTCGGATCTGGATACACCCAATTAGAGTTCTGATGGAATGTGCAATATCGTTCGTTATACATGATTCTGTATTCTGGACCCCTGGGTCTCTGTCCTGGGAGTTGTTCTTGGATCTGATGTCTCTGTACTGCTGTGTGTGTATTTGAGACATAAAATATTGGAAAAAAGAAAAGTAAAAGACAAACACATTAA
>BLSH010039733.1:237672-251778 GCA_018402905.1 Glandirana rugosa
TGTTTTTCTACCCCCCCCCCCCCAACACCCTCCCCCTTCTGCCCCTACTGTTTTTTTTTCCCCCCCAAATCCCTTAGTCGGTAGGCGACAGGGGGTGGGCCGGGCCCACACGTCGTATAAAATTCCCTCTAAGTTTACTGATTACGCCAGTCATCCCCGTCTTCCCCCTCCCACAACCCCCCCCCCCCCATCTTTTTGTTTTCTCTTGCTGTGATTTTCAGATGCAATCCTTTCTTTTTCCTCTGACGTATAAATACACTGGTCTCCGTGTCAAAACGCCACGCAGGGTGCGGAAACTCCTCGGATCTGGATACACCCAATTAGAGTTCTGATGGAATGTGCAATATCGTTCGTTATACATGATTCTGTATTCTGGACCCCTGGGTCTCTGTCCTGGGAGTTGTTCTTGGATCTGATGTCTCTGTACTGCTGTGTGTGTATTTGAGACATAAAATATTGGAAAAAAGAAAAGTAAAAGACAAACACATTAAAGCCTAACTTCTGACACTTTTTAAAGTGGAACTAAGTCTCTGATACTCACCACCCCTCCAGCAATGCAACATTTGCAAGCTGCCCTGGTATCACAATCCTCTGCCTTGGTGTTGCAATCCTCACCCTCTCAGCATCTTCAACCATCTTGACTGGCCATGATGGAATGCTGCAACTCCTGCACATTTGCAGATATGTTAATTCCTTCTAGCACAAAGGCATGATGAACATGTATAATAATAATAATGATGCAAATGTACACTGACCTGTGAATGCAAACAGGAAGGTTGGAATCAATGAAGTTTACCTCCTGAAACAGTGCCACTGTCCTAATTAGCAATAACAAATACAAGTGTGTGGGTTTTCCCCACATGAGAGTGGACGTTTGAAATGGGCACACCACGAGATGACACGTAGTAAAAAAATATACAAAATTTTTATTATCATAAAAAGTGAAGACATACATCAACATAGGATTAACGAAAATAAGAAACAACAAATCTCCTGAGTAAGACCCCAATCACAAATTTGGGTCATAGAGGGTTTAAAACCCATGCAAATCAAAATAAGCTACCAATACAACCTAAATGTGTATATAACACACAGATGCAGAGGTCTACGTGTTTCGCTAAGGGCTTCTTCAGGACCCCAATCACAGCATAAATGTAGGTTGACCAAGTAGCTGTTCTTTAAAACAAAGGGAGGTTGGAATGTTTCGTTATTAGAAGAGACCTTATGGTAGTTTGTCTAGTCTGCAATAAAATTGCTTGCTGCATGCAATTCTTTTTAAAGCTTTAGTCCCAGTTGACACTGGTGCGATGCGGCAAACCCTGCGATTCCTGTGCGGGTTCCAGCATTGCACCTGAATTGCATACTGGTTCACACTCACATCTGCGAACCGCTGCAGGTGTCAATGTAAAGTGAATGATACCCCCAAATTGGTTTGCAGATCGTAGTGCAAACTGTGAAATGGTGCAGGATTCGAATCGCATGGGTGTGAACATCCATGTGATCCGATTCCAGTGCGGAATCTTATCTTATAGGCACATGTACACAGGGTCGTTTATAGTAATTTCTAGACAGTTGAATTTAGAAGCATTTTTTTGGAATGGATTTTTTTGGATGGATGTTCAGAGGCAATTGAAACGCCAAATGCCTGTACCAGCTTGTAAACACGCCTAAACGCGGTAACTCGCATTTAGCAGCGTTATGTTTACAGGCGTTTTCTCATTTAAAAAAGTCATAGTTTAGAAGTTTGGTTATTGTAAACTTTAGAATAAGGAAGATGCATGATCTAAACAACAGGAACTGGAACTGAAGAGAATGATTTTTGGTGTGAAATATGATTGTTGCATCTTCTAAGACCGTATACACACTATGAGATTTTCTACAGATTTTTGTCTTCAGATTTACCAAAACCATATAAGAGGTCAAACCTTAAGAGTTTCAGTTTGCATGCAATCGGGCAGACCTTTGCACTACATGGTTTTGGTAAATCTAAAGACAAAAATCTGCAGAAAGTCTAACAGTGTGTATGGGGTCTTAGAAACTGTGGTACTCCTTGGATTTTCACGTACTATATTGTTTAGACTTTAGGGCCAGTTCACACTGGTGCGATGCGCGAACCCTGCAAATCCACTGTGGGTTCCCGCATCACATCCGACTCGCAGGAGGTTCACATTGCCATATGCGAACTGCGGGGAGTGTCAATAGAAAGCTAATGACACCCCTAAAACAGTTTGCATATCGCAGTGCAAACTCGGACAGGAATTCGATCGCATGGTTGTGAACACCCATGTGATCCAATTCTTCTCCGGACCAAATAAAGGGTCCTGTGCGAGTTTGGGCCGATTGCGCTGCAAATGAAGCCATACCATCTGTATGGCTGAAATCACATTGCACAGAAATTGCATGTGATTTGCAGTGCGGTGCAAATCACATCCGAACTCTGACTTCATTGCGGTGTGAACCGACCCTTACAGAGAATCCTGTGAGGGGGGTTCTGTGGGCAAAAACACCTTGTTAATGAGAGAGATCAATGAAGATTGGCCTGACTTCTTCAAACGTACACAATGTCCAGAACATCGCAAATAACCACTCTTCTTACAACAGTGGTGTGTATATCTCTAAAGAGGAGAGAGCTATGGTAGGCACAGGATCATACTAGTGGACAGTTGATAATTGGAAAAACATCACCTGGCCTAATTCATCTCAATTTTTATTTATTACAGTTATTTAAAAAGTATCAATTTATGCAGCCCTCCCACTCCCATCATGCTCAAGTGTCTTAGATGAACAGATGTTTTCCCTTCTTTGACAGAAGCAAACGTATTTGTTTGACTTTTATCACATTTCTTTTTTTCTTCCCGCAAGTTTCTACAGTTGCTGCAGACCCAGATGGGGCTAATTTTTGCCCCTCTATGAGGAAGAAGCTGGCCTGATCTGTCCTATTTAGTATGTACACATTAGTATGGTAGATCATAAGCTCAAGGACAGTGGACCTGTGGACGCACCAGCTTACAATCCACTAACAGTGTTGGGGGGTGCCTTGCAGTGTACTTCCTAAGTGACTGGACACAGATAGCACAAACCTGTGTCCCCTGCCTGAATCACAATACTCCTCAAAGTCTTCTTTAGTGGCTCCCCCATCTGTCTTCCTAGGGAGGAATCCTCTGCTACTATGCCTGAGTTTATGCGGAAAATTTCAACCATTAAAGCTGATTCAGAATGCAGGGGTCCCAAGTGTACTTCCATGCCCTCTCATCCAGAGTTTCTCTGATTTCCCTGAGGCTGCATCATCTTCTGTGCAATCAGCTGAGGATGAAGAGGAATGCTTCCTGTTCTCATTTGAGGAGTTTGGGCAGGAAAAGTCTTAGTATTGGATGCCAAATGTGGATCTCCTGGTTTCCAGGTTTTAACAGCACACTGAGTTTTAACAGCACACTAAGTGGATTTGTCTCCAAGTCCTCTAGCCTTTGCAGTAGTAGCGCTGATGGCTCTGTGGGGTCAGTTTAGCCTAATCTATGCCTTTCCTCCTCTGACACTCGCCTCAGATTTTTCAGAGGTTTGAGATGGAGGACATTCCAATGATTCCCATCGACACTGAACTGTGCCCCGGTGGCTTACTCAGAGCTTGTCAGATTCTTGGCAGACTATTCAATTGTCCAGGTCTTCAGACCCAAGGACTGATTTACTACCCTAGTTCTTAGTCGATGGCTTTGATGGCTTGGCTGTTGAAGGCCATTCAAGCCTATAGACTTAAGGACAAGGTTTCACCTTTCCCTGTCAATGTGCACTCCACTACATAAGTTAGTGCTTCCTAGACTTTAAAGCATTGGTTATCAATTTCTTAGGTTTGCAATGGTCCCAACCGGTCTTTGGCTCACATGTTCTTTAAGTTTTACCAGATGTGCTGGCCTCATCTGATGCCGTATACAATTGTAAAGTACTTCAGGTGGCTCTGTAGGCTCTGTTGAGCCCCTCTGTTAATCTGTTGTTCTTGTGTTAGTATGTTAGCATTTCATTTGCTATCACATGCCTAAAGCTGTACTAAAACGTTTTAAGAAAATAAGACTGACCTAATACAAGTGATATGCCCTATTCTAACTTGACCTGCAACTTTCTGACAATATAGGGTTACTTCTTTAGGGATAGATTATGCATGCTTCTGGGCATTGAAAAAGCACATTATAAATCATGCCCATAATTGGGCAATCTCGGATGACTCTAACGCTGCTGTGGTACTGGAAGCGGAGCATTTGGGATCATACGAATCACTAAGAAATAAATGTCTTGTATAGAGGAGCAGATGCACAAGTCTCTCTCACTATCAATGAAGGCGGTAGTGGCATGGCAATTGTTAGTTTGTAGGCAGCGGGCAGATCCCCTTACTTGGTCCTCTGAAACTCCCCTATGGCTCAACCCACAGGAATTTCTTATGGTCTCTGATCCGGGATTTTAGGCTTCACAGGTTGTTAAAAGGCTGGATCACTTATACACCAATGGTAGTTTCCCTTCTTTTGACTCTTTTAAGGATTTTTTTGGGCTCTCAAATCAGCAATTCTTTAGATACCGTCAGATTCGACACACATTCACTTCCCAGTTTGGCTCCCAGTCACTGCTCCTACTCCGGTCTAACCTAAAGCCCGCATTGAAGACGACTCGATGAGCAAGCCGACATCTACAATTTACAAGGCTCTCCTACCTTCAGTCCATTTTGGACTAGAGACTATGTTCACTAAATGGCAGAGCGAGCTCCCGGAGTTGGATGCAGAGGATTGGGAGGAGATCTGGGACTACCCTGGGACTTAGTGACATAACTAATGCCACACAGTAATCTGTAGTTTGTTAGAATATGTGGTCACTCCACACCTGAGCAATAGTATCCTAGCGTATTCATCTGTTCTCTTATTCCCATTTGTTGTTTGTGCAACAATAGGTCGCATGGAAGGTGAATATCTTATCTTATTGATCCTACAAATCCTTTTCTAATACTCCACTAGTTTAAAATGGTGATCAATTTCAGCTTTAGTTTTCTCAGTGTTTCTTTGGTACGCAACCAATAGTTGTTTTTGTTAGTTACTCAAGCCGGAGTATGCCCAAAGGCTTTGCTTTGTACACTAAATGAAAAATTTAATAAACAGAATTTTCAAGAAAAAAAAAAAGCACATTATAGCTCACATGGATTTTCCAGCATCTTGAAAATCACTGTGTAAACAAGTGGCAATACGTGGCACCTCTTTGTAGCCCCCATTCAAATGAAGCATTTTAATACACAATTCCCAAAGCACAACAGCATGAAGGGGAAGAATCCCATTACAGGCGGTCCCTGGGTTACAAACAAGATTGGGTCTGTAGGTTTGTTCTTAAGTTTGTTGTTTGTAAGTCGGAACAGGTACATTTTTTAAGTGTAGCTTCAACCAAAAAAATATTTTAAGCTTTTTGGATAGCATAGGGGAGGGTTAACACCTCTGTAATGTTTGTATTGCTGTCTGTGTTTCTGTTCAGAAGATTTCACCTCACTTCCTGTCCCAATGATAATTGGATTTTGAAAATTTTGGGTTGTTGTGGAAACAAACCTTGGTGATAAACCATCAGTGGAGACACCTTTTTCCCATAATAACTCTTAAGGAGTGAATTTCTCTTCCTAGGGGTAGATTTCCTCTCACTTCCTGTTGTCTCCCTCCATTTGTAAGTAGGAGTCGTTCGTAAGTCTGATGTTTGTAACTAGGGGGCCCCCTGTATTCTCAAAACATGTGACTCCACTTTGTATTACAAGTCATGTGTAAAAACATAATGCCTCTAATTTGACTGACTATGTGCATGCTCTCAAGTGTAAATGGGGTCTTAGGCAGGACTTTTAAGTTAGAATTGCACAATTCCCGTTAAATAAAAAAATAAGCAGCTTCCCTCTGCTGACACTGAAATTGTAGTAATGTATGCTCCCAATACTTCCCAAATTAGAAAGAGCCCAGTAAACAAAATAACAATAAAAAGAGGCCAATGCAATCGTCTTTTGATAATGTTTTTCAGACGACATCTGAATAGCTAACTATATACAATGGGTTGACTATTTATGCTAATTTTTATAAATGTCCATTTTTTTAAATTAGGCATATCTAATTATATAATCATATTTATTTCATATTTATTTCAGGTTTTCTATATATCTAGATCACAGGATGTCTTTTACTTACTCAAAAGCCATAAGTTGATTTAGACACCAATTGTGTGTCTCTCAGTACAAGCCTGTTATCTGTACAGTCATCGGTTGTGGCAAACCAAGCTGAACCAAAACTTTAGAATCCTGGCACTCTAGATAGTGTAAAACTACAAATCCCATGAGGCATTGCAAGACTCTGACAGCCACAGACACCCCAGAGGCAGAAGCATGATGAGTTTTGTAGTTTCTCCACAACTGGAGTGCCAAGTTTGCTGACCCCTGCTATAGAATTATTTATCATGATAGAGCAAGTTAGGTATTATTACTTGATTTCATCATTGTTACAATATGTGGTAAAGTGTAGGAAGGGATTTAAAAAAAAGATATGCTTTGTTTGTTAAATATGCTAAATAATGCGGCCTTTTATATATTATTATTATTATCATCAACAACTTACTAATCTGATGTACCATGATCTACGTACACATGTGTGTATATACAGTTGTGCTCATAAGTTTACATACCCTGGCAGAATTTATGATTTCTTGTCCATTTTTCAGAGAATATGAATGAGAACACAAAAACTTTTCTTTAATTCATGGTTAGTGTTTGGCTGAAGCCATTTATTGACAATCAACTGTGTTTACTCTTTTTAAATCATAATGACAACAGAAACTACCCAAATGACCCTGATCAAAATTTACATACCCCAGTTCTTAATACCATGCATTGCCCCCTTTAACATCAATGACAGATGGAAAAGCTGCCCATTCCTCTTGGCAAAAAGCTTCCAGTTCCTGGAAATTCTTGGGCTGTCTTGCATTAACTACACTTTTGAGATCTCCCCAGAGTGGCTCAATGATATTGAGGTCAGGAGACTGAGCTGGCCGCTCCAGAACCTTCACTTTATTCTGCTGTAGCCAATGACAGGTCGACTTGGCCTTGTGTTTTGGATCATTGTCATGTTGGAATGTCCAAGTACGCCCCATGCACAGCTTCCTGAATGATGACTGCAAATGTTCCTCCAGTATTTTTTGTAACATACTGCATTCATCTTGCCATCAATTTTGACCAAATTTCCGGTTCCTTTGTAGCTCACACAACCCCAAAACATCAGCGATCCACTTCCGTGTTTCACAGGCCTTGTTGTCTCCTCTCCAACTGTAGCATTTATGGTTGTGGCCAAAAAGCTAAATTTTGGTCTCATCTCTCCAGATGACTTTGTGCCAGAAGGTTTGAGGCTTGTCTCTGTGCTGTTTGGCATATTGTAAGTGGGATACTTTGTGCCACTTTGTGGCAGTTGCATAGTAATGGCTTTCTTCTGGCGACTCGACCATACAGCCCATCTTTCTTCAAATGCCTCCTTATTGTGCATCTCAAAACAACCGCACCGCATGTTTGCAGAGAGTCCTGTATTTCACCTGAAGTTATTTGTGTGTTTTTCTTTGCATCCTGAACAATTTTCTGGCAGTTGAAATTTTAGTTAGTTTACCTGAACGTGGTTTGGTTTCAACAGAACCCCCCATTTTCCACTTCTTGATAAGAGTTTGAACACTACTGATTGGCATTCTCAATTCCTTGGATATCTTTATATCCCTTTCCTGTTTTATACAGTTCAACTACCTTTTCCTGCAGATCCTTTGACAATTCTTTGGCTTTCCCCATGACTCAGAATCCAGAAACGTCAGTGTAGCACTGGATGAAAGATGCAAGGGTCTCTCAAGAGTCCAGAAACCCATTGACATTTCATACATAGGTGAGGATAGTTACCCTTAATAGCCATTCAAACCCCTTTGTGTCAACTTGTGTGCATGTTATCAGGCCAAAATCACCAAGGTATGTAAACGTTTGATCAGGGTCATTTGGGTAGTTTCTGTTGTTATTATGATTTAAAAAGAGTAAACACAGTTGATAGTAAATGGCTTCAGCCAAACACTAACCATGAGTGAAAGAAATGTTTTTGTGTTTACATTCATATTCTCTGAAAAATGGCCAAGAAATCATAAATTCTGCCAGGGTATGTAAACTTATGTTCACAACTGTGTGTATGTATGTGTATATATATATATATATATATATATATTTTTTTTTTTTTTTTAAATCAGAAATTAAACTTTATTGAACACTTTAACCTATAGTCAATGCCTATACCGAAAAGATTCCAGTGCATACAGCCAATGGCATATAATATATAGTGTACTACATGTAAAAGGGACATCATAATTACCTGGCTCTCGTACCATGGCTTATTCCAACCCCACATCATTCTCCCATCGTTCACTAACCTTACATGGGTGGGCCCTCAAGGTAGCTGTTTAAGAGCAATATATAGCAATGTGAGATGAAGCCCTTATTTGCTGTGATAGATTGCATATGGTTAAATATGGGGGTGGGAGAAAGATGTCATAGTACTTTTACCACATAGTACTGAGTTGAAGATAATAAAACAGCCTAGTATCTGGTGATCTGAAATGGAATTGCAAGGGGGTCAAGGGGACAAGCTGACCGTTAATAAATATTTGACTTAGATAGGTTATTTAACAGCATCTTGGCAAGCTCAGGGTAGGTAGGGTTAAATCAGATAGAGCTAGTTTGTAAACCCCATTACCTTTTGTAACTGGTCTTGACCCAAATGTCTGTATCTGGTGTGAGTCTTATTGAGCTTACATAATAGCTGAAACTCAATATAAGAAATGAGCGTTAGTATGATTTAGGATAATCTGAATGGCAGGCTCTCCAGATGGTATTGAATCTGGTTCAGACACGGCCATCCCCTTTGTCACATGTTATATTTGGGCCGCTAAGTAGTATGTGATCTATATATATTTTTAGGCAGGGGTTCCCTATGAACCCTGCATTATCTTAAGGGTTCCTCCATGGTAAAAACATTGATAAAAGGAAGCTTTAGATGCTATTTTCTGTAACTTTATTAGTGCATTAGCTACTTTAACACTGATCTGCATTTGCACTTCAGATGAAAGCTCAATAAAAAATTCTACAGCAAGAGCTAACAATGACTATAGACACTTATTAAGCTCAGTCATTTTTAGTGCTGTTGAAAAGATGCAATTGGTTGATGTTGGCAGTCACTTTTAACTAGTGCTTTTAATATCTGTTGCATTTTGAAATTTCTGCAAATAATATTTTGTTGAGGCATTGTCAATGGACTCGCATTTTTGTCTCTTGTTTGTAAGTTCATAAATTCTGAAGCTTACACCATCCAAATGTTCATTCTGGTTCTTATAACTCCAATGCTCAATAATGGTGTAACTTGTGTGTAACAGCGTGGAAAATACTTTACATCTGCATGTACATGAAATCTTGAGGTGTAAACTTTTCAATAATACCCTGGTCGTACAGAGAACATTGTGTGTAAAAACATTCTAATTGTGACCCCTAGCAACGAATTTTGTTATATAGTTAGTCCAGTTGAAAAAAGACACAAGTCCATCTAGTTCAACCAACAGATGGAACAAAAAAAAACAATTATACAATCCTATACCCACCGTTGATTCAGAGGAAGACAAAAAACCCTAGTAAAGCATGATCCAATTTGCTCCAGCAGAGTTAAAACTTCCTTCCTGATCCCCCAAGGGGCAATTCAGCTCCCTGTTATCCCTGATTTTTATCTAGAGTAGTATGGCAGAGTGAAATAGTCTGGTTTCCATGGATAACTCTACTAAAAGGATACCTTTGGAACCATGTTACATGTTTTACTTGTTTTTAGGGTTTAACATGTAACACGTTCCCACTGCTGCAGCCTCTCCTCGACCCACCGCCTTTTGTGACAGTGATCCAGGGATCTTCTCGCTGAACTCGCGGTCACAAAAAAAAAAAATTGCAGTGCAGGGTTGGCTGCATCGTTCAGTCACAGAGGTACAGAGAACTACAAGTACTAACACCCCGCTGTCGGCTTGTAGTTCTCAATCAACTACCAGGGCACTTTTGAACGCTCTAGGTAGTTCATTGTTTCTTCCTGTCATTTTGTAACTGCCTGCCATACGAGGTACAAGCAGACTGCTTACACAGACAGGCTGCAGGAGTCCTGCATTTCAGGCTCCTAGTAAAAAAATAAAAAAAAATAAATGCACATTTTTTTTTACAAAGATGAACTTATGCTTTATTTATTTTAGTTGCCTACAAATATAAGATGCTTTTAAAACCATTACATGTCTGTAGCCCACTCCCTGAGCTCTCCAAACATCCCATGACCCCCGATCACCTGAGTTGAGTTTTGTTTCTGACCAAAATATGCCAGTAGGAGGGGTGTTTTTCCTTTTAGCTGCTCTCCATCTTTAGGCCTGTTTCACATGGGAGTCAGCTTGTATAAGAGCAGTGTGAACAGCAAGCTTTGACAAAGCAGGCTTTCAACAAACATCAAGAAAAATAGCAATCAACACTCCCATTAGGATCTATGTTCTATATTTACAAACCAGAGCTGTATAGTTCTCTAAAAGTTTCAACAAAACTTGCTGAAAGCTCTGCAAATGCTTTGTCAAAACTTGCTGTTCACACTGCTTATACAAGCCAACGCCCGTGTGAAACAGCCCACAGGCAAAACATAGCACTAGCCATTCCAAACATACAGTATATAACCAAAAGTATTGGGATGCCTGCCTTTACACATACTGTATATGAACTTTATAGGCATCCCACTCTTAGTCCGTAGGGTTCAACATTGAGTTGGCCCACCCTTTGCAGCTGTAACAGCTTCAACTCTTCTGGGAAGGCTATCCACAAGGTTTAGGAGTGTGTCCATGGGAGTGTTTGACCATTCTTACATAAGTGCATTTGTGAAGTCAAGCACTGATGTGGACAAGTAGGTCTGGTTTGCAGTCTCTGATGAAATTCATGCCAAAGTAGTTCTATTGGGTTGAGGTCATGACTCTGTGCAAGCCAGTCAGGTTCCTCCACCCCAAATTCGCTCATCCATGTGTTTATGGAACTTGCTTTGTGCACTGGTGTGCAGCCATGTTGTAACAGGAAGGGCCAATCCCAAACTGTTCCCACAAAGTTGGGAGCATGAAATTGTCCAAAATGTCTTGGTATGCTGACCTCTTAAGAGTTCCCTTCACTGGGACTAGGGGGCCAAGCCCAACCTTTGAAAAACAACCCCGCATCATAATCCTCCCTCCACCAAATGATTTGGACCAGTGCACAAAGCAAGATCCATAAAGACATGGATGAGCGAGTTTGTGGTGGAGTCCTGACCTCAACTTGATAGAATTAGAGCGTAGACTGCGAGCCAGGCCTTCTATCCAACATCAGTGCCTGACCTCATAAATGCGCTTCTGGAAGAATGGTCAAACATTCCCTTAGACACACTCCTAAGCCTTGTGGGCAGCCTTCCTAGAAGAGTTGAAGCTGTTATAAAGGGTGGACCAAATCAATATTGAACCCTACGGACTAAGACTGGGATGCCATTAAAGTTTGGGTGTGTGTGTAAAGACAGGTGTCCTAATACTTTTGGTAATATAGTGTATGTATATGAAAATATCCAATATTAAAAAGATGCTTCTATTTTGGCATGTGCATTTGATCACAATTTTACATATGTTGGTGGCTTTGGAGACCATAGGGATTTATATATTATAGGCAAAAAACTGTTCACTTTTAAAGGGTAGGGAATTCTTACCAGTGGCAAATTTTCACTTTGCAAAGAGAACCCAATCACATGCAAGGAAAATGCACTAAAAACAGCATTTTTGCTTGCACATGATTGGATGATGGAAGTCAGCAGAGCTTCCCCTCATTCACTAAACTCTATGACAAATTCTCTTGCAGAGTCAACATTCTATTTGCCTATAGTAAGTCAACTCCTATGGCTCCCTTGTGTGTCATAATTACTCAATTTATATACTAGCATAACACTACTCCTGCACATATAATACTCTAGAAAGCACAATTTGTGCCCTATAATATGATGATCACACCTCCTGTACAATTTTTCTTTTCATTCCCAGTGTCTTTTCCTTTGGCTTAATAAGGATTTAGAAAGTAAGATACTTTTCTTGGTGAATAGTAACAGAATGGAACTTTGTGAATGCATTATTATATGTTGCAAGAAGTCTGCTCATATCTATTAAACATGCAACAGAGATCCAGAGGAGCCACTAGTGAAGCAGGGATGACAAACAATCATTTTCTGTATTGTTATTTTGTTTGTACAACTCATCCCAGTCCACACACATAATAATAAAGCCATCTGTCTGAATTAAGTTTGTAATGTTTTGATTTTCCTTTCATAATGCCAAAATCAATTGTGATATTATCTGTATTTCCCACAGGTTCTTTTGTCTCATTTATTTCCCCTTAACAATACCGCCTAAAATTTCATATGAAATTACTTTATATACAAAATAGATTTTAAAATCCAGCTGTATTAAAATCTCATATCTCAAAATGTTTAAGTGCAGGTTTGATGCTGCAAAATATACTTGAATAATTTTGCTTGCATTTTAATAATAATATTTTGATGTTTTGACAGTCACAAGATTTTTATTTTTAATCACTTTATTATGATGAGAATTTAGCATGGAATGATGGGTTTCTTTCTGTGTTTCTTTTCTCCCTTTTTCTTCATTTTAAGTTTCAAAGTCAGGTAACCACTGAGTTTATAATAGAAAAAACAGGGTGTCATGTTTAGCCCAAATGCAGCATTATTCCTTGTAGTATTGTAAATGTGGAGCAATGGTTTCAGGTTAAAGTTTAACTTTCAGTGCCAAACCAAGAGTAAAGGAGTGTTTTCCCATTCTTCTGTAACTTAACTATTAGAAAGCATTCACACAATTGTCCCCCCTCACCCCGATTAGAGGTAATCCGGACTTCCCTCCGGGCGAGTCAGCAGCTTTCTTCAAAACGGAGTGGCCAATAGCAGACATCCAAGCCCAACAATTTTTCCGCAGAGGACACTTTATGAAACAGACAGAACTCGCAGAACTCTCCGAAACAGGCTCTTTCCCATTCTGGTCTTATATGCAACTAAAGCACTTCTTAGATGATTCGAGGCACAGAGATTGTTTTGTAAGGCCCCTTACGGCTTTTGAATCCTTATGCACACAAATCTCCCCAAAGCCATGTTATCTCAACGCTTTATGCTACTCTCTTTGACACTCCCGAAACCTCCCTTAGTTCTGAAAGAGCATTCTGGGATGCTGTGGGAGGAGAGGAAATAGATCTGGAGGAGTGGGACCGAATCTACCTATACTCCCATAAGGGGTCCTTAAATGTGTCAGTCCAAGAAAATGGGTATAAACTCAGAACACGGTGGTACAGAATGCCCGACTTGATTCATAGGTTCTCGCCTGCTGTGCCTGACAAATGCTGGCGCTGTGGTGGAGAGAGGGGCACTTTCTTCCATATTTGGTGGGAGTGCCCTTCGCTCCGTCCATACTGGCAAAAGGTCCACGAGACTATCATGCAGATATCCAAACTACCCCTGGAGTTTACACCCCTGCAGTATTTATTGCACTCCTCTAAGATCCCTAAAAAAAGATACTATAAATCTGTTGCTATGCATATGGTGAATGCAGCAAGAATGTGCGTCCCTGTTCACTGGCGTGCGTCAAATCCTCCCTCTATGGTAGAGTGGTTTAGATGCATTGACCGAATTGTGGAGATGGAGGAGCTATCATTGGATAAAATCACCAAATACGCTAGCACATGGGAGCCGTGGTTAGGCTTCCAAAACTCTCAGGCATATGTAGAACTCCTTGGAAACTCTGATTGACCAACTGATTAAATTGGCCAAGATTCTGGAGCTCAATTGTGAACTAGAATCCCATATAAGGGCGCTCGTGGATACGGGTGTCCTGCACTCTGGTTAGGGGGAGCCGGCTGGCGGAGAGGGCAGTAGGTGGTAGCTTTATCCCCCTCTCTGCTAATTTCGCTATAGCTGTCCTTCTTTACACACATCTCCTCCTTTTCTCCCCCCCTCCTTTTTTTTTTTTTTTTTC
>BLSH010039733.1:279098-291493 GCA_018402905.1 Glandirana rugosa
AAATGGTGTCATTTGGGGGGGTTTTGAACTGTCCTGGCATTTTATGCCCAACATCACCCACTCTTGAACCACCAAGTCTTTTCTGACACTTTGTTTACATGAAAAAAATACTTTTTCTCTTTCGTTCATTGACGGACGCAACAGCTCTTCATGACATATGGGGTTATCCACCTTATCACTAGGAGTGGACTAGGCAGAACACAGTTCAGCTAAAAGCAGACACAGCCCCTCCCACTTGGTATAACCCCTCCACCCTGCTAAGCACACTCAGTTTTATCTGCCTAGTGCAAGGAGTAGGACCTGGCTCCCTGCTGGGACCTGTGTTCCCTGTTTTTTTCTTTCTTTTTTTAAGAATTTTTGCTTCTGATGAAGACTTCAGTCAAGTAACCGGCTGGGTGACAGGCTGGATATCCTAGATCCAGGTAGTCTCCCCAGCACGACCAACGGAGACGAGCCGACCTTGGCTACGTGCTGGGTTGGCCACGTCAGGCCCCATTCCGTGCGGGGCCGCCTTCGGGTCAAATGTCCCGCTGGCACACTTAAGACCGGGTGTCGGGCCCGAGTCACGGGTGTCGCTTTGGCCGGCAGCTCCCCCCAGAGTAGCAGGTGTGGCAGGTCTGTCTCGGGTGGGATACCCGCTCCACCCATCAGGATGGGTAAGTACGCCCCCCCGCTCCCTTTGGGGTGTAGGGGGGCAGGCGGGTTTCCCCCCTGGGTTGTTAGGCTGGTGGGTTGGTTCCCCCTCCACCCTTTTCTTCACCCCCCGGTGCTGCACTACCACTGTCCTTTTCTCCCCCCACCTCCTCTGGGGGTTCCCTGGGACGTGGGGGCCCTTAGTGGGCGCCCCTTACCTTCGGCTGTGCTGGCCACATTGCGGCCGGCTCGGTCGGCAGCCGCGGCCAGCGCCATTTTGCGGTGGTCTGGCCGCCATTTTCCTGTAGCCAGCCACATGTTCGGCCTCTATTGCTGATCGCGGCTACCATTTTGGTGTGGCCGGCCGAGTGTTTTGGCCTCTAGGGTGCATGGCGGCCATCTTGCAGTGGCCCATTCTTTCAGTCCGACCTGTAGGTGTGGGGGGGGTGGTTCCCTGGTCTTTTGGCGCTGGTTTACCCCCGCACAGTAGCTGATACTGGTCACAGCCCTGTCCCTGCATGGGTTGGGGGACTGTTTGGTGTGTACAGACCTGCTTTGGCAGTGGTACGTGCAGGGAGAAGGCAGCATGCAGCGGTGGGCAGCAGCAGCGGCAGGCACGTCTCCTTTCAGTAGGAGGTAAGGCCCCCTGGGGTTACACTCCTGTGGAAGTCCTGTGCAGTCTTGGGGTGGGGGGTGCCTGGTCTCCTGGTACTACAGGTCCCAGTTTTAGGGCCATGTTACTAGGGTGGGTTACAATGGCAGCCAATGCAGGTGCCTCCCCACTTGACCTCTCCATGGCGCTTGGGGACTGCAAGGCAGTCCTGGGTTTCCCAGGCAGGGTCGCGTGCGTATGGCAGACCTTACCCCCCTCCTGCCTCTGGGAAGAGTCGGACCCTGACGGGGGCCCCTCTATGATGGGGGCCCCCCTTGAAATATCAGATGGTGTGCACGTTTCCCCGAATAGTTTGGAGGAGTATGCGGCAGTTACTGTGGCGCACGGGAAGGCACCCTGATCACAGCGGTGTAAGCCATGGGTTAAAGGGTAGCAACTCGGTCTACCATCGCAGATGTCCTGTGTTCTCGGATATGTTACTTCATGTAGCGGGAAGCCCTGTTGCTCAGCCCGCTTTACAGACGGGCCGGCATCGATCCGCCCGGCAGCAGCCCCCTTATCCCTCTGTCGGGGGCCATGAGTTTGGGGGATACGGCTGGACCCTTGAAGGGAGGGCCGTCCCCATCGGGCCGCATAGCCCGGCCCGTGTGGCTGTGGGTCCCCCAGGTGTCTTACCTGGAGTGGAGCTGCAGGGACTGGGAGCGGTCTCAGTCCCCTTTTTCTGTACATGGTGGCCCGTGGTCGCCTGATCGTGGTGACCACGATCTCGGGGGGTGGCACTCCATCCTTAGGCCACGGCTGACATGAGCGCCGAGTCTGCCGCCAGATCTGGGTTGTTCTGGCAGGGTCAGCTATCGTCCTGTATTGGCTTCCACTCGGGTGTTGTAAAAACCCTTTGAACAGGCTGAGCTTTCGCACCGCAAAGTCACTAATGCGGGGTTCCTCCTGCATGCGTGGGGCTCGCTGTCCGGCCCCTTCAGGGCTTAGATATCTGTGCCCTTGATGTGGCCCCACTGGTACCTTGCAGACTAGGTCTTCGGTAGGGTGCTGTCTTTTAGGAAGGCCCTGGCGGTCTTGCCCTTTCAGGTAGGTGGCTCTTGGAGCTACTTTGGATAGTGAAGATCCTACAGTGAGGAAGAGCTTTTGTCTTCCGCTAGGAGGTAGGGAGCCCTGTTGCATGGGTCACTCCTTTGCGGCCCAGAAGAGGCCTTTTTCCTTCGTTCCTCCCACCCATCGGGCTAGGGCTCCCAGCCCGTTCAGGATCCCGTAGGTGGGCGGAAGCATCCCTGGAAGCATAGGTGCGACAAGCCAGGAGACAAGTCCTTCTCAGCATGAAGGGTTGCCCCCTCCCATGATTTGGGTGTGGGGATGCCCGCGGTCTGTGACCTTTCTAAATTTCCTGGGTGCTCAGGTGATTTTGTCTGGGTACAAAATGGGACTTCGTTCCCGTCCTCCGGGCAGGTTTTTTGCCATGTCTGGGAACCTGCTTCGTCAAGGGGTAGATACTTTTGTCCTGTCCTCGGGACATCCCCGGGTTTACTCCGTCCTGTTTGTGGTCGGAGAGGAACGGGGCCTGGCCGGTATTGGCCCGGTGGCCCTCCACTGCCTTGTACGTGTACGAAGATTTGAGAAGGCGTCTGGCCACCATGATGGTGAGGATGGTTCACCAGGGAGTTTTTCCTGGCTTATCTTGACATGGCGGATGCACACCTGCATATCGCCGTATGTGCCCTGTACTAACATTCCTGCGCTTTGGCGGTCGGGGAGCATCACTACCAGGCCGTGGCTCTCCCGCTTACCTGGCTTCTGTGCCTCGGGTCTTCGCCAGCTTGATGGCCCCAATTCTGGCCCTATTGAGGCTGAGGGGTATCATGGTGGATCTGGCTGACCTGCTCTGGCGAGCAGAGTCGGCTCCAGCCCCAAGGGGTAAAGTGACAATCACCAGGTGCACGCTGTGGGAATCTGGCTGGGTACTTCTACACTTGGTGTTGGCTACGTCACGCCGTTTGAAGTCTCTGGGTCTGATCCTAGATACAGTCTGGACGGAGGTTTCCAAGCACAGGTGCTTCAGTTGGCGGGCCAGTCCCCGTTGTCCCAGAAGTAGTCTCCCCTGCGGATTGCATGTGGGTTCTGGGGCTCTTGGTGTTTTCCTCTGCGTCGGTCCCGTATGCTCAGTGTCACACTCATGGTATGTGGCGAAAATGTTCTGTGCAGTGGGACAAGTCCCCCTCATCCCTGGTTCGGTTGATCAGGTTGGACCGCCAGACCAGATCTTCACTACTCTGGTGGTTGAGGGCCCCGGCCCTGCATTTGGGGAAGTCCTTTTCTTCCCTGTTTTGGGACAGTGGTCGGTACGGATGCCAGTTTGGCTGGCTGGGGGGGAGCCCGGGAGTGCTGGCGACCTAGGGTCGCCGGTCCCCGGAGGAGGCTCATGTCCAGATACACGTTCCTGATCTTTGGTCCATCAGTCATTGCCTCTCCCACTGGTCGGGGAGGCAATAGGGTCGTCCCTTCTCAGTTCAGTCGGATAAGGCCGTGGCATATGTGGATCATCAGGGTGGGACAAGATGCTTGGCTGCTGCTTCGACGGGCAGAACTTCACATGCCGGTGATCTCCGCTGTTTACATTCCAGGCGCTGAGAATTGCCTAGCAGACTGCCTTAGTCGTCTGAGGTTGGACCAAGGGAAATGGTCCCTGCATTTGGATGTGTTCCGGCAGATCTGTCTGTGGTAGGGTACGCTAGACGTGGTCCGGCTGGCATCCCGGCAGGCTCGGAAGGTACAGACCTTCATGAACAGAGGGAGGGACCCGTTGGCTGACGCGGTGGGTGCCCTCGTGGCTCCGTGGACCCGGTATCGGCTCACCTATGCCTTTTCCCTTCTCAAGCTGCTACCACGCCTAATGCGCAGGGTGGAGGCAGAGGAAATACTGACCATTCTCGTAGCAATAGATTGGCCTCGGCGTCCCTGATACACCGCCGCTTTGCGAGGACCTGTTGTTCCAGCACCACATCTTGCATTCTGCTTTACCCTCTCTGGCTTTAACAGCCTGGTTATTGATTCCCAGGTATTGGGGGATCGGGGGATCTCCGAATCGGTTTCTCACTGTGCTTTCGGCACGCAGGTCCACTTCACGTATCATTCATATACTACCGCACCTGTAAGAATTACATCGCCTGGTGCGAAGCGGGGGGTGGTACCCCCATCCCTTTTCGGTGTAGGGTTCTGGCCTTCCTTCAACAAGGCCTCAACCAGAAACTGACATTGAGAACTATCTAGGGGCAGGTCTCTGCCCTGGCGATCTTTTTTCAGCGTCCTTTGGCGATGCATTCAGTGATCTGTACTTTTTTTCACGGGGTTCAACATGTCGCCCCCCCAGGTGCGGTCGCCTTTGGCGCCATGGGACCCCAGTTTGGTCCTCACGGTGCTTCGGAAGCCGCCTTTGGAGAATATTGGGGAAATCTCCCTGCAATGGCTTTTGCGGAAGGTTGCCTTCCTGGTGGCGATCGCACCCGTTCGGCGGGTTTCTGAGTTGGTGGCTCTGTCTTGTAGGTCCCGTTATCTGGTCCTACGAGAATAAGGCAGTCTTGCGCCCATCACCTTCTTTTTTTGACGAAGGTGGTATCATTTTCCCATCCCAATGAGGGCATTGTCCTTCCTTTGCGGTGACCGCGCCCATCTCACCCTTAGGAGGTTGCTTTGCACTTCCTGCTTGTGGTTAGGGCCTTTCGGGTATACCTGGCGTCTACGGCCTCCTTTCGGGGGTCGGACGCGCCCCTTGTCGTGGTGGATGGTCCACGCAGGGATTTGGCGGCCTCCTTTGGCCACTTGTCATCGGATTCGACAGGAGGTGAACCGTACTTTTTACTATTAGGGGTCTGGAGCCCCCTTTTCCGTTCACGGTTCACTCTACCAGGGCGTTTAGCGCTTTCTGGGCTGTCCGACATCAGGCGTCTGTCTCTCGAGAGTGCAAGGTGGCTATTTGGTCCTCTGTGCACTCCCTTTCAAAGTTTTACAACGTTGATGTTTTTAGCATCCTCAGATGCTGCTTTTGGCTGAAAGGTTTTGCAGCCGACTGTGTGAGGTACGTCTAGTCTCTCACAAGAGTGCTCTTCTGTTGGGTGAAGGTTTGTTGTTACGTTGCCCACCCCTCGATTTGACACTGCTTTGGGACGTCCCCATATGTCATGAAGAGCTGCTGGGCCCGTCAATGAACGAAAGAGAAAACTGGATTATTTTTACTTACCGTAAAATCCATTTCCA
Source organism: Glandirana rugosa (assembly GCA_018402905.1). Lineage (NCBI taxonomy): Eukaryota > Metazoa > Chordata > Amphibia > Anura > Ranidae > Glandirana > Glandirana rugosa. The sequence goes on from BLSH010039733.1 coordinate 284,608, forward strand.
GTTCATTGGCGGATGCAGCACCCACCCCTCTTTTCTTTTCATGTGCTTAGCAGGGTGGAGGGGTTATACTAAATGAGGATCCCCCCTGGGAGGGGCTGTGTCTGCTTTTAGCTGAACTGTGTTCTGCCTAGTCCACTCCTAGTGATAAGGTGGATAACCCCATATGTCATGAAGAGCTGCTGCGTCCGTCAATGAACTCAGAGAAATGGATTTTACGGTAAGTAAAAAAAAATCTTTTTTTTTGCTAGAAAATTACTTTGAACCCCCAAACATTATATGTTTTTTTAAAGCAGAGGCCCTACAGATTAAAATGGTGGGTGTTGCAAATTTTTTTCTTCACAAAGTATTTGCGCAGCATTTTTCAAACACAATTTTTGGGGAACAAAAACACTTTTTTGAATTTTAATGCACAAAAACACACTCTATTGCCCAAATGTTTGGTGGAATATAAAAGATGATTTATGCCAAGTCCATAGACACCAAACATGACATGCTTTGAAAATGACACCCGCGCAGTGGCGACAAACTATATACATTTTTAAAAGCCTTTACAGGTTACCACTTTTGATTTGCAGAGGAGGTCTACTGCTAGAATTATTGCCCTAGATCTGACGTTTGCGATGATACCTCACATGTATGGTGCAATTGCTGTTTTCATATGACACAAGACTGACGCTTGCGTTCACCTTTGCGCGCGTGTATGGGGGGACAGGGATGCATTTTTTTAAATTATTCATTTTGCTTTTTATTTTATTTTTACACTGTCCCTTTCATTTTTTTAAATATCCCCTATGATAAAAATAGTTGGTGTCACATTTTTTTTTCTTATATTTGGGGTCTATTAGACTCTACATCTCTCCTCAGACCTTAAAGCATCTGACCACACCAAGATCAGTGTGATAAGATGCTTTCCTAATTTCCCAATAGTGCCGTTTATATACGGCGAAACTGAAGTCATGAAATGCTCGTAGCCTCCAGTTTCTTAGGCCATAAAGATGATTGGAGCCATTCTAGTCTTCGGTCAGCTCTATGGTCAGCTGGCAGAACCACTGGCTGCATTCCTGCTAAGAAGAAAACATTATAAAACAGTACAGGAAAGCATTATAAAAATATTACATACCTGCAAAGAAAACACGATGAAAAACAGTAACAAAACATTACAGGTATGCATAAAAATCATTAACAATAGCGAGAGCAATAGAAAGAGAATAGAGAGAAAATAAAGATAGAAAAACAAGAAACTTACAACTGTTTTTGGCTTTTATTATTTTATTTTATTTTTTGTTTTTTATGACTTTTTATTTTTTGGGGTTTTTTTTTACATTTTTTTTACGCTTTTTTTGTTAACAGTAAAGGTTAGGGTCTCTAAAAATGCGGTGACATCTTTGGAGACCCTGTGACAGTGTGCCCTATTCTTGTGTAGTGCTGTACCCTACGCTAATACTCAACTAATGTACGATAGCACTGTAAACAGTCACCGATGTAAAGACCAGACTGGTCAGGACAGTAGGGACAATAAAAGTGGGTGTCACGCCTGTATCCGCGTCACCGCAGACACCATATCTTTTTTGGGGGGCTCGGTTAGTAGGGGTACTGCGAACGGCATGCTTAAAATGCCGTTCATGCAGCCGGCTCACTGCATTTGGGAACATGGGGTGCAGCACCATCTGGAAACAGAAAGGATGTGACGATCTCTTCCTGGACTTTAAGGAGAGATCCAGTCCATCCTGACGCTTTGTATAGCATATAAGTGTTCAGCATAGCCAATTGGAATAAGTATACAGACACTTTTTTGTACCAGTGTCTGGCCTTACGGACAATTAGGTATGGTGCCAATAACTGGTTGTTGAGGTCCACCCCTCCCATATTTTGGTTATATTTGTGGACACGGAGGGGTTTCTCCAGAACACCAGTCGTCGTCGTAATTTGGACAGTCGTATCTGCATGAATGGAGGAAAGAACAAAAACATTCTTTGTATCCCTCCACTTCACTGCAAGCAAATTACTACTTCTCAAGCAGGCTCTCTCCCCCTGTTTAAGTTGGGATTCTACCAGCCATTGGGGAAGCTCCGGTGATTAGATCCCACAGTACCACATGCGCCAAATTGATGATCAAATTGGCGCTTGTTTAGTAATTGTCCACGTACAAATGGTACCCCTTTCTACATAAGGGTGACACCAGGTTCCACACAATCTTGCCAGTGCTCTCTATGTAGTCTGGTCATCCTTCCGGCTCCACGTCACTATCTTTTCCCTCGTAAACCCTAAAACTACATGTATAGCCTGTGGCCCTGTCACAGAGCTTATACATCTTGACCCCATATCTGGCACGCTTGCTGGGCAAGACGGTCAGAAAATTTAATCAGGGACTCGTCTACGCAGACAACTTGGTCGGGAATAAACAAGGCTGCTAATTTTTGGTTGAAGTGGTTTATGAGGGGTCGAATTTTGTGGAGCCGATCGTATCCAAGGTCACCCCTTGGATGACAGAATTAATTGTCGTTGAAGTTCATGAACCGCAGGATCTGCTCGTATCGGGTCCAGGCAATGGAAGCAGAGAACACAAGCATATGGAGAATTGGGTCAGTGGACCAATATGACAGCAACTCAGATTTTTTAGTTATGCCCATGTTGAGGGAAAGGCCCAGAAAGGTCTTCAATTCTGGAACCGTAATTGACTTCCAATCTCCAATCCCCATTGGTGTCAAATGGGGATTAGCGGCAATGTATTGACCAGCATACAAATTGCTTTGGTCCACAATAGATCTATAGAGATCTTCGGTGAAAAACAGCGAATAAAAATCAATGGCCATAAAATCAACTGGTTTCACCTGAATTTCGGGTTGGCCAGTGCATAAGGGAAGTATGGGCGCTACATCAGTGGTGGGTTGCCAATTGCAAGCTTGTCAGGAAGGACACTATGGGCTCTGCGGGCCTGTTTTTGTCTTTGTGGCTGCGGGACACTACTTGTGCTAGCCACACCAGCTTGAACTGCACTTATGGGACTCGCCACATCACCAAGTGTTACTGCAGTGCTGGTTTGGCTATGACCAGGATGTACTAGGCCTCTGGTGCTTGCCAGTTCACCAGAAGGAGTAGCGGCACTAGTACTGGCTCTCTGCTCCATGCAAGAGCTCTGCGGTTCTTGCACCTCAGCGACAGCAGAATGGGATCAGGTATGCCTGACCTTAGCAGGGACCACAGCTCTGTCATCAGAGCTAGCTGACAGGGTGCCACTGCTGTCTACAGGTTTGTATGCTGAGCCTGATTCTGACAGTAAGGCTTCCCCATCGCTCTCATCTGTCATGCTTAGCCACGCGTAGGCCTCTTCACTAGTGTAGTTCTGACTTGACATTTTGGGCTCTAAATTAATACGTACACTAGTGTGACTCACAGGCAAAAAAGTGCAGCTGGTTGTCAGAGCCCGTTTCAAGTCGCTACCAAAATCACTGTCAGCTTTCGCAGGGATCGGGCGTGATATCTGTGATATGTGTGTTGTGTTTTGTAAGTGTCCGCAATCTATTGATCCTGCACTTGGGTGGGCTGGGCTGGGCAAAGGGGCTAAACGCAGGTGCTAGCAGGTATCTGGGCTGATCCTGCTAACGATGCATTTTTTATAACACTAATCTAGTGGAAACGCTAATATAGATCTGATCTTTGAGCCGATCTTTGGTCTCTGAGTGAAGGGATTAACTGCGGGGGCGATCAAGGGGCGGTCAATGGGTTAAAAGTATGCCTATGTGTACTGGTGTCAGTTTAGTGTTGGTGTCGTCTCTCCTCTCTGGAACGGAAAAGAACTCCAGGAGGAGAAATTACATCACTACCTCTGCCTCTGTTTACATTACAGAGGCAGAGGAGGCAATTCATTCGCCAGGACCGATCAGCAGGTACAGATCAAAATTCATTGGTCTGTCCCTGTAGATTGATCAGTCCTCTAGCAATCCTGACCGTACGCGACGATGTCCGGAACTGGTTAATGGCACTTTACTCTAAATGTGGATAGGACAACCTTAAATCTGTATTATGACCCATATAATACAGGGTAGAAGTGTCTTTTTTCTTGTATTGCAGTTTTTCGTTTTGTTTTTAACTGAAGCAGCGCACAGCATAACACAACATATGTTGGCTATACTGTCTACTGAACTCTTATTTTCCCCTGGTTCTATTATTTATCCAAACTTCTACAGCTACACAGTTGTTAATTGTGCTTTATTTTCCATTTATCATTCACCCTTCATTAGTAAGATAATATTCTCTTGTGCAAATACTTTATCTTATTTTGCATCATAAATCAAACTTAAAAGAGCGCTATGGCTAAACTATAGCATTTTCAGCTGGAGACAAAATAATATGTCACTTTTATCTGTACTGATAATTACTTAAATAAAAAATGATTGGTCTCCGTTGAAAAGGTAAATATGTATGTGAATATTTTTGTAGCATTTTGTGTGAAGCTTAAAATTAATCTTTCACTTAACTTTTTTTTTTTAGGGCTGGCCAAGATGTTTACCTCATAGCCTAGTGCCTTTGTTGTAGAAACTGACCTTTCTCACATACCCCAGCTGTCCCATTTTCTAACTGGAGCCCTTGGAAGTACTGCATGCTTCTGGGTATGGGAAATATGTGACCAACGTCCCATCTTTACACAGCCAATCTCCACACAAGGCTTTTGATGGCTCTGCAAAGTGGAAGGGGTGCATGGGGAAGAAATGTATCAGTAGCAGAAGAGATGGGTTATAAAGAGAACCTGTTACTTTACCTCGAATTGGAAAAGTGACAGCTTCAGTTTAATGAAAGCATAAGAGAGCAAAACTGGAGGAGTAGTCTGTGTTAATCAATTATAAGTTTTCTGTTTTTTCCTTTTTTTTTTCTGACCTAATAACATATGATTAGTAGATATCAGCCACACTTAAAGCCCAACTTTAAGCATGAGTAAATTAGCTAATTTTGTTCTCTAAACCCTGCTGATTAAAAATATAGTGCTTGTTTTCAATGGGATGATCTAATACAGAGGAATGCTTACCTTAATCCATGGCCCCACAGTCTTCCTCCCTGTCAGTTTTGGTTGTGAAGACGAGTCCCTCAAAGTTGCTCTTCTTTTTGGTCTCCAATCAGTCTTGTCCCTGCTCCACTTGTCAACATCATCATGTACAATGCAGCACCAGTGGCCACCATAGCAGAGTGACCTAGGAATGTCAGGCCACATTCTGGCACTGCAGGACAGTTCCCAGGTCAGTGCAGAGTGCTAAAAGGACAGCCACTGTCTGCCAGGCCAAGGTCACCATCTTTTAGTACGTTCAAAACTGAACAGGGTGGAGGGGTGTTGCGACATACTTAAACCAACAGATTCCGTTAACATTATGATAACAATTTTTTTCTTCAATCTGGGAACTAAATTAGCTTTTTGCGGTTTTGCATCAAAGAATAATTATATACTCATTACCAAAGTACATTATAACAATATTGTTATAATGCAGTTATCAACAAAGTTTGCAGACCATATAGGATATCATCTCTTCTCAAACAAACTAAACCTGAAGCCACTGTGCTCACTCCTATCCTGGTTGGTAAGCTGTGGGGTTTGGCTCCTATATTGCCATCCAGGTACAGTGGATTGTTTGAGTCAATGAACATGCATAAAACCTCAAGTTAATGCACATGCATAAGTGTGAATACAGACCTTAGACCAAGCTTACAGGATAAAGTTGTTTCTGATATCTTCGATGCTTGATAACGCTCAGAGAAATTGATGGAAAATCACTGTACAACCTAGCCATTTGTTACTCTTCTCAGTAGAAAGAGGGAACATGGTGCTAACTGTGCATTTATCTCATCAGTGTCTTGGAAGTACCACAAGAAAAATTGACACTTCAGATATTTATATATACTGTATTTAATTGGTAGACATCTGCCCTTCTATAGCTGGACTTACATCCTTATTACTATCCTTGTTTTTCTCATGCACACATATACATCCTCTGTTAACCGCTTCCCGACCGCGCGCCGTCTTTTCACGGCGGCAGTCGGGGAGCTGGGCGCGAATCGCCGTAAATAAACGGCGATTCGCATTTTGGCCACCAGGGGGCGCGCGCGCGCGCACCCGCCGCACTCCCGAGGAGTGTGCCCGCGGCTCGGGCGGACCCGATGTCCGCCGGCGAGCCGCGATGAGCGGTTACAGGGAAAAGAAGGGGAACCGCCGATGTAAACACGGCGGTTCCCCGCCCTGTCAGTGGGGCATGAGTGATCTACTGATCCCTGTCACTGGGATCAGTTAGATCTCTCATGCCCATGTTAGCCCAACCCCCCCACAGTAAGAACACACCCAGGGAACACAGTTAACCCCTAGCTCTCCCCCCCAGGTTAACCCCTTCAATGCCAATGACATTTATACAGTAATCAGTGGACATTTAAATTTCTGATCGCTGAATAAATGTCATTGGTCCCAAAAAAGTGTCAAAAATGTCCGACATGTCCGCTGCAATATCACATTACCGCTAAAAATCGCAGATCGCCGCCATTACTAGTAAAAAATAAAAAAAAAATAAAAACCCCAGAAATGAATTCTCATCATCCGTAAACGCGGCCACTTTTGCGCAAACCAATCAATAAACGCCGATTGCGATTTTTTTTATCGCAAATATGAGGAAGAATATAAATCGGCCAAAAACGGTGAAAAAAAATGTTTTTTTATATTTTTTTTTTGGATTTGAATTTTAGCAAAAAGTAAGAAATTTGGGTTTTTTTGCAAAATGGTCGCTCTTCTTTTGTTTATAGCGGCGATCAGAAATGACGCAAAGGCGATCAAATACCACCAAAAGAAAGCTCTATTTGTGGGAAAAAAAGGACGCAAATTTTGTTTGGGTACAACGTCACACGACCGCGCAAT
>BLSH010039733.1:297249-338034 GCA_018402905.1 Glandirana rugosa
TAAGTACTAGGTAAGATCGCTGAGGTCGGTCCGGACGCGAAGGGCGTCTAGAAAACGGTTGACATAGACTCTGACCAAACGTTTGTCCTCCAGTAGGTCTATGCAATAATAACAGTAAAAAGACTCGGAGTTCCCAGGGTTCCGAAGTCGGTTATGAAACCATTTTTAAGAACCGCTGTTACTCTCGGGCTTGCCCTCTCGAGCGGAAACTTTCACCATGAGAAAGGGCAGAATTATTACATTTTATTACTGCTTCCTCCAGTAGGAAGATAACGGAAGGCTGCAGTCTTTTATTTATTTATTTATTTAAAGTCCTCGCGCAGGATTTATTGTATTCATACTGGCAGTAAAAATAGACGGGAAAGAGTACCACTTTCAAAGGCGAGCTCTCCCGTTCGGGCTCTCATTGTCGCCAAGAATTTTTACCAAAGTATTGGCTGAAGCCTTGGGACCCTTGAGGCTCAGAAAAATGACAATAATAACGTATCTGGATGACCTCCTGTTTGCAAACCAGTCTCAGATACAGTTGGCAAAAGATCTGCGGGAAGCGCAGGCCTGGCTGGAGTCGCTAGAATGGATCATGAATGCAGAAAAATCCAACTTACATCCTACAAGGAGCCTAAGATTCCTAGGCTACCAGTTGGACTCAGCACAACAAAAGACCTTTCTCCAAAGAGAAAAGGGGCAAGCTCTGGCCAAAAATGTGGGAACAGTCCAGAACAATTTGCCAGCGACGGTCAGAGAGCTGATGCCAGTCCTGGGCTTAATGACTTCATCCATCCCTGCGGTCCAGTGGGCAAAATTCCATTTACAGCCCTTACAGACCTTTCCCCTGCAACAGAAGCAGGAGGATCTGGACAGAAAACTCTTCCTGCCCAAGCCAGTGAAGAGAATACCTGTGGTGGTGGAGAGACTTAAAAAATTTGCAGCAAGGTCTAACCTGGATGTTTCCAATTTCCTGGAAACTTACGAAGGACGTAAGTGGCTGGGGCTGGGGAGCCCATCTGGCGGACCAACCGGCGCAAGGAAAGTGGTCTCCGGAGGAGTCAGGAAACTCCTCCAACTGGAGGGAGTTTGCTGCCATAGCCAAAGCAATAGAGCATTTTCAAGAACAGATTAGAGACCAGCATGTACTGATTTTGTCAGACAATGCAACTACAGTTGCGTATCTAAACAAGCAAGGGGGCACAAGAAGCCCCTCGCTCTCCCACATCTCCAGTCAGATCTGCCTCTGGGCAGAACACAATCTCAGGTCACTCTCAGCAGTTCACCTGAAGGGAGAGAGCAATTATGTGGCAGACTTTCTAAGCCGCCAGGAAATCTCCCAAGGGGAGTGGGAACTAAATCGAAAAGTATTCCAACAAATCATAACACGTTGGGGCAAACCCCAAATAGACTTATTTGCCACACGGAGAAATGCAAAAACAAGAATTTTCTACTCGCTGAACCCACAGAACCAGCCGGAAGGAGTAGACGCTCTCCAGAACTCCTGGGATTTCCGGCTTTGTTATGCGTTTCCCCCGGTGCACCTAATACCCAGGGTATTGAAAAGGTTTTACCAGGAAAAGACAAAACGTATTTTGATCCATATTGGCCCAAGAGAATGTGGTTCTCCCAACTACTAGAGCTTTCAGTCGCCGAACCATGGCTACTTCCTCACATGGACGACCTGATGACTCAAGGTCCCCTGACAGGGCTAAAGCAAAGCAGTTTTCAATGGACAGCTTGGCTACTGAAGAAGACCTGTTAAGAACAAGGGGTCTTTCTGAAAAAGTTATAGCCACACTCATAAGTTCCAGAAAACTTAACACGAGAGCCATTTATAGAAAAAAACATGGAGGAAGTTCAACAGCTGGTGCATAGAGAATAACAGAAGCACTGTAGATATGCCAGTTATCTTGAATTTTCTGCAACAAGGGGCAGACAAGGACTGGCACTCAGCACCTTGAAGGTGCAGATAGCAGCTTTGTCGGTATACTTAGAGAGGCCGTTACAAGAAGACCTTCTAATAGTTCGGTTCTGCAGAGCAGTGGCGAAGCACAAGCCAGACAGAGTTCAAAAATGCCCTACATGGGACTTAACGGTGGTGCTCAAAGGGACCATCCAGGACCTGTTTGAGCCCTTGCAACAGGCCTCTTTGCGTTTCCTAACTGTAAAAACAGTATTCCTAGTGGCCATCACAACGGCCAGAAGAATAGGAGAGTCACAGGCTCTCTCAACAAGAGAACCATTTTTGAAAATTCAAGACGATAGAATAATTTTACAAACAGATCCGGGATTTATGTCTAATGTGACGTCAACCTTTCATAAGTCCCAGGACATAGTTCTTCCCTCGTTCTGCAATAACCCAGCAAATGGTAAGGAACAAGAGTTTAGTTATTTAGATGTTAGGAGATGCCTTCTAGAATGCCTCAAATTCACTCAGGACTTCAGAACATCAGAAGCTCTGTTCGTGCTATATGCGGGGGAAAGAAAGCTAGCCGGGTGGATCAAGGCAGCAATTACAGAATGCTACAAGAGTTTGCAGTTGGCACCCCCAAAAAACTTAAAGGCATATTCCACCAGGGCTTCAGCAGCCTCTTCGGCAGAAAGAGCGAGAGCTACCCCACCCAAATTTGCAAAGTGGCAGCATGGTCAAGATTTTTGACTTTCGTTCAACATTACAGGCTGGACTTAATGTCCAGCTGTGGTCCCACCCTAGCCTGGTGAGTACTTGATGATCAAGGGCCGACCCGGAAGGCGACTGGGGGAAAAGCAGAGTTAGTACTCACCGGTAACTCTGTTTCCCGTAGTCTTCTGGGGCAGCGCGATCCCACCCTAATATCTAACCTTGTGGGGTTGTGTTGTGTGTGTTTATGTCTTACGGATTCCGGCCTCCGGTTCTCTCGGATGACTGACCAAGGACACCCGAGGGACCGCCTTCTAAAAGATGGAGAATGTGTTTCCTGTGCCCGGGAGGAGGAGATCCATCTCTCAAGGGCTGCCCCGGAAGACTACTGGAAACAGAGTTACCGGTGAGTACTAACTCTGCTTTTTCATCAAAAAGCTAAATGCACCAAACACTTGCATACAGGAATATCTTTATTTCATGCAGTAGGGTTCAGGTAAACTATATTATGCTGTAGATGTTGGTTTTTGCAGGTCAAAATGAATATTACCTTCCTTATCTCAAAGTGTGTGTCTTGTAGGATTAATAGAAGAAACATAGCGAGGAGGGAGGCAATTGTATCATACAAAGGGGGAGAGTATAAAGAGAGATTAGTGCAGTATAAACAGTGACCACAGGGTGAAAGCATAACAATAAACAATAAAATAGTGTGCCACCATCTAAGTCCAGCTATTTATTAAGAGATTATAATGCCATTAAAAAACATATATACACTGCATTAGGTAAATAATCAACATGTCTACTTTGCAACCACCATGCAGAGTTCATCCAGAAAGCAGCTGGGAACTGCAAGGAGATGGCCAGTCTATGCAGAGCTGCACCAGGAAGCCGCTGGATGGCAAGCAGCAGTTGATGGACAACGCTGGAATACAAGCTGTGTGGAGAGACTTCTGGACTCGGCTTAGGGGATGATGTCACATGCTGACAATAAACAAGTACTGAAACTGGGACTGAAAGGAAAAATTGCAAACAGGCAGGCTTTTTATTACAGATGAAACCTGCAGTTTTTCTTCTTCAATAAAATACACTTGGCTGCCTGTTCACAATGCCCTGCAGAATGTACACTGAACTTGCATGCATGGGAGTGATCTTTTCCCTTGCCGGCCACTTTGTCCTTTTAGCTCCGCTTTAATGTATTTGTGAACACACAACTACAAGAAGACATTAACACAGCTTACTATTATTGCTTTTCTTTCTTAAAAAAAATGTTTACTACCTTTGTCCAAATGTCCTACAGCTTCTCACTTTATACAATTTTTCTAAGCAAATAGCGGTTTGATAATCTATTGCACTTTTTAGCTGGTGATCCTGCCAGTAACAGCATTTCCTGTTTCAGGATGACAGTCCTAAGCCACTGCATCACAACTAGCAGCAGCGTTATCAGCTTGTCACATGAGCTCCCCTCATTGGCTGATGGGCTGCCATCAGGTCTATCAGATAAACAACCCAACAGCCAACTGAAGGAGCTTTCACTGCAGACTGACAACACTTCTGCTGATTGTGAAGCAGTAGCTGCAAGCGGAAGAAAGAATGTACACATTAAAAAAAAGTCATGATGTCAGTCATGCTGAAAAACATGTTTTGAATTTACAGACACTTTAAGTGGATGTATTATCTGTTGGTGATACCCAGCAGTTATTTCAGTACAATAGATATGTCATAAAACACTCATAAAAACAGTTACAGACTGGTAAATGTACAGCAATGTGTATCCACAGTGCTAAAAGTCGGTACCCCTACGCGTTTCGACTGTGTATTCTTCGCCTGGGGGTTTAGCTTCTTGGTTTCTACTATGGAATAAATACTATAACCGCTATATAAACAAAAACAAAGAAGAAGATAAGTATTTGTTCTATAGATACAATATGTATGCCAACATGCATGGAAGCTGATAAGTAGTTGTAAAGATGCAAGCTACTAACACAACATATTCATGCACTTACTCTGCAAATGGACACAACAGTATGTGCGTGCACAGTACACAGTGATCGGCCAGAGTTCCCGGCATGCAGGGGCGCTCTCAGAGGACGTAAACCTGTTAAGTCGTGGAAATTTACCAGATATTCTGTGCAATTTTGTATATCATAATAAAATAATTTAGGGCTATTAATTTACCTAACTTGAAGGACAGTATGATTCATACTCCATGGGGAAGGCTGTGCTTTCCTTGTACATAGGGCTGTGAAAGACCAACAGAAAAGTTCTGTGTTCAAATGTTTCAAATATAGGTCCCAGATGACTTAACTACAGCTGGGACCTGTGTTGGGAGCTAACAACCAAAGCCCTGAAGTTATGTGGGCTTGGAAAGATTGGCAGCATCTGAAAAAACACAAAAAAGGTCCAAGCTAGTGTATAGTAGAGAGGCCAGTAATAATAAATAATATGGATGACAGCCAGAGAAGTCTCGCAGATAGGAAAGATATTAATTTACCAATACAGAGGCATCACGGCACATGTGTGGACACAGCAATAAAAAAATACGCTGACAGGTTTTTAAATGGTAAACTGCTGAGAGGAATTTAGAGAAGTTGACAGCATCTACAAAAAAACACACAGAAAGGACCGAAGTAATATACAATGGAAAAACCGATCTGTGTGTATACAATGAATGATATGAGCAACAGCCAGAAAAAGCCCCATGAATAAAGAGAGTAATATCTTACCAGCAGGAGAAAGATCACAGCATGTGTGTGCTGGCAGGCACAGCAGAAAATGATCAGCTGTGATGGGGTTTTTAAATGGTAAGCTGCTGTAAAAGACTGCCCAAAAGAAGGAAGAGATAGCTGATTCTGCCTCAAAGCGTCCAATCACATGAGGACGTTGACAGTCTTAGTACTTTGCAGTGAATATATGATGCAGCCATCAGTGCGGAAAAATTACTCCGCCAAGCAGCTGAAAGCTATTGGCGTGGCTGCATATGGCGCCCCCCATTGTTTGTTGAATTGTGGTTCGTAATTTTTGGGCATCAGCTCTGGAAGCGTGTCATTTCCAGTGTTGGTGAACCTTCAACTAAGGGCGTCATAAAGCGTAACGATGCCAGCACAGAGGCGTAGCTGTTAGGCATGAAAAACGTCAAAAAGGGTGACTGCCGGGCCAATGACAGGTCGAAAAGTTTGGTCCGGCAAGAGGGGAAAAGCGCCCCGCCCCCTCTCCGATTGCTGAGGCTTCCGGGAGGGGGCCTCTGCAATTACCGACAAGATAGGGGAGAGTCAACAGTGAGGGCCCCACAACACTGTAGGGCCATACAGAGAGAATGGTGCATGCACATGTATATACATAATACATTCTCAAAACCAAATTATGAAACAATTACATACATTTCAAAAAAGTATCCAATGAAAAATTGGCTGAAAAAAATGGGGAGGAGTTAAAGGAGAAATGGGAGAGAGGAAACCATGTTGCATGTCACATTAAATGTTCAGTTTTGCCTGAGCTGAAGCCTTCTAAAAAGGGATGATAGCTCAGAATGTTGTTCAAGCCAGGGGGACTGGTAGCCTGTAAATTGAAAATCCAGCTAGATTCTCGCTGTAAAACCAGTCCGTTCCAGTCCTCACCTCTAGGATCAGGGTCAACACGCTTGAGAGCCCAGAAACGGAGCACTGGAACGTGGTAATCGTGATCCTTGGCAATGTGTAACCCAATGGGAGAATAGATTTTTTGATCAGAGCAATGTGCATCCCAAGGCCCTTTTTGTTTTTGTTCTGCGTGTCCTGGATTTTATACTTAGACATAGCATTTTTGTGTTTGGGGACTCCCATTTCCTCCAGGTGCAGGGCGTAGCAATGGGGACCTGCTGTGCCCCATTCTACGCGAATCTGTACCTGTAGGAATGGGAATGCTCCTTCCTTCTTTCAGACCATCTGATCAAATATTTGTCCTGTATTCTTACATTGGCTTGTTACATCAACGACATTTTCCTTATGTGGGATGGTCCCCCATCCCTTCTACAGGAATGTCTTAAGGCCATGAACTCCAACGCTTATAACCTGTCCTTTACTATGTCTTTCCACAAACAAATGAAGGAAGAGATAGCTGATTCTGCCTCAAAGCGTCCAATCACATATGAGGACGTTGGCAGCCTTAGTACTTGCAGTGAATATATGATGCAGCCATCAGTGTGGAGAAATTACTCCGCCAAGCAGCTGAAAGCTATTGGCGTGGCTGCATATGGTATCCCCCATCATTTGTTTAATTGGGCTTGGGCATCGGCTCTGGAAGAGCGTCATTTCCGGTGCTGGTGAACCTTCAACTAAGGGCATCATAAAGCGCAACGATGCCAGCACTGAGGTGTAGCCATTTATAAACGGGGATTCACGCACGTGCAACTAGTGGGCGATCGCGTGCCGCTGGCGGTGTATGCCTGAGTGGGGTCACGGGTCAGGGAAACTTGATGTCTACTGGCGATCCACAATCCCCTGCTACACAAGAAAAGCGGGGAGCCGCCGATGTAAACTCGCCAGTTCCCCACTCTGTCAGTTGGCATGACAGTGATCTACTGAGCCCTGTCATCGAGATCAGTTAGATCTGTCATGCCCCTGCCAGCCCAGCCCCCACACACTTAGAACACGCCTAGGGAACACAGTTAACCCCTTGATTGCCCCCCTGCAGGTTAATCCTTTCCCTGCCAGTGACATTTACACAGTAATCAGTGTTTTTTTTTTTTTAGATCTGATTGCTGTATAAGAGTCAATGGTCCCAAAAGTGTCAAAAATGTCAAATCTGTCTGCCGCAATATCTCAGTCCTGATAAAAATCGCAGATCACTGCCATTACTAGTAAAAAAAAAAAATAGTAAAAACGCCATGAATTAGTTCTCATGGTTTGTAAGCGCGGCAACTTTTGCGCAAACCAATCAATATATGCCTATTACGATTTTTCTTTACCAGTAATATGTAGGGGAATACATATCGGCCAAACTGATGAATAAATTTGTTTTTTTATATGCTTAATAGCAAAAAGTAAAAATTATTATTTTTTCTTTCAAAGTTGTCGCTCTTTTTTTTGTTTATCGCAAAAAATAAAAACCACAGAGGTGATCAAATACCACCAAAAGAAAGCTCTATTTGTGGGAAAAAAGGATGTCAATTTTGTTTGGGTACAACGTCGTGCGACTGCGCAATTGTCAGTTAAAGTGTCACAGTACCAAATCGCAAAAAAGTGCTCTGGTCATTAAGGTGGAAATCCTTCTGGGGCTGAAGTGGTAAAAGACAGATTTATTCAGCAGGATGCATCTCTAGATCTACTGGTTGTTTGACATGAGGTTTTGTCTTAAGGTAACCTTTTCTAATGTATTTGTTATAATGTTCTCAGTTTGAATTGCAGAGGTTTGTAACAGCTTTACTTTAAGCAGTTAACTTGTTAAGGCTCATGCCACCTAGTTCTGTACCCCAAATTACTTGTGTATTCATTATATAACCATGTAAAATAAAATGTTTCCTGGCAGCCTAATATCCTCTAAAATGTATATCAGCGCCCAAGGTCACTTAGTTCTCTTGGAAAGGTTAATTAAAACCGAAGGAAAGGTATTATGATGTGATTAAATAATAATGAATAGGAAGACATGAAGTGCTTGGCACAAGATACAGTACTGTTCGGATCGCTGCAAAATCAGAAGCAAATTATCTTTTTTTCTTTTGCCGGATGCTGTAAATTTTCCTGTAATTTTTCTCTGTAATTTGTTTTACTGCATACTTCATTGGGAGAAACATAAAGTGACTAGAACTGATCAGCATATATACCATTGTAATAGTCTCAAGAGACACATATCACGTTCAAATAATACCTCTGATACATAAAGATAATGTTAAGCATATGAGAAAAATCAATGTAAGGTGCCCCCTTCAGTATTATGTATTATACTGTGCTGCAGAGAACACTGTTATTAAAATGTTACGTGCTGAACTTTCTTAATATCTCCAATGCCAAAGGGCTTGCAAGCTGTTTTCATGTAATATATATGCCTGTGCAGTAGCAGACAGGGGTTAATCAACAAATCAATCCTGTAGTTGTAAAAGCATGCCTGCATATTTAGTAGCAGCCTATATTAAAAATAAAATCATCCTTGAGGTTTTTGATATGTGTAATTGTTAGCCATAAGCACTATTTTAAAGTACATGAAATACTGCAGAAGGTAATCTGGAAGTAATTTATTAAAGAAACTCCATCAGTTCCTTTAAAAAAAACCTACTTGAATATTCCTGTAAGAGAAAAGCCATTATACTCAACTCTCTGAAAATCAGTGTCTCCTGCCTTCTCTACATTCCAGCTCTGCGGTCCCCATAGGATTCTTTGGCATTCAACATTACAGGCATTGTTGGATGCTCTGCTGCCCCGCTGCATACTGTGTAAAATAATCCATTTAAAGGCTTACTCCACCTTTAAGACCATGTTACACCCATATTTAGAGTGAAGCATGTTGCCTAGTGGACCCCCTCCACACACTGTTAATCAGTTGTGAGTTTTCAAATCTATTTTAGTGCAAACACACAATATAATACCCATTTTTTTGCTAAATTTTTAAATATTGGGTTGTGTTGAGTAAATCAATACCAAACATTTTGAATCTTAAAATGATATGCACTTGTAATGTTATGAAAAACTATGGTACCCAAAAATATCCTTAGGCAACGCTTTAAACACCTTTACTTCTCATCAGTTTAGAAATAATCATGAGTTATGGCCCTAGAATTATTGCTCTCATTCCAGCAGTCACAGCTATACCTAACATGCATTTGCATTAGGGGGTGCGTGCAGGATAACAGGGGTTATGGTTATTTTTAAAATCTTTTTACAAATTTTAAAATGCATTTTATTTTTTAACATTTTTTTTTAAAATTTAACTTTATTGCTATGACAAGGGTGTTAGCAAGCCCCCATGTGATAGCACTGGGTGGGTGACAGGTTTCCTTTCTGAAGTCTTCCCTGATCATCAGCAGCTATTCAAGGTTAGATTGTGCTTGAAGAGCTGCTTCCCTGACTGATAGCTCTGAACTGAGCATTTCTGGCTTCATTCACTGTAGAGGAGATGGAGGAATGGTTGTTCCCCAGTCTCCTCTTGCTCGCTATTCTGAAACCCATCAATGTGGTCCTTGGCTCCCAGGAAGAGTGGGAGAGCCTGTGCTTTATAGCTGTCTGGATCATTTGTACCTTACAGCTGGGAGCCAGCTGAAAGATAGGACCATAAGCTAATTGCTGCTGTAGGATATAGGCTAACATAGAGGAGTGTTTAGAGGCAGAAAAACAAAACCTCAGATGCATAAAATGGGTGTTTTTTATCTGCGGTAAGCATGAGGCCTAACTGTTTCGTGGGGTTGAGGAGGGAGGTTTTGGAGTATTTTTCTTGGAGTTCAAAATTAATGTTGTTCTTTATTTGATTGAAACAATTAGTTTGTTATATACCACTTTACATGTACTTCATTTGCATTTTTTTCTGGTCATCAAACAGAAAGTGAACAGCCATCTCCCCAGTGGGGTCAGACAAAGCAATAAACAGTATCTGAATGAAAAAGCTGAGGTACTAATCAACACTGATATGTGACCAGTTCTGCTGTAGACTTCCTAGACAACAAAATGCTGGTCAGAGGACATATTTACAACCCTGATGTAGCAGTGCCCCCATTTTATGCATAAACCTTTGTTTGCTCCATCAAAGTACGTTGTATACCTCCTCCTCTCCTCTTCCTTTCTCTGTTGGGGTCCCCCAAGGTTCTGTTCTTGGACCTCTCTTATTTTCAATATACACCTCTTCCCTGGGCCAGCTGATAGCCTCCCATGGCTTTCAATATCATCTTTATGCTGACGATACCCAAATCTACCTTTCCACCCCCCAACTCACTCCATCAGTCTCCTCATGCATCACAACCTTATTAACAGACATATCTGCCTGGATGTCTCACCACTTCTTCAAACTCAACTTGTCCAAAACCAAACTCATAATATTTCCTCCCCCACGTGCCTTTTCCCGACTCCTCTGTCAAGAGCAATGGTACAACCATCCACCCATCCCCACATGTTAGGGTGCTTGGTGTTATCCTGGATTCTGAACTCTCCTTCTGGCCCCACATCCAATCACTTTCTAAGGCTTCCTGCCTTAACCTCCGCAACATCTCCAAAATCTGTCCTTTTCTAACCAATGAAACCACAAAGCTCCTGATCCACTCCCTGGTCATCTCTAGCCTCGATTACTGCAACTCCCTCATCATTGGCCTACCTTTAAATAGACTATCCCCCCTCCAGTCCATCATGAATGCCGCTGCCAGACTCATCCAGCTTACAAACTGTTCAGTGTCTGCCACCCCTCTCTGCCAATCCCTCCACTGGCTGCCACTCACCCAACTAATTAAATTCAAAATGCTAACAATGAGCTACAAAGCCATCCACAACTCTGCTCCCAGCTACATCACCAGCCTAGTCTCAAAATACCAACCTAATCGTCCTCTTCGCTCCTCCCAAGACCTCCTGCTCTCCAGCTCACTCATCGCCACCTCTCATACTCGCCTCCAAGACTTCTCCCGTGCCTCTCCCACCCTCTGGAACTCCCTACCCCAATCTGTCAGATTGTCCCCAAATCTATCCACCTTCAGGCGATCCCTGAAAACTTTTCTCTTCAGGGAAGCCTATCCTGCCTCCTCCAAACAAACATACTTCTTATCTTCTCAATCAGCTCATCCCCCGCAGTTATTGCCCTTTCGTATCATTTAACCCTCCCTCCTAGATTGTAAGCTCTAGCGAGCAGGGCCCTCTGATTCCTCCTGTATTGAATTGTATTGTAATTGTACTGTCTGCCCTAATATTGTACAGCGCTGCACAAACTGTTGGCGCTATATAAATCCTGTATAATAATAATAATAATAATATAACAACCAGAACAAACACGCAAACTAACCATCAACCACTAATAAGTATTAGTTCTCAAGCTGTCCCCATAAGTCCATGAACAATGAACAATTCTAAGTAATTGAGGGTGGTGTTAAACAAAGAGAACATAATCGGGTGTCTGTTTTGATGTAGTGTGAACCAAATGTCTGCAATAATGTATCAACGGATTAGTACCCGCAGGTTCCTTTTAAATAATTCTATGATGCTAGAGTTTTAAAATGAATGCTCATAAGCTGAGTAAGTAGTAACTGAGTAGTAAATAAATATGTAATGACTCAAGTACAGTTGTTCTCATAAGTTTACATACCCTGGCAGAATTTTCTTGGCCATTTTTCAGAGAATATGAATGAGAACACAAATATTTCTTTCACTCATGGTTGGTGTTTGGCTGAAGCCATTTATTATCAATCAACTGTGTTTACTCTTTTTAAATCATAATGGCAAGAAATCTTTAAATCTATGCATTCTTATGAGCACAACTATATATGCTAATAAATGTAATATTCTTTTTGTTTACTGAAAATATTGTTAGCCTTTTTCACAAACTTTTTTTTTTTTTACATGTCTTTTGAAAATATTTTCGCTGAAAGTAGGTCTTGTCAGTATCTGCCAGTACCCTGCCTAATATTGACTGAGATACACTTTAAATCCTGGCTTCATAAAGACGTGTAAACACTGACAAGTGTGTCAAGCAATTTCATCTTCTCTAGCTGTGAGACTCTAAGGTGTTAGCAACTGATATTATGAACACACTTGCTCTATGCCAGTGTGTGACCTTGTGTTCTCCAACCAAGCAATTAGGAACAGCTTTGCTTGCTGGCTTTTACCACCTAGATTTAATATTTCCTTGCAAAATATGCTTCTTTTTATTTTCCTTGTACATACAGTACATAGTTAAGGAACATTACTACTTTTGCATTATATGAGGTATTTTAGTTTCATCTCCTGTTCAGTATATTTACGTACATCAATAACAGTCATCCTATAGTTTGAAGATGCACCTAGATAAACACCCCCTTTAAAGCAAGCTATAGTTTTGCAACTTCAAGTAAGTAATCTTAGCAATTTGTGTTAAAGTGACTCTGCCGCTTTTCCTAATATTTAAAACCAAGGCACACCTGTAAATTGGATTGTAAGTTCCTATCTCTCCGTCTACCCATGCTGTTAAATACTGCTCCGGTCAAGGGGAATTTACCCTGAAATTTGTTCTTGGATCAATATATTCAGAAGTGTGAATCTCCTGTGTCTCCCGCAGTGTTCAGTCAGTCCTCCCTCAATCCCCCATGTTATCACCAGGCACTGTAAGAGGCCAATTACACTTCCGTCAACTTACTTTACCACACATTAAAGCCCCTACTGCTTCAATATGCTTTTTTGATGTGTTTTTGATGCTTCGGTGATGTGTTTTTGAAGCTTTAATGAAGCATAGCAAATGTGTGTGTGTTGTAACCCAGAGGTAAACCCTTTTTAGCAAATCCCTGGCTCATTAGTACCCTCATTCAGCAGATCCCCTTAGTAACAGCTTTGCTGATGTCCCACTCAGTAGTAAACCCCAGCTCTGCTGATCCCCCACTCAGTAGTAACTTCCAGCTCTGCTAATCTACCACTCGGTAGTAATCCTCAGCTCTGCTGATTCTCTGATTTACTGATGCTCCTCTCTCTGGTCCCCACTTACCTCCCACCATATTGCTCCCATGCTGTGCATCACTTCTGACATTGCTAGTTTCTCCTCCTCTGATCCCTCAGCTCTGCTGATTCTTTGCCCCTCAGTCCTCTCTCTCCAGTCCCCACTCACCTTCCGCTATAGCGTTTCCATGTTGCACACCACGTGTACCATCTGCTAGTTGCTCAGCTCCAGTATGGACTCCACTTACCTTCCTGCTGCGCCATGCTGGATACTAGATGTGACATCTGCACCAGACACTTCCAGAATATGTACACATGAACGGGAAGTGACTGCTGATGATGTCTTTCTGGTTTGCTTGTTGGTTTCCCTGCTTATCCTGGGATATCTCATGCCTGCAATATCTCCAAAGCAAAGCGAGGCTAAAGCTTAATAAAAGCCTCTTAAGAGCTGCAGGTGCTGTAAGCGAGCTTTGTCATAGACTTCTATGGAGGATTTGAAGACACTTTGAAGCGCCATGAAGGTGACATGGACCATCATTTTTGAAGTAAAGCAAACACAACGTGTGAACAGGACTGTAAGCTAACTATTTTATTTATTGACAGGTGCTATTATTGACATTCAGAGCGTTTTAAAAAAGCGCGTCCAACGCCACATTTTGAAGGAAGTGTAAATGAGCCCTTAAGGCACATGTATACTTGCTTCAAAATATGGCATTGGTCACTCTTGTTCAAAGCATTCTGAATGTTAATCAAAGACCCTGTCACAAAATAAAATGGTTAGCTTACAGTTCTGTTCACAAGTTGTGCTCACTTTGCTTCATTTTAAAAATTATACTCCATGTCACTTTAATGGTGCTTCAAAGCGTCTTCAAAGCCTCCATTGAACTCTATGAGAAAGCACCTGCAGTTTTTGGTAGGCTTTTATTAAGTTTTAACCTCACTTTGTTTTGGAGGCATTGCAAGTATGAGATTTCCCAGGATGCACTGGAAGACCAACCAGTGAACCATAAAGACATTATCAGCAGTCACTTCCAGTTCATGTGTATATATTCTAGTGTCTGGTGCGGAAGTCACATCTGGTGTACAGTGTGGAACAGTAGGAAGGTGAACAGAGCTTGGGGGTTACTACTGAGTGGGGGATCAGTAGACCTGGGGGTTACTCATGAGCAGGGGATCAGCAGAGCTGGGGGTTACTACTAAGTGGGAGATCAGCAGAGCTTGGAGGTTATTACTGAGAGGGGATCAAGAGAGAGGTGGGGTTACTACTGAGTCAGAGTTCAGCAAAGCTGGGGGTATTACTGAGTGGGGTATCAACACTGCTGGGGGCACTAATAAGTTGGAGATCTGTTGAACGAAGGTACCAATGATGAACAGGGGTACTAAGAAGCTGAGGTACTACTGAGTCAGGGTTCTACTAGACCTCAACACACACACACAGGGCATCTTCCAAGCTTCAGTAAAGCTTCCAAAGAGCTCACGGATGCATCACAGAAGCATCAAAACCACATCAAAAAAGTATGTTGAAGCAATAGGCACTTTAATGTGTGTTGATATTGAAGCAAGTGTAAATGAACCCTAATAGTTCCTACCTCATCTTGTGTGCTGACAACACAAAGAACTTATGTGGGCTGGATGATGTCAGCCATTCCAGTTGTCTTTTACTAAACGATTCAACCACTCCCAGATCTCTACAGCATAGCGGGTAATCATTTTGCAGTCCCAGATAAGAACTAGGAGGACTGCTGAGATATTTCAATCGACATTCGATCAACAAGGATTTTTTTTTACAAAGGACAACCTCTACCCATGCCACATCCAAAAAATTGTTAGAAAGAAAGAAGGGTTGCAGGGACACACCCTGCTGATACTGGACTTTAATGGCATACCATGAGACCAGGATAAATTTGAATAAAAAGGATTGTTATTACAATTTTCTTTTTTTAAATTCAAAAAAGATTTTTAGAACATAGAACATAATATTAAAACACGAAGATATTATGCTTCAGTATAACATATAGAACCTTCTAGAATACTTATAATTTATAAGCTTGAGGTGTTCAGGTTACACAATCTTCCAGGGGTCGGCGCATTTCACTAGATTGTGAGTATTATATTCTGCATGCTATAACATAAATGCAAATCAATATTCACATGGTTGCTTCATTATAGTATCAAAAACATATTTTGTTGATTCGATGCATAGTTAGACTCGGCCCTAATACACTTAAAGCAACACATGGTGGAATTTTAGAGGCATCAAAAAACATCTTTGGGATGGACACAGGGTCTAAAGCTCCTCTCAAACAGCCTGAGGCTTGTAGACTAAAAATAAGCCAAAAACCATTTATATATGTATAGATACACTATGGGGTTGATTTACTAAAGCTGGAGAGTGCAAAAACTGGTGCAGCTTTGCATGCTAGCCAATCATTTTCTAACCTCAGCTTGTTCAATCAAGCTTTGACAATGAAACCTTGAAGCTAATTGGTTTCTGTGTGGAGCTGCACCAAATTTTTCACTTTCAAGCTTTAGTAAATCAACCCCACTGTGTGTACAATTATTAGGTAAGTTGTATTTTTGCGGATTCATTTAATTATTGAACAAATACAGTGCTCTTGGTCAATCCAAAATGTTAATAATCCTCAAAGCTGAATATTTAAGAGGGTAAAAGTGAGGTTTTGGCTTTCTTTGGAGAATATCTATGTGTGTAGAATTATTGGGCAACTATTAGTGTGCAGAATTGTTATGCAACTAAATGAAAAATTAAAATGTTCTCAAGTCACTTTCATGTGATAAAGTGAGAATGATAAACAACTCCAAATTTACAAATTAAAATTTCTGACATTTCAAAAGAAAAAAAGAATCAGTGACCAGTATGGCCACCCTTCTTTGCAGTAACAATTATATGCCTTTCATTCATGGAGTCTGTCAGTTTTTTGATCTGTTGACAATCAACTTTTTGTGCAGCAGCAACCACAGACAGTGTTCAGAGAGGTGTACCGTTTTCCTTCACTGTAAATCTCCTGTTTAAGAAAGGCCCACAAGTTCTCAATAGGGTTTAGGTCAGTTTAGGAAGGAGGCAATGTCATTATTATTTCATCTTTAAGGCCTTTACTGGCTCACCACGCAGTGGAGTACTTCGATGAATGCTATGGAGCATGGTCTTCTTGAAAGATGCAGACCTTTTCCTTTACCACTGCTTAAAGAAAATGTCTTCCAAAAACTGGAAGTAGGTTTGAGAGTTGATTTTGAGTCCATCTTCAACCCAAAAAGGTCCAACTAGCTCATCTTTAATAATACCAGCCCATACCAGTACACCACCTCCACCTTGCTGACATCTAAGTGGAAGTGGAGCTCTGTCAGCATCAGTCCATAAAACCTTTGAAAAATCGGTCTTCAGATATTTCGTGACCCAGTCTTGACGTTTCAACTCACATGTCTTGTTCAGTGGTGATCAGCTTTCAGCCTTCCTTACATTGGCCATGACTCTGAGCACTGAACACCTGGGCACTCCAGGTAGGTTGCAGTTCTGGACTATGACAACACTGGAGGATAATGGGTTCCTGGTAGCTTCAAGTTTCATTCTTCTCAAATCTTAGGTAGTTAATTTGCGTCTTTTTTTTCTCAACACGTTTCTTGAAACCCTGTTGACTATTTGCAACACAACATTTGGTGGTTTTGTGATCAAGCCCCAATATCTTAGCAAATTCAACAGTGCTGCATCCCTCTAAAAACCTTTTTACAATTTGTGACTTTTCAAAGTCAGCGAAATCTCTTTTTTGACCCATTTTGTCTGAGAAAAAGAAGCTAACTTGATATGGAGTGTTGATCTCCTTAGGCCATACCCTCCCTCATTACACAAATACACATCACCTGATATGCTTAAATCCAATAAGTATGCACGTGTATCCAATTTGGAGTTGGACAATATGCATAAACATTTTGATTTGGTCAAAATACTTACTTGCCTAATAATTGTGCACACAGTGTATATACCACTAAGTGGTCAAAAATGCTCCCATCAGGGAATATACCCACTTTTAAATTGATGATTTATGATTAAATTCCCAGTATTTATAGCTGTTATGTAGCATTTATGACACCAATAGGAGCTGTATATCAATTAAATCCTCATGATCTAAAACAAGTATATTAGGTGTAATACGAACTAAATATATATTAGTTGATTAAGTATATGGCTGTATCTTTCAAAGATTACAAAAGAGTCCACATAGGTATAAGAAGCTTAATAATTACCTAGTAGTTACCTCCATATAATATACAGGTCTCTGGCCCAAAGATAGCCCCCAACAAAATTTAATTACTGAGACAACCAATGTTCAAAGAGGAATAACCAGTCACCTGAAGAGTACAATACAACAGGGAGGAATTAGCCCATGGTATGGACGTCAGCTCCTATCAGAGAGATAAGTATGTAAAGCAGAAATATTGTGGGCTACTTACTGTGTGTTCCCCATAGGACACATAAGATGGTGCCGCCCTCAGGATTGGAACACATGTTGAGGAGCTTTTATATGCCCCCACTAACGCTGCACTCTCATTCAGCCACGAGGCCGGAAGATGACGCCATCCTCCAGGACTGGAAGATGACGTCACGGCGTGGCACGTCCCCAAAATAGTGCATTTGCAAAGGAGCTCATCCCACTTGATGGTCTGTTTTGCTCCGCTCAGCAGGGCGGGAAATCGGTCCAAAGTCTACTAGTGCTAAGGTGGACTAAAGCAGCAGGTCTAAACAGGGGGGAGGCTGAACAATGGGTGGAGTTCTGGGGAACATATGTCCACCCAGAAAATGCAGACACCTTCAACCGCCGCCATGATGTCGGAGCTCAAATAGCTAGACTATGCATATAACATGCTATACAGCATTTAAATACTCGTTTACAAACAACAGATGCATATCACCATACATAAAACAAAAGCATAATGTGTTACTTAGTACAGAGTTGTTAAATATATTTGGTAAACATCTGAATGGCAGAAAAAAGTTTCATTACTTAGATGTGATTATGGCAGTATGATCATATCGATAGCGTATATTCGTGTAATATTATGTCAATAACATATGAGACCGCATTTCCTGATGTTAAGTGAATTGTAGCACTTATATGATTCCTAGGGTAAAGATATGACAGAATGATAAAGTTTAAAGAAATGGTTTGAAGCTAATCGCTTCATTCAAACCTGGTGGATCCATTGCATGCAAAAGATGTATCCACCTGGTTTCACGTTGCAAAATCTTCTTGTCAAAATCTCCACCCCTGGGATCTGGTATAATTCGCTCTAGTGCGGCATATTTACTCACATTTGTATCCCATCTGCGGGTAAGGGCTACATGTCTACCAATAGGTGTAGAGAGCCTATTACTGTTTAGGCAATATACAGTATGTGTTCTTTAATTCTATGCCAAATGGGATGTTTTTGTTTTGCCTTGCCTATATAGAAGGCTCCAGAAATGTAAAACATGAGATATACAATGCCAATGGTCTGGCAATGAACATGGCGAGGGACTGCATGAAGATTGCCATTGGGGAGGTGTAATGTTTGATTTTCGAAGATCCATGGGCAGAACTCACACATTCCACATTTCCAAGTACCCTGAATATCAACATTGGATTCCGGTGTTTGTGTAATTTCTAAGTGACTTATCGTAACCCTATCCCTAATAGATTTGGCTGTTCGATAGGTCACGTCAGGGCCAATCCCTAACATATTTTTTTTAAATGGGATCGTTCATTAAAAGGTACCAGTGTTTTTTGAGAATGTGTCTGACTTGCCCATGCTACCTATTGAATAAGTTAATTAAACAAACCATATCAGATTGTTTTTTCTCTTTCTTTTTGAATAATACTTCCTCCCTAGATAGTTTTTTTACTTTATTGAAGGCTTTTTTCAAACAGACTCTCAAGTAACCTCTCTGAAGCAGTCTATTGCCCAAAGCATTCACTTGGCATGCAAGTATTTGTTTTTATCTCTCAAGCAGATATACAATTGCTTCCAATTGTATATTTAACAGACCAGAAGGGAGCAAATGCGTTCATAATTATGGTTTACATACTGTACATATTGTTTTTTGTTCCTTACAATCTACTGCAAACAGATCTTCGCAGACTATCTAACAGGGTCAGTAGAAAGGCAGGACTACTGTAAATCCTTAAGCATGCGCCGTTTAATTCACACTCTGCTTTCTGCCTCATCAATCTCGTTCATACTTCCAAAGCTTTTTGAGTCTGATTGGCATCATGTGATAAACCTCTTGGTATTGTAAGCAGGTTGGCTTTGCTCCTTCTTTGTATCACAGGGATTTCTTTTCACAGTCAACATATATTTTTTTTCCTGCGCTTGAAGAGAAAGCTTCTCCAACTAGATAGCCAAAGTTATTACTTGTCAACTTCAGATAATGTGCCGCCTTGCTGCCACTGAGGAACCGGGGAAGTCAAAACACTAGAGCAAAGACAAAAGGAGACAATGGCACACTGGCCTAGTGCATTATCCTCAGATGTACATTTATTAAAAAGTATAAAAACATACTCACCATCGAGCTTGTAAAACAGGCATATCAGATGTGATGTAGTACAGAGACTGAGCAGACCCCCCCCCCCGCCGAAACGCAGGTGGTACATGCCGCTGTGATGCCAGGCAGGGATGGAACAGCCCCCGCCCGCATTGGCAGCTGTACTCATGTAGACATTTATGTCCTATCTACACAAGTCGCGCCTTATGGGGGTAAGTAGAGTTTGCAATGGCACCATGCACCCATAGGATTGTGGCAATATGGTTCGAAACACTGACCCTTAGAGTATAGGGCAGTCTACATTTAACATTTTATCTTAACACTGACATGCAGACATCGGGGTGTACTCTTCTGTTGTGTTGTGTTGTTGTGCTGATTACTATGCTGCATAGTCTTATGTGGTATGTGAATGTAGAATGCAAATAAGTGTCTGCGTGGTACACGCCCCCAACTGGGTGGAGCTTAGCAGGACTACCCTCCCCACTATGTCATTTGTTGGTATATATATTTGTGGTCTTGACATAGTACATTTGGCTCTGAGGAAGAGGTTCGTACCTCGAAACGCATCAGCAGTCTGTGTGAGACACCATCCCAATGGCACATGCTACCATGGACACGTAGCATTACGCTATGCATGACATGCCTGTTTTACAAACTTGTTTGTGAGTATGTTTTTATACTTTTTAATAAATGTACATCTGAGGATAATGTGCTAGGCCAGTGTGCCAGTGTCTACTTGTGTCTTTGCTATTTCTTTTCACAGGCTGGCGTGCGGGTTCCTCGGGAGACCTAGCCGGTCCCTGCCTTGGACAGCCTTTGGGCTGTAGGGGGTATCTCATTCATTATTCATCCACCCCACTTAGGATAGTATTCTTTAAGCACATCAAATCAGTTTATTTTGTGGGTTACATCCTCTTATTTTTGTGTCTGATGGTCATCTAATGAGACACATTAAGGGACACAGGATTTTATGGTCTTAGCCCTGTCCCTTCCCCTCCTGTTTCCTGCCCTCTGTGGGATTGAATGATGAGCGTTTATGGTGGGTGTCTTATTTGATGTGAAACACCCTACACCGTTTGGCTGGTACCTATGGCATGGCGTCTTCTGTGGTCTCCCCTTAGTTCCGAGGCCCCTGATGGAATTTTTGTGTAAGAACCAGTTACGAAATGAACAAGCCCTGATGAAGCAGATTTCTATACCGCAAAACATGTTGGCATTCTGAATGTAACATGGAAAACTGTACATACATTTAATTTTATGTGTGAGGTGATTTTTTTTTACATATCTTCCCATTGATTTTATATCTGTGTATATGTGTTTGTTTTTCTATTTAGTAAAAATAAGAATAATTTTGACACATTGAGTACCGTTTAATGCCCAATTCTATATCCACCCCTGTCCTTTTCCAGACTTTGTTTCAGTTTTTTCCTATTAAAATTCCACCATGTGGGATTAAAAGAAATTTATGGGGGCAGCCAAATGTGGCAACCAGTGCTGGCTTTTGCAGCTGCACAGCTGTCATCCTTAACATAGCTAGGAAATAACCAATGGCAGCACCGATATTTATGTGCAGCTTAAATTTCTATGACTGATATATTCTGCAGGGTTGGCACTACATTCATGCCAATGTGTCTGCTTGGAGGTTTCAAAACTAATAATTTCTCTTACATTCATTGACAGACGCAGCCTCCTATTCATGACACTTGGGGTTTATGCACCTTTTACCAGGAGTAGACTAGGCAGAACGAAGTTCAGAAAAGCAAAGCTGGCCCCTCCCAGGGGGCCGTCCTCACTCAGCATATAACCCCTCAGCCCTG
Organism: Glandirana rugosa; assembly: GCA_018402905.1. Classification (NCBI taxonomy): domain Eukaryota; kingdom Metazoa; phylum Chordata; class Amphibia; order Anura; family Ranidae; genus Glandirana; species Glandirana rugosa. The sequence continues at coordinate 318,769 of BLSH010039733.1, forward strand.
AATAGCATATCAGCCCTGCCTAGTGCAAGGAGTTAGACCTGGTTCCCTGCTGGGATCTGCGGTTCCCCTATTTTTTTTGTTTTTTCTGTTTTCTTTTTGCGCAAGCCTTCTGATGAAGACTGCAATCAAGTACCCGGCTGGGGAACATGCGGATATCCCTTGTCCTGACATCTCCCCAGCATGGCCGACGGATGCGAGCCACCCTTAGCTTTAGCGGGGTCCGCCACATCGTACCCGTTTTGTGCGGGGGCCGGTGGGTTAAACGCCCCACCTGCGTACCTAGTGACCGGGCTGCTGCTCGCTCCAGGGGTCGCATGGCCAGCAGCATACCTCCCCACCTGGGGGGAGGAAGGTCTGCTCCGGGTGGCCACCCGCTACGCCCGTCTGGAAGGGTGCGTGACACCCCCTCTCCCCTGGGGGTGGAGGGGGGGCGGCTAGCGGTGCCCGCTCCGGTGGGGGGTTCAGGTGCCGGATGTTTTCCCTACCTCTCTCTAACTACCCTCTCCCCCCCGCGCCCGCCCATCCCCTCGCCCAGCTCGCACTGGTTCGCCAATTTTTTGGGGTCGCGGCTGGCCGCCATTTTGCCACGGCCATTTTGGAAGCGGTTTTTGGCCTCTTGTGGCCGCTTGGCGGCCATTTTTGGTTGGTCTCCCTGAATGGGAGATAACACGTGTGTGTTGGCGCCACTTCTCTCTCTTCCTGGTCGGCGCTTGGGACGGCAGCATCAGCGGCATCGGCAGGCAGGGCAGCCTTTTATCAAGCACAGCAGGAGGGCAGTGTTTTCAGCAAGTATAGCTGGTTCTCTCCCTGGAGTGCGGGCGCAGTGGTGCTGGGTCCTACTAGGCAGTCCCGGTCGTTCTGTGGGGCATTGTGCAGGGGTGCATTGTGGGGGCGTATGGTCGGTAGGCCTTATAAGTGTCCCGCGGTGGCACAATGGCGGCTGAACCAGCAGTAGCTTCTCCGGAGGGGTCGCTGAGGCTCAAGCCGCGCTGGGACCTCTGGATCCCCTGGATCAATTGACTTCAATTTTGGAAGAATTTTTCACCCGGGGGGAACCGAGCCGGGGTAGGGGGGGCCGAAGAAGCGTCCGCCCCCTCCTCAATCTTTGGAGGAGGACTGGGAGCCGGAAGGGTGCTCTGTGGTCATAGGGACCCCCGTGGAGCTCTCGGACGGGGAGCTGGAGCCATCGGATGGGGAGAGGACCAGGGGGCCTCAGTGGCGTGCGAAAGGGCGCTGGTGGGCGCCCTGGTCACGACCATCCGTAATTCTCTACGGCTAGACCAGACTGGGGAGTCACAGGTGCCTGCCTACACCTTTGGGTCCCAGAAGCCATCCGTGCTCCCAAGGTGTTTCCCTTTCTCCAGTATTTTGACCAGTTTGTCTATAAGTAATGGCAGCGTCCGCTAAATTCTTTTACTCTGCCAAAACGTTTTTCTGTGTGCTACCCTTTTGAGGACAGCCTGTTACAGAAATGGGCCTCCCCCACGGTGGATCCGCCGGTGGCCCGCCTGAATAAGGCGACAACTATTCCCTTGGAGGGGTCCCCGTATTTTAGGGACCCAGCCGATAGGCGGACGGAAGCAGTGTCCACGGCATTTTTCTTGGTGGCGGGGGCAGCCATGAGGCCGGCCTTGGCGTCGGTCATGGTGGCACAGTCGCTCACGGAGTGTGCGATGGAGTGGAGTGATGCTCGGGGCTGCAGGGATTCGCCTGAATCGGTGCAGCGAGCAGACCACCTGGTGCAGGGGCTTCGTTACCTCTGTGACGCAGCACTGGACTTGGTGCCGATGCTGTCAAAAATGTCTGTTTTTGCGATCATTATTAGACGCCTGCTATGGCTGCGGCGCTGGTCGGGTGACCACGCGTCTAAGAAGGGCCTCACGGACCTGCCCTTTCAGGGTGCTCGGCTTTTTGGGGCCCAGTTGGATGAAATCATTAAGGATTTCTCCCGGGGGAAGAGTACATTTCTCCCGGAACCCAAGCGGCGAGAACAACGCCGCAAGCAGGGGCATCTGGCCAGAAGTGTTTTTTTTCGTGCGCCCGGTTCTGCGGGCAAGTGCTCCCGGCACGGCAAGACTGCCTCTGGGACGAGTAAGTGGCCCTGGCAGTGCAAGCCAGAAAAGACAGAGGAAAAGTCCTCCTCCGCATGATGGGTTGCCCCCGCCTGTCTCTCGCGTGGGGGACCGGCTTCTGGGGTTACCCCGACCGGTGGGTGCGGGAGGTGGTGTCCTCCGGGTACAAGATAGAGTTCAGTACTCGACCCCCGGATAGGTTCTTTCCGTCAAATTTAAGACTCCCTCCGGGGCGTCGGCAAGCTCTGTTAGAGGCTGTCCAGACGCTGTCCGAACAGGGGGTCATCGTGCCAGTGCCTCCGTCGGAAAGATTCTGTGGCTTCTACTCAAACCTCTTTGTGGTGCCAAAGAATGGGGGGGGTCAGGCCGGTTCTGGACTTGAAAGCGCTCAATCACTTAGTTAAGGCAGGCAAATTCAGGATGGAGTCAGTCCGTTCGGTCGTGGCTGCCCTGCACCAGGGGGATTTTCTGGCGTCTCTTCACGTTCCCATTTGTGTCTGACACCAGCGCTTCCTGCGCTTTGCGGTAGGGTACCTCCATTATCAATTTGTGGCTCTCTCGTTCGGTCTGGCCTCGGCTCCGCGGGTCTTCACCAAGATCCTGGCCCCGGTACTGGCTCAGCTGAGACAGAGAGGCATTGCTGTGGTTGCATACCTGGACGATCTTCTCCTGCGAGCGGAGTCAGCTCCGGCTCTGGAGGGCAATGTTGCTATCACCCTGACCTCACTGCGGGACTTCAGTTGGCTAATCAATCTGCAGAAGTCGACATTGACCCCGTCCTGTCACCTGGAATATCTGGGCCTGATATTGGACATAGAGCAGGCGAAGGTATTTCTTCCTCCGGCCAAGTTGCTGATGCTACAAGCAGCGGTGCGAACCCTGTTGTCACGACGGTGGTCCTCCTTACGTTTCTGCATGTGGGTGTACGCTCAGAGTTGCACCCGGCTCCTGCAGCGAGTGATACTGCTGCAGTGGGACAAGTCCCCCTTGTCTCTGGATCTGCTGATCCGGCTGGATCATCAGACCAGGGGGTCGTTGACCTGGTGGCTTCGGCCCCGGCACTGACCTTGGGAAGTCGTTCCTTCCCCTGGAGTGGTCGATAGTCATGACGGATGCCAGCCTCTCGGGCTGGGGAGGAATCCTGGGGCAACTGTCGGCTCAGGGCCGTTGGTCGGCGCAGGAGTCTCGCCTTCTGATCAATGTGTTGGAGCTGAGGGCGATCAGGCTCTGTCTCTCCCACTGGTCGGCAAGGCTGCACGACCTACCGGTTCGGGTTCAGTCGGACAATGCCACGGCGGTGGCGTATGTGAACCATCACGGCAGAACAAGGAGCTCAGCAGCAGCGGCAGAAGAACCCACATTCTAAGGTGCGCAGAACTTCACGTGCCAGCTCTCTCCGCCATCTACATTCCGGGTGTTGAAAATTGGAAGGCGGACTCTCTCAGCCATCAAACGCTGGATCAGGGAGAATGGTCCCTGCATCCAGAAGTGTTTCACCAGATTTGCGAAAGGTGCGGCACGCCAGATGTGGATCTCCTGGCGTCCAGATTCAATCACAAGGTGGAGACCTTCGTGTGCAGGTCAAGGGATCCGTTGGTGGTAGCTACGGACGCCCTGGTGGCCCCATGGTCCCGGTACAGGCTCATGTAGGCCTTTCCTCCTCTCAAACTTCTACCGCGGTTACTGCGCAGGATAGAAGTGGAGGGAATCCCGACAATCCTGGTGGCTCCAGATTGGCCTTGGCGTCCCTGGTACGCCGACTTGGTGCGGATGGTAACGGATGTTCCCTGGCGGCTCCCGCTTCTAGAAGATCTACTCTCACAGGGTCCCATATTGCACCCTGCTTTACCCTCTCTGGCTTTGACGGCATGGCTATTGAGTCCCAGGTACTGAGGGACAGGGGGGTCTCTGAGTCAGTAGTCCCCACCATGCTTAAGGCACGCAAGTGCACTTCACGCAAGATCTATCATCGCACCTGGAAAGCCTATATTGCCTGGTGTGAGGCGGGGGGTTGGAACCCCGTTCTTTTTCGGTATCTCGGGTGCTGGCTTTTCTTCAACAAGGCCTGGATCAAAAGTTGGCTTTGAGCACTCTCAAAGGTCAGATTTCTGCTCTGTCGATTCTTTTTTAGCGTCCTTTGGCGACACATTCTTTGATCGGTACATTTGTACAAGGCGTACGTCATGTGGCTCCTCAGGTATGGTCACCCCTGGCACCGTAGGATCTGAACTTGGTACTCTCTGTGCTGCAGAAACCGCCATATGAGCAGAGCAGGGATATTCCCTTACAACTGCTATCTCAAAAGGTCGCTTTTTTGGTGGCCATTACATCCACTAGGCGGGTGTCTGAATTGGCGGCCTTGACGTGTATGTCTCCCTATTTGGTTCTACATAGGAATAAGGAGGTGCTGCGTCTTTCCCCTTCGTTTTTACCGAAGGTGGTTTCCTCGTTTCATATCAATGAGTACATTGTCCTCCCTTCCTTGTGTCCGCGCCCGTCTCATCCTAAGGAGATTGCTCTGCATTCCTTGGACGTAGTGAGGGCCTTGCGGGTGTATTTGGCAGCTACGGCTCCTTTTCGGAGGTCGGACTCGCTGTTTGTGCTGATGGAAGGGCCGCGCAAAGGTTCGGCGGCTTCATTGGCCACTGTATCACATTGGATCAGACAGACTGTGACCCATGCTTATGCTGTTCGGGGCCAAGAACCCCCTTTTCCTGTCATGGCTCATTCCACCAGGACGATTAGCACTTCCTGGGCTTTCAGACACCAAGCGTCTGTGTCTCAGGTGTGCAAGGCGGCTACTTGGGCCTCTATGCACACTTTGTTAAGTTTTACAAAGTTGATGTGTCAGCATTCGCGGATGCTGCTTTTGGCCGCAAAGTTTTACAGGCGGTGGTGTAGGCGCGGCTGGCGCCTCACGAGATCATTCTGTTGGGTACAGTTGTTATTGTTTACCCACCCCTCTTTGTTTGACACCGCTTTGGGACGTCCCCACGTGTCATGAATAAGAGGCTGCGTCTGTCAATGGACGTAAGAGAAATGGGCCAAATAAAGGCTAACAAAGGTCTGCATCCAGCCCTTGGGCCACAGTTTTGAGACCACCGCTATAGAAGTTAGCAATGGCAATCCCTATGATTTTCTGAGGAAAGGTTTATCTTACATTTGAAGGACCCAAGGAACACTGAAACCTAGGTCATCCACCTATGCAAATGACTGTCCTCAACCCTAAAATTGGAGTATCCCACCAACAGCTCATCAGTTCATATTAAAGCAGTACTGCATCAGGGGAGGATTCTCACAAAATGGCAGCCTGTTCCCACAGTTACAGAAATTTGCCATTGTCGATGATGTTGCTTGGGGATAGAAAAATGTCCATGGTCACAGGCTTATGGCTTTCATTTTCAGTGGAAATGTGATCTGATTTATTGGGTCCAGGCTACACATGCTGTCCCAGGAGCAGGCAACTATTCAGACCTCTTCCCCATGGACTGGGCCCTAGGACTATGCCCCCCCCCCCCCCCAATCAGTCCTGATTACTTAATGTGCATCCATGTCCTACATACTGAATGGGATTTTTATACATGCTAAAGCAAACCAGCGCTGAACTAGTTAATGTGAAAGAAGCAAATGTTATTTCTTAAAAGTAGATGGTATTTGAGAACATTACAGTTAATAGTTCCCAAATGAAAATGTGTAGAGAGAAAATGAATGCATTGGTATTCTAAAGGACATTGGTAGATAGACCATTATGCTCTCTGCAGGTTAATAAGGATTACATCTTATTTATGTAAACACTGTAGGCTTTGAAATGCCTTCCCATTCTAATTAAACGTATGGCTTGTTGTCTTTTAATTGAAACTCCCCTGATAGTATTTTTGCTATTCACAGCAATTACCCATTTTTTCATCCCCCAAGTGTAACTTGTAACAAATGTTTATCTTAAATTATTTCATGATTATGCCTACTCTTATTCTGCATCCTAAATGAAATATACTTTTAAGTCTGCTGAAGATGAAAATGGAAGGTGACATTATATACTTAATGTTTTTGTTATAATGTTTTATAACTTTTCTGTTTGTCAAAAATAGCAAAGAAGAGAAAGATGGTCTTGAATTATTAGCCTTACTAGTGCTTTATAAAATTTATGAAAGTGCTCCTTCCACCCCAACGCTATATTTTCCCCTGAAATAAACTCTAACCGCACATTAATATATACTGACTAAGCCTAATCCGAAATCCCCAATTTAAGTAAAAAAGTATACCTACTTCTTATGCATTTCACGACCAGCTCATCTGCATAACCACAGGTGACATAGCCAGGGCCATTTTGCTGCGTTCTGGAAGGCTACATCATCAGCGGCTCCAGGTCCCTCTGGACTTCATAATCGTCTCAAGAGCACAGTATTTCATTATCTCTGTATATGGATTACCCAAATCTCACATGATCTGTAAAATCTCATGAGATCTAATTCTTTCATAGCTTTGTTTCTGTTTCTTGCATCTGGCGTCGTCTTTTTTGGTGGGTTCACTCTGAGACTCCGGAAACAGAAGCTGTCTACAGATGATGCAAAAAATAAGATGGCGGTGTGGACTATACCAATGTACTCAGTCTATATAAATGGACTTTCCCAGGTAGTCTGCAATTACATGCAAGTAATGGTTACAAGGGATGCATTACCACTATGACTGAGCCCTGGTTCACATAGGAGAGATGCGGGAACCATCGCTCCTCTCTCACAGTCCGTTCACACTGCCTTCTGCGAACTGCTGGCGGGTGTCATTAACTTTGTAGTTTTCTTCACAGATCGCAGTGCGACCTGTGCACTCGCACATGAATCAGATCACATGGGTGAGATTCTAGTGCGGGGAAAAAAAGGTAACTTTTTTGTGCGCGTCTAAGGCGAGTTCAGCCATACAAGTGTATGGCTGAACTCGCATTGCTCAGAGATCGAATGTGATCGGCACCCGCACTGGGGGTGCGAATCACATGCGATCTCTGAGATCGCATCAGTCTAAACCCGGGCTGAAGGAACTAAATTCCAATGAAAGAAATGGCAGGCCAAAATAAGTAAGAATGGGGAGGAAAGACCTAGATAATGCTGGACATCGGCAGACTCTATCTGACTTGCTACAGCTTCAAATGCTCTTTATGAGATGCTCACAGCATTCAATACAACTGTGCACAACTGAAGGTAAGACTAGAGTTCAGCTTTAAAGTGTATCTAAGCTCAAAAAAAAATATTGATTGTATTGTGGCTTATCTGTTCTTGGTTGTGATGGCTTCATTATTTTCCTTTTTCACACATTTTTCTCTTTATTTTAATTTTCAAAAATACAGCGCTAAAAGAGTGTTCTATAATCATATAAGAGTCCAAATATCGACACAAATTGTATGCAAATGGAGTCTCTATGAAAACAAATGCAGTGAGTACGATGCCTAAAAACGTCCACAGGGTGAATTAACAGGCTAACGGCAAGTCAAACAAGGCTCCTTACCAGACAGGGAGGGGTTCATCATGGTGAAACAACCAGCAGTTTCTTCAGAAAGAGCTTCCTAAAGACGGCCCATTCTGATTGGCTGAAACGCTTTGAGGCTTGTTCGCGTCACAGCAAAACACATCTGCCCACGATCTGACCCAGGGAATCACGCCGAGCCGGTCCTGCAGACGGCTGACACCACACAGGGCCGATCTCCCTCAAAAATCATCTGCCTCACATGCCGGGTGCCAGGATGATTAGGCACCTTATAATGCATACCCCGTATGAGGCTCTTCAGTGAGATTCTACCCTCCCTCTCCGGTTGGTGAGAGTGGATGCCCCATACCTGAAACAGGATTTTCCTGTATCTGTCTACATCTGGTTGCAATTTGGTAAGGAGACTTGCCCGGCACCGGTGTGTTGTGTGTACCTTCTACAGCACTTGGTATTGGCTTTGGGTCTCCCACCTATCTGTGGTGGATGTGTGTAAGAATGTCGCTGTGGAGTTTCACTGTGAGATATGTTTTTTCTTGCTTAATGCCATCTTCCATGTGAGTGATTGCTTAATTCGGGTTATGAGAAGACGAGTGAATGCACCAGGGAGAGACGTGCCATATTGTGGAACCTATTTACATACATTTTTGGAATATATGTCTGGTAAGGAGACTTGTTTGACTTGCCGTTAGCCTGTTAATTCACCCTGTGGACCTTTTTTGGCATCGCACTCACTGCATTTGTTTTCATAGAGACTCCATTTGAATACGATTTGTGTCTATATTTGGACTCTTATTTGATTATAGAACACTCTTTTAGCGCTGCATTTTTGCAAATTATTCTGTTAATTGTTAATTAAAGCAATTTATACTAATTGCTTTGTTTTTATGCTAAGGTTTTTTAGAGTCTAGCGCAGATTTTCTTTTTTGTTATTTCTCTTTATTTTAACCTGGTAATCCTGCCTTAAAACACTTCCTGTCTTAGGTTGACAACCATGCTAAGGCAGGACATACATGATCAATTTTTTTCCGTTCAACCAGCAGGTTGAATGAAAGAAAATTAATAAATTCCCCCCATTCACACATCTGAGGTGGATGAGGGAATCCCTACTGGGATTGTATTCTGATAGGGGGAGGCTTTCCTGCCATCAGAATACTCTCATTAGCACTGCTGGCTATAGCTGGCGGCACTGATCAGGTGTAAATTTTCCATCAGGCTGGTTGTACAGAAGTGGATCGAGATATTGCCTTCTGGACAACCAGCCTGCCCATAGACAGATCCAAATTTATCTGGTCCCTGCTGAACCGGCCAATTTTCGATCCATCCATGGCCGGCTTAAGCAGTGTTGTCACCCTAGGAGAGGAAGTGTTTTAGGACTACATAACACTGTGTTAGGGCTACATAACACCTCCTTCTCTACTCTATAACAGAGGGAGGTGTTTTGTAGTCCACCGAGATAGCAGCAAACAATGCTAACCGATAGCAGTCTAGAGAACCAGAGCACAGGAAGTTTCCAGCTCACAAGATTTCTGGCTAGATGGGCAGTTTTTTTTATTTTTTTTTATTTTTAGTTTTGTACTTGTTGAACCTATATAACAAAATGCTTTCAGTTCTATATATAAAACAGACCAAAAGGGAGCAAATAGAATAAATCTATTGTTAGAGTGTGCATATACTTTAACTGTATACTATAATGCATTGAAAAGGTTTTGGAAACAGAGCTTTTACTGTAGGTATAGCAGGAAGCTCAAAGGTTTAATTTAAGCTTAAGATTTGATAGAACAGAAAATGAAAGCTTATTAATTGATAACAGTTGGGGGCACCTACATTTAAATTAAAATGTAAACATGTAATAACAATTCCAATGAAATAGGCAGTGTTAACAAGTTGAACATGCAGATCAAGTTATAATATAACTGCTTGCTGCAGGGCATACATATATGAACGTCCTTACATCAGTTGGTTATACTTAGCTGCTTCAGCCATGATCCTGGTACCATTTTTTTAATCCGGAGATTGGCTTTCCTGTAAAAGTGATCCCTTAGATAGTGCTTGTAAGTCCCCTCCCCTGGTTCTGCCACTGTTCCTGGGCTTTACTGTTCCTTCGGGGTGTACCTTTCACTGCCCAAAGCTATCAGAAAGGAGCTTGTTCACCCGTTTGTGATAGCAATAAAGTAAAATTTAAAAAAATGTAAAACCACCCCTGTCCTCCCATGTTCATACGCAAATGCAAACACGCACATGGCTTGTGCGTGCCACATATGTAAGCATTCATTACACCATACTTGTGAGGTATCTCCACGAATATCAGAGTGAGAGCATTCATTTTAGCACTTTAGCTCTACACTGATAACCTGTAAAGGCTTTTAAAGTGTTCCCTATGAACAACTTTAGGTACCGTAGTATGTCACCATTTCACAGGCATGCACAATTTTAAATCTTCACTTGTTTGGCATCAATTTACTCAACACAACATCATCTTTTAGATATTACCAAAAAATGATATCATATTGTGTTTGTGTGCACTAAAATTTATTTAACCACTTCAGCCCTGGAAGGATTTACCCTCTTCCTGACCAGAGCACGTTTTGCGATTCGCCACTGCGTCCCTTTAACTAACAATTGCGTTTTCGTGAGACGCTGTACCCAAACAAAATGGATGTCCTTTTTTCCCCACAAATAGAGCTTTCTTTTGGTGGTATTTGATCACCTCTGCGGTTTTTATTTTTTGCACTACAAACAAAGAGCAACAATTAAAAAAAAAATATATATATATATATATTTCTCTTTCGTTCATTGACGGACGCAGCCTCTTATTCTTGACATGTGGGGTTTATGCACCTTTTACTAGGAGTGGACTAGGCAGAACGTAGTTCAGCTAAATACAGACACAGCCCCTCCCAGGGGCAGTCCTCACTTGGCATAACCCCTCCTACCCTGCTTAGCAACTCAGTTTTTTCTGCCTAGTGCAAGGAGTAGGACCTGGCTCCCTGCTGGGATCTGAGGTTCCCCGTTTTTTTCTTTTTTCCCAAGACTTTTGATGCAGAATACAATCAAGTAGCCGGCTGGGTGACAGGCTGGATATCCTAGATCCAGGGAGTCTCCCCAGTGGGGCCGACGGATGTGAGCCGACCCTTAGTTGGCCGCGCCGGGCCTCATTCCGTGCAGGGCGGCCGCCAGGTTAAACGTCCCGCCAGCACACCTAGGACCGGGCCCCTGGGCTCGCGTCATGGGTGTTGCGCGGCCGGCAGCTCCCCCCGAACTGGCGGGGTGGCAGGTCTGCCTCGGGTGGCTACCCGCTATGCCCGTCCAGAGTGGTAAGTATGCTTCCCCCCCTGCGGGGTGCGGGGGGCAGGCGGGTGGTGCCCTCCTTCTTCAGGCATAGGTGGGCTTGATCCTTCCTACCCCTTACTATTGCCCCCCGAGCTGTAGTCTCCCCCTGCCTCGCTGCGCTTCCCCTGGGTGGGCTGCGGGCGGTCGGTATGTCAGTACCGGGCCGCCATTTTCCTGTAGCCGGCCGCGTGTGGATCACGGCCGCCATTTTCCTGTAGTCGGCCGCGTGTAGTATTGTGGCCGCCATTTTGCGGTAGCCGGCCACTCGTTTTGGCCTCTAGTGCACACGGCAGACATCTTTGCATGGTCCGCCGCATCCTGGCCTCAGATTCGCTGGCTGGATGGGTGGTCCTGGATCTCTTGGCGCCGGGCCGTAAGAGCCTTCCTACACGTGGGGGGATGCGGAGCAGCAGCAGCAGGGTGGTTACATGCAGCTACAGCAGCGCTAGCAGCAGCACCCGGGGTCGGTGTGGTGAGTCCTCCTGGGAGCCTCTGGGGCCCTAGTGCAGCAGCTTGAGGGGTGGTGTGGGAGGCACGGTCCGGTCTGGCCGGTGGGTGTCTTCCGGGGTGCAGTGCAATGGTGGCTGAAACCGGTGCTTCCCAGCCAGAAGCCTCCGGAGGGGATCAGGGAGCGCTGGGACCTGTGGTTCTGCTGGGCAAATTGACGGCCATTCTGGAAGAATTCTTCTCCCGGGTGGAGCCGATCCGTGACCGTGGGGTGGCGAGGAAACGGCCACCCCCTCCCCCATCCTCTGGTGAGGACTCGGAGCCTGAGGGGGGCTCCACTGTGTCGGGGACCCCCTGGAGTTGTCGGACGACGAGCTTGGGGACCCCTCTGATGACTAGGATGAGCCCTCGGGGGCCACCGCGGCTTGTGAACGGGCTCTGGTGGGCTCTTTGGTCTCAGCGGCCCCCGAGACGCTGAAGCTGGGCCCGGCTGCGACATGGGGCGCCGTACAGATTTGGCCCGGACACCTAAGGTATTCCCTTATTTTTCGTACTTTGATCAGTTTGTTTACAACGAGTGGCAACGACCTCAGGGTTCATTCGCCATGCCTAAACACTTTTCTGTGCGTTATCCCTTTGAGGATACCCTGTTGCAGAAGTGGAAGTCTCCGACGGTGGACCCGCCTGTGGCCCGTCTGAACAAGGCGACCACTATTCCGATGGAGGGCTCTCCATCCTTTAAGGACCCGGCCAATAGGAGGACTGAGGCGGTATCCAAGGCAATGTTCCTGGTCGCAGGGTCGGCCATGCTGGCTTCGGCACTGGTGGCACAGGCACTTACGGAATGGGCGGCCATTGTGCACCAGGCTTTGGTGACTCTCCAGGCCCCTCCGGAACCTGTGCAGATGACGGACCAGCTGATTCAGGGTCTTAAATACCTCTGTGATGCGGCCCTCGACATGGCTCCCATGCTGTCGAAACTGTCCATGTTCGCAGTCATCATTAGACGTCTGCTGTGACTTCGATGTTGGTCGGGAGACCAGGCATCAAAGAAGGGCCTGATGGACCTGCCGTTTGAGGGTGGTCGTCTTTTTGGGGCCTCCCTGGATGAGATCATCAAGGATTACACTGGGGGGAATAGTATGTTCCTCCCGGAGCCTAGAAGGGGCAAGGAGCCCCGGCGTAGGGCGGGCCCTTCCTTCCCTACTCAAAAGAGTTTTTTTTAGTGTGCCACGTGCCTCGAACAAGGTCTCTCAGCCCACTAAGGCCTCTGCGGGGGGCCAGAAGCATCCCTGGCAGCATAAGGCGGAGAAGGCGGAGAAGAATTCCTCCTCCGCATGATGGGTCACCCCCGCCTGTTGTTCGGGTGGGGGGATGGCTCTTGTGGGTCGCCGACCAGTGGACCTCTCGCATCTCGGATCTCTGGGTGCGTGAGGTGGTTTCATCCGGGTACAAGATAGAGTTCCGTACCCAGCCCGCGGACAGGTTCTTTGCCTCCAATCTGAGGCTTCCCCCGGGGCGATGGCAGGCCCTGTTTGGGACCGTGCAAGTCCTGCTCCATCAGGGGGTGATTGTTCCAGTCCCCTCTGCGGAACGTTTCTGCGGTTTTTATTCAAATATTTTTTGGTTTCGAAAAAAGATGGTGTCAGGCCTGTCTTGGACCTGAAGGCTCTCAACCTCTTTGTGAGGGCGCGGAAATTCAGAATGGAATCTGTCTGCTCTGTGGTGGCATCGCTTCATCAGGGAGACTTCTTGGCCTCCTTGGACATCAAGGACACGTACCTGCACGTGCCCATATGTGCGCGCCACCAGAGCTTTCTGCGCTTTGCGGTAGGGGATCTCCACTACCAGTTTGTGGCCCTTCTGTTCGGTCTGGCCTCAGCCCCGCGGGTCTTCACCAAGCTCCTAGCCCCAGTGCTGGCTCTGCTGCGGCAGAGGGGCATAGCAGTGGTGGCATATCTCGACGACTTCCTCCTGCGGGCGGAGAGGGACAGTGTGGACATTACCCTCGGTTTCCTGTGGGACTTCGGCTGGGTGATCAACCTTCCAAAGTCGGTACTGACTCCATCGCGCCGGTTGGATATCTGGGCTTGGTCCTGGACACAGGCAGTTTCTCCCTGCCGCCAAGGTGTTGACGCTCTAAGTTGCGGTATGGGCCCTGCTGTCCCAGCGGTGGTCCTCTCTCAGATTTTGCATGAGGATGTTGGGGCTGATGGTCTCCACCTTTGAGGCGGTGCCCTATGCCCAGAGTCACACCCGGTCCCTGCAGCGGGCAATTCTGCTGCGGTGGGAAAAGTCTCCGTTATCCCCGGATCGGGTGATCAGGTTGGATCACTGGACCCGAGGTTCCCTCGCCTGGTGGCTGCGGAGCCCCGGCCTTGGAATTGGGGAAGTCATTTCTACCCGTGGAATGGACAGTGGTCATGTCTGATGCCAGCCTATCCGGCTGGGGGGGGTCCTGGGGCTGTTGTCGACCCAAGGTCTCTGGTCCCCTGAGGAGTCCCTTCTCCCTATCAATGTGCTGGAACTTCGAGCGATCAGGCTTTGGCTTACGTGAATCATCAGGGCAGAACGAGGAGCGTGGCAGCGGCGTCAGAAGTGTCCCACATTCTGAGGTGGGCAGAGCTTCACCTGCCGCCAATCTTCACCGTTCACATTCCAGGCATCGAAAATTGGCAGGCGGACTACCTCAGTCGCCAGAGGCTGGATCAGGAGAGTGGTCCCTGCACCCAGAGGTGTTCCTCCAGATTTGTCAAAAGTGGGGCAAGCCAAACGTGGACCTACTGGCGTCCCGACTCAATCGGAAGGTGCAGGCCTTCGTGAGCAAAACAAAGGATCCGTTGGCAGACGCGGCGGGTGCCCTTGTGGCTCCGTGGTCTTGGTACCGACTGCTCTATACCTTCCCTCCGCTTCCGCTACTCCCATGCCTACTGCGCAGGATAGAGGCGGAGGGGATCCCAACCATTCTGGTAGCACCAGATTGGCCTCGGTGTCCTTGGTACGCCAAAGTGGTGCGGATGGTGGTCGATGTTCCCTGGCAGCCCCCTCGCTTTGCGATGACCTACTTTCACAGGGACCCATCTTGCACCCTGCTTTACCCTCGCTGGCTTTAACGGCCTGGCTATTGAGTCCCAGGTGTTAAAAGATAGGGGACTCTGAGTCTGTAATTCCCACTATGCTCAAGGCTCGTAAGGCCACTTCGCGTACGATCTATCACCGCACCTGGAAGGCTTACATTGCCTGCTGCGAGGTGGGGGGATGGAACCCCTGTTCTTTCTTGGTGGCTCGGGTGCTGGCCTTCCTTCAGCAAGGCCTAGATCACAAGTTGGCATTGAGCACACTTAAGGAGCAGATTTCTGCCCTGGTGATTCTTTTTCAGCGTCCCTTGGCGACGCATTCATTGATTCGTACCTTTGTTCAGGGGGTTCGTCATGTCGCTCCCCAGGTACGGGCGCCTTTGGCGCCTTGGGACCTTAATCTGGTCTTTTCAGTGCTTCAGAAGCCGCCTTTCGAAAATATCAGGGAAATCTCCCTGCAGCTTTGTGGCCTTCCTGGTAGCGATTACATCCGCTCGGCAGGTATCTGAGCTGGCGGCTCTGTCCTGTAGGTCCCCGTACTTTGTCCTACATAGGGACAAGGCGGTTTTGCACCCTTCTTCTTTCTTACCGAAGGTGGTCTATTCTTTTCACATCAATGAGGCCAATGTCCTCCCTTTGCTGTGTCCACGCCCGTCTCATCCTAAGGAGGTTGCTTTGCACTCCCTGGATGTTGTTAGGGCTCTGCGGGTGTATCTGGAGGCCACGTCCTCTTTTCGGAGGCTGGATGCGCTTTTTGTCGCAGTGGATTGTCTGTGCAAGGGAATGGCGGCCTCGTCGGCCACTATTTCCCGTAGGATACGACAGACAGTGACCCGTGTGTATGCTGTTCGGGGCCAGGAGCCCCCCCTTTCCGGTCATGGCTCACTTTACCAGGGCGATTAGTACTTCCTGGGCTTTCCGGCACCAGGTGTCGGTTTCTCAGGTGTGCAAGGCGGCCACTTGGATCTCGGTGCACACTATTTCAAAGTTTTACAGAGTTGATGTTGCAGCTTCCTCAGATGCTGCTTTTGGCCGCAGAGTTTTGGTGGTGTGAGGCGTGTCTGGTACCTCTCGGAGAACCCTTCTGTTGGGTACTGCTGTTGTTGTTGCCCACCCCTCGTTGTGACACTGCTTTGGGACATCCCCACATGTCAAGAATAAGAGGCTGAACGAAAGAGAAAATAGGATTTTTTTGACTTACTGTAAAATCCTTTTCTGTGAGTTAATTGACGGACGCAGCACCCACCCCTCTTTGTTTGAGTTTGTACTGCTTGTTACGAACTGAGTTACTGAGCAGGGCAGGAGGGGTTATGCCAAGTGAGGACTGCCCCCTGGGAGGGGCTGTGTCTGCTTTTAGCTGAACTACATTCTGCCTAGTCCACTCCTAGTGAAAGGTGCATAAATCCCACATGCCAAGAATAAGAGGCTGCGTCCGTCAATGAACTCAGAGAAAAGGATTTTTTTTAACTTTTTGCTATAATACATATCCAAAAAAAAAAAAAAAAACTAATTCATTCATCAGTTTAGGCCAAAATGTAGTCTACATATTTTTGGTAAACAAAATCGTAAAAATCGTTTATTGATTGGTTTGCGTAACGTTATCGCATCTGCAAACTATGAGAATTGATTTATGGCGTTTTTATTATTCTTTTTTTTTTACTGGTAATGGCGGTGATCTGTGATTTTTTGGGGGGTTTTATAGAGAGGGGTACAACAAATACATACAGTGGTACACTCTGTATACAATAGAACATAGGATTACCAGTATGGATTCAATGCCAGGCAAGTCAAATGAAACAAACTTGGTAGTTGTTAACAGTATTAGGTTAACAGTAGGTGTGTTGTTCCCATCCCGGACACCCCCTTGGGAGCAAAATGTGTTCTGGGGAAGGAAAACCACACAACGACCCTGGCTTAGGGTCAACATAAGTCTTTATTCGAGTATTGAGAGTACATACAACGTTGTCAAGCATACCTTTAGACATATAACAGTTGTTCCAGATAGAAAACACAGCAGCATTCTATACAGTGTAAATTAACATGGGGTTTCTAACTGGGTTGATACAGAGGCTAGGAGATTAGTTCCAGTATTCAAATAGGGGAGGGGAGTAAAGGGGAGAAAGTTGCTGTTAGGTCATATGTTCGAATGAAATTTTAACAGTACATTTGGGGTGAAGCAACCAAGGTGACCACATTGATCAGAATTTTTCTAGGCAGGGTTGTTTCTTAGCAACTAATTTTTCCATTTCACATTGGAAGTTGAGGTTGGCAAGTGTGCAGGTGATGGATGGGATTTTGTCAGTTTTCCAAAATCTGGTAATGCTGAGCTTAGCTGCATGTAATAAATGTATAATTATAAGGTGGGCTTGGGGAGGGAACCTTTCAATTCCGATATGCAGTATGGCCAGTGCCGGGTCAGAGAGCGTTATCCCTGTGAGATTTGAGAAAAGGGCAAATATTTGGTTCCAAAAGGAGCTCTGAGATTTGCAGAACCATAGTGTGTGTGCTGTTGTTCCTGTGCTACCGCATTTTCTCCAGCAGGAGATTGGATGATCTGTGTACATTTTGGATAAGCGATAGGGTGTTAAGTACCACCTATGTATAGTCTTCTGGTATGTTTCCCAATGATTGGCACAATGCAATGCCTTGAATGAGCCTCTGAAAACTCATAACCGTTTCTCATGTGTAACCTGACTATTTAGTTCCTTGGCCCACTTATTTAGGGAATGTAAATTAGAGCAAGGGCAGGTGTCCCCCAGGCAGGTGTACATTAGAGAGATGCCTCCTTTGGTGTGCGAATCTGAGAGGTAGTATTTGTATACTGATTCAGGTATGTTCACCGTGTCTGGAAGTTTTGAGACACGTAGAAAGTGGTATATTTGTGTGTAAGTGTAGTTTTCTGAGATAGGGAGGTTGAATTCTTCCTGAAGAGTTTTGAACGTACTTATTGAGCCATGGCATTTTATATCTCTAATTGTGTCTATGCCAGCATTGTGCCAATGGGTTAGATTTAGTTCAGGGATACAGGCCTTTAAGGCTTTTAGTGGTACCTGTATTGGCTTAGTAGACGAATTTGGTGTGTTAGTGTTTGTAAGTTTCTGCCATGCTAAAATAGAGGCTATTGTCAGAGGATTTGTTTTTAGTAAGGGTGAGGTGTTACCTGTTGTTGTCAGCAAGAGATGGTCTGCTAGGGTAGCAGAGTGTGCGTATGAGGCTTCCATTATGGACCATGTCTTATCCGGCATAGGATGCCATTAATAGTAGAGTTGGTCCAGAATTGAAGCGTAGTAGTAGTTGTCTATATACGGTACATCTACTCCTCCTGTCCTGTGAGATCTCGTATGTAGTTAGCACATTGGCTATTGGCAGTTTTAAGTTCCAAATGAATTTAGTCAGCTGAGTCTGGATTGATTTTGTGTAAGATCGGTGGATAAGAATGCTTGGTGTGTGAAGTAGGTAGAGGAGTTTGGGGAGTATAATAGAAACATAGAAACATAGAAAAGTGACGGCAGAAAAAGACTGAGTAGTCCATCGAGTCTGCCCCTTTTTATTTTTTTTATTTTTTTACATTAACCTTGTTGTCTGACTATGGATTTATGTTTATCCCAAGCATGTTTGAAGCCATTTACTGTTGACTGTCTCACAACCTCTGTTGGTAGTTTATTCCAATCATCAACCACCCTTTCAGTAAAATAATACTTTCTAAGATTAGTTTTGAACTTCCCCCCAGTTAGTTTGAGGTCATGTCCCGGTGTTCTTGATTTTGGTTTCATATTGAAAAGACTGCCCTCCTGAACTTTATTCACCCCCTTGAGGTATTTAAAGGTTTCAATCATGTCTCCCCTCTCCCTTCTTTCCTCCAGACTGTACATATTAAGTTCCTGAAGTCGCTCTTGATATGTTTTATCCCCCAGACCTTTCACCATTTTTGTTACCCGTCTCTGAACTCCTTCTATTTTATCAATATCTTTTTGTAAGTGAGGTCTCCAGAACTGGACACAGTATTCTAAGTGAGGTTTCACTAAAGATCTATATAGAGGAATCAGAACCTCCTTCCTCCTGCTGGTGATCCCTCTACTGATACATCCCAGAATTATATTTGCTTTTCCCACTGCCTGGTTACACTGTTTGCTCATTTTGCAATCATCTGAAATAAGCACCCCCAAATCTTTTTCTTCTGTAGTGCTGGCTAACACTGTGCCCCCAATGCTGTACTCTCTAAGCAGATTCTTTTTCCCTAGATGCATTATTTTACATTTAGAAATATTGAACTGCAGTCTCCACTGCTTTGACCAATCTTCCAGCAATGCCAAATCATGTTCCATGTTACAGACCCCTCCAGGGATATCAACCCTACTACACACCTTTGTATCATCAGCAAAGAGACATACATTGCCCAGCAAACCTTTAGTTATATCACTTACATATAGGTTGAATAGAACAGGACCCAGTACAGAGCCTTGTGGTACCCCACTAGTGACTGGTCTCTGTTCTGAGTGAACCCCATTTACAACCACACTCTGGGATCTATCCTTTAGCCAACTGCATATCCACTGAACCACCCAAGGGTTAAGTCCCAGCTTGTACAACTTTTGTATCAGATCGTTATGTGGAACTGTATCAAATGCCTTGCTGAAATCAAGATACGCTATGTCCACAGCACCACCCTGGTCCAAAACACTGGTAATATAGTCAAAGAATTCAATCAGGTTTGTCTGGCACGATCTGCCCTCGGTAAAGCCATGTTGCTTTGGGTCCAGCAAGCTGTGTATTTTTAGGTGATCAATGATCCTTCTTTTGAGAAGTGATTCCATTACCTTGACTACAATTGATGTTAAACTCACTGGCCTGTAATTGCCAGCTTC
>BLSH010039733.1:338163-358961 GCA_018402905.1 Glandirana rugosa
AGTCGTTATGTTCTATATGAGTTTGTTAAATCACTCCATAGAATGATATTTGCATTAAGGAGATTTAGAGATCAGGAAGGGTATGTAGAAGGCGGGTTCAATCATTGGTTGGATTTCAGGTTGTGTGGGAATGGTTACCAGGTCGTGTAGATATGGTATGGACCCATGGGTTTATTGGGTCCTGGACTTTTTTGATAAACTGGATTTAATGGTTCGGAAGGAATGTTTTAATAGGAGTGATGACTTTCGTGACAGATCGAGCTTGTAGAGGTTTGACCCTGCATATCTGTGGAAATTCTACTAAAATCAAGATCAAGATCAAGACCCAAGATCACTAGTGGTTACAGAAACTAAACTATAATTTTGTTCTTGACTTTTTAGTATATGTTTTTGTTTTCAAAATCTAAAATTTTCCTGTTTCCATTTCAGCAAAATTTGTCCTTTTAAAATCTAAAACTTTTGTTTTTGTATATGATTTTTCAGTTCTTGTTTTAATATCAAATCAAAGACATTGGTGATCACTAGAACCCAGAACTAGAACTAGAACTAAAATCATCTTAAAGGTGTCTATACGTCCCAGTTTGGAGATGTTCGAGCTAGACAGTGCTTTCAGTAGTGAGGATAATTTTGTAAGGAAGGCTTGGTAATTTAGGTCAAATAGTTTTTTCAGGTCCTGGGTTATTTGGGTACCCAGGTATGGTATAGATGTGCTGGACCATTGGTAAGGGTGTGTTGGACTTTAGGTTGGTTACTAACTTGGGCGGAAGATGTATGGGAAGGACTAGAGATTTAGAGGAATTACGTTTATAGTAAGATACCTCACTAAATTGTTTGAGTATATCTTGTATTGCTGAGAGGAATTGGAGGGGATTGGAGACCAATAGGATCACATCGTCTACGAACAAGCTGATTCTATGGTCTATTCCATTGCAGGGGATGCCCGATATTTCTGTATTTGATCTAATTTTGGAGGCCATTAGTTCCATTAATAGAGCAAATATAAGGGGGGGATAGGAGGCATCCCTGTCTTGTGCCGTTTGTTATTTCAAAAGGGTTAGAAAGTGTCCCTCCCATTGGTACTCTAGCAGATGGGTTTGAGTATAGAGATAGGATTGCATCCTGGAACCATCCCATGATGCTAAATTTGTTTTGCACTGCTCGTAGGAACATCCAATGGATCCTTCTCTGCGTCTAAAGACAGAAGTAGAGAATGCGTCTTCTTTACCCTGGCTTGGTATATGAGGTTAAGAACCCTTCTGGTGGTGTCTGTGGCCTGTCTCCCTGGGTCAAAGCCCACTTGGTCAGGGTGCACCAAGTGGGGGAAGAGTTTCATTAGTCTGTTAGCAATAACTTTAGCTAGTAGCTTGATATCAGTATTTAAAAGAGAAATCAGTCTGTAGTTAGAGGCTACAGAAGTGTCTTTCCCAGGTTTTGGTATAGTTGTTATAATAGAATGTAACATATCTGAGGGTAGAGAGCCAGAGGAACCAGCGGCGTTGAAGAGGTCTCTCAACTTAGGGGCTAGACTATTTGCAAACTTTTTGTAAAAGATATTGGTATAGCCATCTTAAACAGGGGATTTGTTGAGGGGGGATTTTATTGCGCTAAGGATTTCTACTGTGGTGAAGGGTTTGGAGATAGTTTCGAGTTGGGTCTCTGATAAGGAAGGCAATTTAATATGGTCTAGAAAGTTATGTATTTGCTCTTCAGTAGGTTGGGGAGTGAGAGGGTCCTTTTTGAGATTGTATAGTGAGGAATAGAAGTCGCTGAACTCATTAGCAATCTCTTGGGGGTTAAAGGTTTTTTTGATGTGGGATGATGCAGGGATAAAATTTTTGTTTTTTTTGTCGTTGAGCTTTTATTTGTTTGGCTAAAAAAGACCCTGTTCTTTTGCTCAGTGCATAGAAATAAGCCTTAGAGAATTTAAAGTTGTTTTCAAATTTGAGGAGCAGTAGGGTGCCTAATTGTTGTCATAGTTCTAGAAGTTTAATAGTTTGGGCATGGGGGGGGGGGGGATTTATTAGTCTGCTCTAAACTGTGGATTTGGGACAGTACCTCGTCAATCTGCTGGGTTCTCTGGCGTCTCACTCTTTTACTTAATTTAATGAATATACCTCGCAAGTATGCCTTATACGATGACCAAAAGGTAAATTTGTCAATGTCCGATGTTTCCTTGATCTTAAAGTAAGATTGGTGTACTGCTTCTATTTCTTTTATGACTGCTGGGTCAGCTAGTAGGGATGGGTCCAGTCTCCATAATTTCAGGGGGCCTATACATTGGTCACCTAGTGTGATGGTTATGGCGCATGGTCTGACCATAAAATAGTGCCAATGTCCGAGGTTACAATGTTCTGGAGGGTCCATTTGTCAACCATGAAGGAGTCAATTCATGAGTAGGATAACTATGGATGGGAGAAGAAAGTATAGTCCCCTTCTGAGCCATGTTGGGCTCTGCATATGTCTTGTTTCTGTAGGAGAGCATTCAGGGGTGGTTGCTGGTGCCATTGTGTAGCTGAGGTATCCATAGATGGGTCTCCTACTATATTAAGGTCTCTATAATGATATGTCTTTGGTTCAGGTGTTTTGCTTATTTAAACAGATGTCTAAAGAAGCAAAGTTGTCCAGTGTTAGGGCCATATGTATTAACCAGGTTGTGGCTAGTTTGGGCAATAGTGCAGGTGATTATTAGGTATCTGCCTTGTGGATCTGCTCGGGTGTGATGGTGTTGGAATTGTAAGGTGTCTCGAATAGCTGTTAATACACTGTTCTTTTCTTTTGTCCTGAGGCAAGATATATGGTGTCATATCCTTTAGTTTGAATTTGGGGGTTTTCACTGGCTATTTAGGCCTTTAACATTCAAGGAAATTATTTTAATTGGCATATTGTGGCCCTCTGGTTGTAGTTATTGGTGGTGCTTGGTCCTGTCTCTGGTAGGGAGATCTTGGTCTGCCTTGGTTGGTTTAGAACAGTATGATCTTGTATGCAGAGTTGGATGATGCAAGTCCGAGGGGGTAATGAAGAGCTGGTTCAGGGTATAGTAGGCGATAACAAAGGCGAGCCCGCTGACAATCCAGGCTCAATGTGCAGTTAACTTCCAGTAGCTTGGGGGTTTTCTTCCAGAGGCGTCCAATTCTCAGAGCCTGTGGATAGAGATTAAGTTGGCCTGAGCAAGGCAGTGATCCACACTGACCCAGCCCGTTAGTAGAGGGTCCTGTGTAGGAACAGTGAGGTCAGACATCTTGTAGGGACCAGTCCCCTTCCATTTGGGAAGAAGGGGCCTCAGGTGTTTTTAAGAGCCATAGTTGTAGAAGTTGAAGATTGCCCGAAAGAGTGCTTGCATGGGTATTGCTTTGGAACTTGACTAGCAGTTTGGTGGGGAAGCCCCATTTTTACAGAATGTGTTGGTTCTGGAGTGCCTTATTGTGGCTAGTTGTCTCCAATTCTCCATTGTCACCTTTGAGAGGTCTGTATATAGAGCCACTGCGGCGAATGGGTCTGGGAGTGTTGGTTTACGCTTAGCAGCATACATCACTTTTTCTTTGGTATTGTAGAAATGTGTGAGCACACGTCTGAGTTTTTCTACTGAAAGGTGAGGTGGTTTTGGTAGTCTATGAGTTCTGTCCATTTCCAAATCTCTTGCTGATAGGTCTGGAACTAAGGCTTTCATTAGAGCTTGTAAAAATTGTACCAGCTCGGGTTGTTGCACAGACTCAGGTATGTTTTGGAACTTTGTTGTTTCTTTGAGATCTGTCCTCGAGGTCTGCCAGTTTAAGGTAGATGGCTTGCATCTCCTCCTCATGTTCTGTGCAAACTTCCACTATGTCATTATGGGCCGTGAGGGGTTTAGACATTTTGTTTTCAATGTGGTGTATGCGCTGGTCTTGGTATTGTACAACACTGGCAAGTGAGGACACTGGTGCAGAGAGGTCAGAGTAGAGTGTCTGCTTAAGAGATATTAGCATGTTTTTCATAGTTTGCTCTGAAATTGGTTGATCAGAGGCTGGCAAATTATCTATGGCTATAGGCTGAGGAGTATCTGGCGAAGGCAGCACGAACGGAATGTGCAGACTCTGGTGTGGTGCGTCATTCTCCCTTCTTGGTTTGGATTTAACAGGAGAGGCTGTTGTAGGTGAACAGGGAGGGGAGTACTCACTGTGTGTTGTTAGCTGTGGAGAATATCCTGGTGTTTGCTATCCAGGGCCACCAGTGTATGGGGTATTCTGAGCTGCATTGCCACCCATTTTTGTCAGAGCTATTCTGGATCATGACTGATGCCAGCCGGTGTAAAAAAGTCTGTGAGTTTCTGAGGCACAATGCCTTGTTTCCTTCTTTTGGACATTTTTCCTTTAATGTGACTGTCCCTTTAAATTGCTTGTAGGGTTGCTTTTATCCTGTTCATCCCGCTATGTAGTTGCTGTGGGTCGGGTATTGTGCAGTATTGGATGTTTAAGCCGTCATCTAAGAGGTGAGCAGATTATATAGGGTGGACCAATATGGCCGCCGCCGTTAGGTCTTAGGGCTCCCAGCCGGTTTTAAACTGCCGCCTATTGAATCCCTTCCACTCAAAACTTTGTGGGGGGTTGTTGGTATGCCCGGATGTCTGTTTTGGGTGGGTTATAGGGCCCCCTGGATGTGTAAGGTTGCCGGAACTTGCGGTTTCAATATGGTGGCTGCGCTAGGCCGCAGAAGGCAGCAATCGAGTCCCCAGTCTATCCTCGGTCCTCTGTCCCGGGTTGTACACCCAGGAGGTCCGGGTGGCAGATGAGACCCCTAGGGGGGAAGATTTGTGGCGTTGGCAGAGTGGATGTCTGGTAGGTGAGGCGTTTTTGTGTGTGGAGGTCTTACTTTAAAGAGATGGGCGCTGCGGCCTAGATCGGTCCCTGGCGCAGGTCTCAGCGCCGCTCATGTTTTGGCCCAGTCTGTAGCAGGGATTGCAGGGAGAGACACCCTATGTGTCTGAAGCTGCTTACCGAGCGGTGTATGGCGTGGATTCCTTCAGATTCAGCTGAGTTCTCCTGAGACATGTCTGCTGCCTTCCACGTCAGGCCACGCCCCCGATCTGCGATTTTTATCGGGACTGTGATATTGCGGTGGACAGATCAGACACTTTTGACACTTTTTTGGGACCATTGACATTTATACAGCAATCAGCGCTAAAAATAGCCACTGATTACTGTATAAATGTCACTGGCAGGGAAGGGGTTAACACTAAGGGGGCGGTCAAGGGGTTAAATGTGTTCCCTTACTGTATTCTAACTGTGTTTGGGCTGGGCTGGCAGGGACATGACAGATCTAACTGATCCCGATTACAGAGATCAATAGATCACTGTCATGTCCCCTGACAGAAGGGTAAACCGCCGTGGTTTTTCGCTCTGCTTTTGTATTAGGCGATTGCGGGTCGCCAGCAGACATCGAGTCCGCCTGAACCGCGGCCACACTAGCGCAGCTCCCCTGGTCGGTTCACGTGTACCAACCTATAACCCACTTGGTCGGTCTGTCACCAGCCCCACACTTACCCCATCTACAGTCCCTGACAACTCTTGTCGCTTATCTATTTTGTAGAAACACCTGCTATTAACCTGACTTTTAATTAATCAATTGGTGTTAGAAATAGCTCATATGCAAAGCTAACACCCTCCCAAATTATGTTTAATGCACTGAAATAAATTAGTTTCACTGAAAAAAGATTTATCATTTAATCAAGACAGAAAGGTCAAATTTTGGCAAGATAAAAGTTTTGTCGCCTATACAGAAATTGAACAAATTTACTGCAAATACAAAAATATCTCAGCAAATTAAGTAGTGATGCTGTGAGATCCAAATTTAATATCTTGTATGACTTCCATGAGCTTGAAGGACTGCATCCATGGGGTTTGGCAAGGATTCATACAATTTATTGATGAAGTCATCAGGAATAGCAAAGAAAGCAGTCTTGCATGCCTCCCAGAGTTCATCAATATTCTTTGGTTTCGTCTTCCATGCTTCCTCTTTCATCCTACCCCACATATGCTCAATGATGTTCATGTCTGGTGACTGGGCTGGCCAATCCTGGAGCATCTTGATCTTCTTCGCCTTGAGGAACTTTGATGTGGAGATGGAAGTATGCGATGGAACACCATCCTGCTGCAAAATTTGGCCTCTTTTATGGTTGGGAATATAAGAGGTAGCTAAGATTTCTTGGTATTTTAGACTATTGATGTTGCCTTCCACCCTGCAGATCTCTCGCACACCCCCATACTGGATGTAACCCCAGACCATGATTTTTCCGCCACCAAACTTCACTGTTTTATGGGTGAATCTCGGATCCATGCGGGCTCCAGTAGGTCTCCTGCAATATTTGCGGAGACTGTGGTGTAATTCAACAGAAGATTCATCTGAAAAATCCACCTTCTGCCACTTTTCCAGTGTCCATCCTTTTAGCAGGCTGTGGGCCTTGGCAAATGCCACATGGTTTTTCAATTGTCTTTTGTTTAGTGCTGGCTTCTGGGCACTGATTCGACCATGGAGGCCATTTCGAGACAGAATCAGACAAACTGTTCTGGTTGACACAGGGACTTCAGGTGACCAGGTCTCGTGGAGCTCTGCTGCAGTGGAAAATGGGCTGGCCTTGGATTTTTGAGCCAAAAAACGGTCCTCTCAAGCAGTTGTCTTGCAGGGTCTGCAAATCAGTCTCTTTAAATCTTTTTTTATCCTCTGTACTTGACACTGAGACACATTGAAGGTGTCTGCCACATCAGCAGTGGATCTGGTCTTCAGCCTCTTGATAATCAAAACTTTAGTCTCAGGGTGAATCTTAGGCATGTTTGCAGAGGTCTAGTTGCAGTTGATGT
This sequence comes from Glandirana rugosa, assembly GCA_018402905.1. Lineage (NCBI taxonomy): Eukaryota > Metazoa > Chordata > Amphibia > Anura > Ranidae > Glandirana > Glandirana rugosa. The sequence goes on from BLSH010039733.1 coordinate 344,994, forward strand.
AAAGGTCTAGTGTACTGGGGTTCTTTTTATACACACCTGAGGCCTAATTGATCCATTATTAGTCACAGGTGAAGCTCATATGACAAGGCGACAACACTTATGTCTGCAAAAATTGACTCAATGGACTTTACCAAGCTGTTAATATTAGAATACTTTTTGACAGTTTCGTTTTGCACTGAAACATTATTACAAAAGCTGTTGGGATTAAAATGAGCCATTTCTTGTAAAAAAATCTTGATTGGAAATATATTTCAGCGGCACTTCAGGTCAATTTGTACATAAGCGACAAGACTTTTGTCAGGGACTGTAGGTAGCAGGCAGCACTTCCCCTGAATGGCATCTTCCTCCTGGTGCTTCACATCGGCTTCCCCTGCGTCTCCTACCTCCTCCTCCTCGGTGGGCAATAGGATTGCTTCTCCTCTTGGCCAATCGGGTGACGGGTCTCAGGATCCGCTTCCTGATTGGCCAGGAGAAGAATCAGGAAGACATTAGCAAATATGAATTCACTATTGTCACCCAACTGGGTGGGCACTGGGCTTTTTTGAAGCCTATTAGAGCCTGTGGCACAAAAAAAACCCTTGGAATCCATGCTTCCGCACCCCACATTAGGGGGCCGGATGCATGGATTGGGGGGAAGCGCCCCTGCATCACAAGCTACAGTACCTAGCTACAGTATCTGTGGTCTCAGCATTTATGTTCACTGATCAAACAAGCACGCAGATACTGAGAACAGCTAATCTATGTCCCAGGTCAGTGCCTCAGAAAGTATTTGGACTAGTATGACAGCCAGGCATCTCACATTTACAGAAGGGATGAGCAATACATCCTACATATTTTTACAGATCCCCCTTCAATCTCTGCAAAAAAAGCCTTCTAATATATATTGTGAGAGATTAGCTAGTGGGGATCACTTTTCCAAGGAAAATATTCAGCATGGAAGACAGTTTCTTTAAAATCTGGCGCCTTGCCAGGTTTATGATCACAGGTTTGCAAGATCAAAACACGTAAAAACATAAAACAAAACCTTGCCGTCCGGCACTAAACTAAACAATTGGGTTCCTCTCTATACAGTGTGGGGCTGTCCTTGACAGCCACAAAACATAAGCACAGTGCAAACCTTAATCTTTGAGTCCAAATTATCACACAGAGCTCACTGAGCCTTCTCCCTCAGATCCAGGACAGAGCTCTCCTCTGCTCTCTTCCTGCTCATTAAATGCAGGTGGAAAGGGGTTTGAGTGGACCAGAAAGTCTGGGCTGGAACCAGCTCTGCCACGGTGGCTGGCAAAACCCGGGTCGGACTCTCACTAGTGGCATGCGAGGCGACAAGTATTGCCAGTCCATTATGGCGCCTCGCATAACGCCACAATATCAATACATAATTTAGTTACTAAAAAAGATAGGCATTAATAGAACTTAACAAACTGTAATTAAGGATTAAACATGTTAATCTATTTTTATTAAAACAAAGTTATATTTGCAGAGTGATTCTTCAGAATTACATTTGCATACATTATCCAATTTGAACAATTAATCTAATGGCTCTCATATATTCAGGTTTCATCAGGGAAAACATTGATTGCAGGAAAGAGCTCCATCATTGGCTCATTCCCCACAGAGTCCATTTTTCTGCTACTAATTTCCACAGTTTAAGATCAAGCAGACAGGATAAGAATATTACACAGAAATTAAATACACACAGTGAAGCACTGGTTTACTTTGTCAATCGGCTCCTAAGCAACTTGCCAAACCCCTCTGAAGAGACCAACCAAAAACCATATTAAACAAAAGAAATATTGTTGTGCAAACAAAAAATACTGTGATATAAACTATGATATAGTCCAGTACATCAACAAAAATCCATGTTGAGTGAAAATGCTTGATAGTTGTGAACAGTCACCATGTTTCACCACCAATGTGAATGGATTTCCACCATAACGGTTGGGGGTCAGAGAACGCTTCTGTGGATCAGCCTCCACTGGCTCCGTCAGCAAGGACCAAACCCACCACAATGGACAGCAAACTCCAGGCAGTCTCAAACCCGTTCCACGGTCACATTTAGGTACATGGGAATACAAAGCTGCCATAGCGTAATATTGCAAAACTGGTGCTAGGCATTTGTGTATGTAGAGGCAAATTTGAAGCAGCTATATGCCGCTTTCACAATTGATTGATTCACTATAGTGTTAGCTCGGACAATTTTTCTGTTTTTCAAAAACCATAAGATGACTTGTTCTGCTAAATTCTACATCGTGTTGTAGCTATCTCTACCCACCTGTATCCTCAACCAACTCCAACCCTAAACCTATTTTTTTTTTTTCATTCAGGAAGTCCAGATTAACATATAATGTATAGTCTTCTTCCTTGAAAATCCCCATTTCTTGTATGCATGGCTGGTCCCTGAACTGCTGCCCCTTCCCAGTAGGAAGAGGATACCCCTTCCCTTCATGAAGTGGATGCCCCTTTGACAAAGGGGCACCCTGTCCTAAAACGTGTTTCCATGATCCCTCCATAGCGTGTGACATCATTTGTACAGCGCGGCTTAGTGTGTATGCTGTCTTGCAGCATTGAAATCCTTCATTGTGTTGCTTCTTCACTCCCCTTCACCGCCGGCTTGAGGGAGAACTACCATCTGTTGGATACCTGTATACACTGACTTTACTTTATATCATGTGAGTGCATCTGCTTTTATTTTCCTATGGTCCAATAAAATACTACATTGAATAAGTAGCACTTCTTCTCCCCTTTATCTTGTCTTTTAGATGGTTTGCCAGCAGGAGTTAACACAGGTCCTGCTGTGGATGAGTGATGTAGACACTGTCAGTGATTAAACCTATCCATCCCAACTGATATATGGACTTTGAAAATCAGAAATATAGTAGGGCCTTGACCTTTTCTTACTTTGTGCTCTTTGGCAATTTGTTATTTTTTACATTGTGTGCCGAGAGATCTTCCATGAGTGGAGACAACGAGCGGTGATGTTGAGTGGGTGGAGTGTGCAAGGATAGCTTTATATGGTCCCATACTCTTCGAGTATTAATTTCAGATCGACTTAGGCTAAGTTCACATGGGCAGGTGGGAGGCAGTAAAAACCACTTCAATACTGGGCACTTTTACTCCCTTCCTTCCCAGTCCAATTTTCAGCTTTCAGTGCTGTTACACTTTGAATGACAGTTGCGTGGTCATGCAACACTGAACTCAAGTGACATTTTTATAATTTTTTTTTAAACAATATATTTTTATTGTGTTTAACATAGGACAATCAAGTACAAAATGCAGATAAGTCAGAAATAAGTTGCAAGGCCAATGGATAGTACGAAAAAATAGTACAAAGTCATCATAAAACAACATGGAAGTAGAGACTGTCCAAAAGGGGATATAAGATAATCAAGAGTATACAGGGTAAGCACACTGTAATAAATGAGATAGTATAGTAATACTGTAGGCAAATGAGCAAAACAAAAGAAAACAACTATAAAACAATGGATTGACAACAGGCATTTAGAGATCTTACTTATGGTTTGGCTGGAGCAGCCTGAGTCCTGTCTTTCCATGCCGTTCAAACTTTGTGATGGTGTTAGCCCTAATAGCAAGCATTTTTTTCAAATGTATTGTGGAGGTTAACCATAGCTATGCATTCTCATAGATTGGGCTTTTTATCATTTTTTTTAAGCAGATAGAGCTTTCTTTTGGTGATATTTAATCACCACTAGGTTTTTATTTTTTGCTAAACAAACAAAAAAAAAAAACCTTTTCTTAGTTTCTGATAAATTTTAGCAAATACGTAATTTTTCTTCTTCACTGTGCACTGATGAGGCTGCGATGATGGGCATTGATAAGGCTGCACTGATGGGGAGGCACTGACGAGGTGACACTCATGAGAAGTGCCCTTACCAGTTTAAATGTGCCCTTTCAGCCTTGCTGCTAATTGGCTCTCCTCTCTCACCTAGCACATTACCTTTGTGGTAGCTTTATTATTGTAAAAAACAGATACAAACAACATAAGCTATGAGGCATATCAAAGTCCATAGTGTGCTTGAAACAGCCTGGTCACCTAGTCAAGTCCCAAGCACGAGAAGACCCTCCAAAAGGCTGACCTGTTTCAAAGGGAGATCCCCTCTTCCTCAGAGCCTGGTTCTGAGGAAGAGAGGGTCTCCCCTCAAAACGTGTGACAGCCGTTTGGACAGTCTTCTTGCGCTTAGGACTCGACTAGGTGACCAGGCTGATTTAAGCCCACTATGGACTGATATGCCTCATTGCTTATGTTGTCTGTGAGTATCTGTTTTCTATTATGATAAAGCTATCACAAAGCCAATGCGCTAGGCTGGTGCACCCTCTGTTCCTTGTTTTTATTGATGAGGCGACACTGATAAGTGGCACTGATGAGCTGCACCGGTGGGCACTGATAAGCTGCACTGATGGGCACTGATGGGGCTGCAATGATGATCAGTGGCCTGATTATCAGTGTAAATGTGCCTTGTCAGCCTTGCCGCTCATATGCTTTCCTTTCCTGACACGGTGACATGTGATAACATGTAAGGGAATTAATGCCGATAACCAGCAAGCTTGTTTACAGGTGATCAGCTGTGATTGGACACAGCTGATCACATGGTAAAGGGCTGCTGTGGTTGGCCCTTTATCTCGACCCCAGGGGACATGCGGGAGGCGTGTTCTGGAATGACGTCCATGGATGCCCTCTCAGAACAAGAGAGCTGTAGCCATCTTTTGGCTATGGCCCAGTAATAAAGTGGTTAAATACAAAAGCCATAGCCTTACTTGAATCCTGGTATCTTTAGTTTACTTCTTAGATCTGTCCAATAATCCATCACAGAACAAATCCTGCACTTTTCTCTGTGCGGGAATTTTTTGTAATCAGGACCAGTCACTTCTGCTCTCTCTACTTGTGCAGGGTGACTGGTCTTGTATACACCCCCTGCACTTTCTGCAGGAAGCTTATTGTAGGTGATCTTGCTGGATCCCACACATGGCACTGCTCTCTGTACAAGTTATGTATATCACAGTGATAATGTGATTGCAGTTTTTACAAGGTAATATGTGGATTTAAAAGGCCATACGGTATGATGTATTCAAAGAGAATGTGACTTAATGCTTAGCCTTGCAGCACTGGGGTTCCAGTTTCTAATCCTGGTCACGACACTATCAGCATGGAGTTTGAATATTTTTCCTGAGCTTGTCTGGGTGCTCCAGTTTTCTCCTGCATTTCAAAGACCTGCTGGTAATGTAATTGGCTCATGCATAGTATTTGTGTGTATGTATGCGAAATAGGAACCCTAGATTGTAAGCTTCTTGGGCACAGGGGCAGATGTGTATGTAGTGAATGTACAGTATGGAAAGCACTGCATAAATTCCCAGCGCTATATAAATACCTAAAATAAGTTTAAAAAATGAATTTATACATTTTGTGACTATTGCAGAATGTACAGTATATAAATGAAATTTTCATGTCTGGCATTCAGCTATAAAAAACAAGTTACATTTGGAGCAGATTTTATTTTTCAATTTCCATATTTTTCAAATGTAATCTATTGCTGGCCTTGTGTGTAAGACCAGTGAAAAGACATCATGTGGAGATTTGAGTTTAATTTTGTAAAACTTAGATCTGAATACATGCATTCCACTCCAAATAAGCACAGGAAGGCTATGCTTTGTGCATCCTCAGTCCATTTGCATTGAGTAATTGCTGTCACCTTTGCGTGAAACATCTATAAAACAATAACTTGAAATGAGCTTGTTGTTTAATGGATTCACTAATCAAAATATGTAGCTCATCTGACAATTCTCTGTAATAGAAAGATGCACAACCTGTAATTTTCCGTCATGAAAATCAGGCAAGCTCACCACGGTAGTCAGCCGATAATTGAAGCCAGGTCTTTTAGTCTGTAAGCACAATACTGCCCATTATACACTTGTTGCTCTTATTGCGTCCTTATAACAAAGCAATATGACACGAGTGTGGTTTGTGATTCTAAATGGCTGATATTTTGGCTACCACATGTATTTTTTTTTTTTCAAATTGATTAGCTGAACGGGAAGTGGGAACATACGTAGAATAGAATGAGGCTACAAGGCTGTACTCATGTTGTAATCTTCCGTCAGCAATACATTTAAATAAATTAAAAATTACCTCCCAGCTACAGCTCTGTGGACGTAGAACTGTATTGAGGTATCAGAATACAGCATCTTGTGCTCTGAAAATTACTGCCTGGAGATTCATGTGTTATTATTCCTAATATGAAACCAGGAATGGATATGTTACATAGTTTGATTAGTTTAGCTTAGACCAATGTAACGGTATATACCATATGTACTGTATAAACCATACCTGGCTGATCCCTGGAAAATGGAAATCACTGTAGTCACCGCTATTCCAGTGATCTCCACTTGCTTCCCATTGCCCCGTGTGCAGCAGCCAGCCTGCTGCATTGTGAATACAGGAGAATGGCCAATTGGCATGGGCGCCTTTTATAGCATTTTTTTTTTCCGATTGGACGAGATGGAGAGAGGCGACGCAGTGACATCACTCACTCCACCTGATTCAGAAAATGCAAAACATTTTCTGAATGGTGTCTATGCCAAGCGGCTGCCGACCTGTGTTCAGAATGGAAGAGTGGGTACATCTAAGGTACCCACAACATGGGTTTGTGGCGGCCACAAAGGATTTAAAAAAAAAAAAAAAAAGCATTTTTAAATACATTTAGTGTGACTGTACCTTTAAATCCTGAGGTAGCTTGCCACGTGTAGTCCAGGCGGGAAACACAGGTTTTAAAACATGCATAGCATGAGTTTTTAGGCGGGTAACACATGTTGGGGGTCCCCCCTCACGAACCCCCATTGCAGTTGACCTTGGATCGACTGGCACAGCACCTGTTATGTGGTTTTGTCACCCTTGAGCCAAGGGGGGACTTTTGCTGAAATATATTATTTGATGATATTCGCTCCAGTTCTATGACTGAGTGGCATTTAGTTATGTATATTTTTAAAAGTCTTTTAATTATTTATTATTTATGAATTAATACAGTTGAATTTCAATTTAATATCAATAACGGTGCCGTGGCCATTTAAATACCATTTGCTGTTGTCTGTTTTTTATTGAGTTTCAGTTATTTTAGTATTTAAGTGTGCAGCTTACATTACCATGCAGCAGGACAGCTGCTTGGCAGGACCCAGAGGCAAGTGGAGATCACTGGATTAGCGTTGTCTACTTCAGTGATTTCCGGCTTTCAGGAGGATCGGCCAGAGACCTCTTCGCTGAATTGAGGAAATGCTGTTTTAAAATTGTGAGGGGGGTTGAATCGAGATTGCGATTTCTTTTTTTTTAGCGACTAACAGTGTAGGATGGACATATCTACCACTGTGCCTATTGTATTAGTAATATATGGCCAGCTTTAGAGCCATTGTAAAGTTTTTTTTTCTGTGTACCCACTGGAGATATGTACCCTCATTTACCATTTCAGTGACACCTGGTGTATTTTTAGGAGTTGAATGTTCTTGTTTTTCCTTTTCTGGAGAGCATTCTCCATGTATTCCTGTGAAGACTATACTAGGAAGTAAGTAAAACGGTCACTCATCCCTACTGTATTCTGTAGAGCAGTGGTTCTCAGCCCTGTCCTCACGTACCCCCCAACAGGCCATGTTTTCAGGTTTTCCTTTATCTTGCACAGGTGCTTTAAATCAGAGTCACTGGCTTGGTATTTTGGACAGCTGATTTATCTAAGGAAAATTCCCAAAACATGGCCTGTAGGGGGTACTTGAGGACAGGGTTGAGAAACACTGCTGTAGAGGAAGGAACCAGAAAGATGAACTCACGAGTATGCCTTTGGTGTCACTGATGCAGAAGGTAAAGGGAAATCTCTCCAAGTTGAATGCAGATAGTAATAAATATCTGACCGCTTATCTAAACACTCCCTCATTTTACGAAAGTGAGAAATACATTTTTGTATTGATTTTAACTATAAAGTGAACATGTGTCTTCCTTTGTATGGTAAAGTAACAGGCAGTGTTAATTTTGACGTCAAATTTTGATGTAGTTTTAGTCATAGTCTTTTGACTAATATACCATTTTAGTTTAAGTCATATTTTAGTCATCTGAATTGTTTGTTTTGGTCATATTTTAGTTGACTAGTTTAGTAGATGAAAATGTTTTTGTTGACGGAATTAACACTGGTAACAGGTTCACTTAAATTCTGGCGTTTGTATTGGCTTATACTCGCCTTTGTACACCCACTCTCTGCCCTTCTTCCCACATGACTATGCTTGCACTTGGCAATTGGCTGCTTAAGTAAAAACACCAGATGGGGTGGGAAAAGAGTCTTCAGTCTTATGTAAACTTAAAGTAGGATTTACTTGGAGCTTACAGAGGTTTGGTCTTGCTATTGAAAGAAAGGAAGGTAAAGTTTGCTGTGGTGGCAGGCTTTCAAGTGAACCTGTTGCTTTTGCCCGGCAAAACACAGGATAGCTTTACATTACATTTAAAATACCCCTCCTGTATACACACAGCACCCAGCTGCTTACATTGGTTAACCACTTGACCCCAGGCCTTTTTCATGGTGATACCTCACATGTGTGGGATGATTGCTGTTTCGGCTCTGGTTCACATAGATGCGATGCGGGAACCCTGCAAATCCACTGCGGGTTCCCGCATCGCACCCACCTCAAACAGCAGTTCACACTGCCCTATGCAAACTGAAAGGAGGGGTCAATACATTGTTAAGGACACACCCTTTTCAGCTCGCATATAGCAGTGCGAACTGCAAACTCGCACAGAAATCAAGTCACGTGGGTATGAACATGAGATCTGGTTCTGGTGCGGACCAAGAAAAGGGTCCTATGTGAGTTCGGTGCGAATGCAATGCGATATCAGCCATACAATCTGTATGGCGGAAATCGCATTGCACGGACATCGCATATGATTTGCACTGCAGTGCGGTGCGAATCATATGTGATCTCGCAGAGCACATTAATGTGAACCGGGGCTAAGTGCATCGGGGACCGGCATGTGCTTTCACCGCGCAAGCACGAACCACTTCAAAAAACATTTTTATTTTTACACTGTCCCTTTAAAACATTTTTTATCACATTATTATGTAAACATCCCTTATGACAGTAATAGGCATGTGAGAGGTGCTCTTTATGGAGATATCGGGTCTATAAGACCTTAAAGCCCTCCTCTGCCCTTAAAAGCATTCGATCATATCAAGATCAGTGTTTTAGAATGCTTTTGGTTTTTGAAAATTATGCCATTGACATCCGGGTAAACTGGAAGGGATGTCAGATCATTGCTTTCAAGTTACCATGGCTGAAAGCTGAGCAAAGCCAATCTAGTCTTTGTTCGGCTCTCCAATCAGCCAGCAGAAATGCTGGCTCGCTGAGAGCCTGAGAAAGCCACAGAAAGCAGATCGCTTTTTCAAGAGAGCCAACTGGCTCTGATCCTAGGTAGCAGCCTCTAAAGCAGGGGTCTCCAAACGTTATAAACAAAGGGCCAGTTTCCTGTCCTTCAGACTTTAGAGGGGCCAGACTGTGGCCATTGGGAGTAGGAATGGTCCCAATGTCTGTGGGGAAAAAAATGCCCCATCGTTTGTTTCAGTGGGAGTACGGTAATTGTGCCCGATTGTTGTCACTAGGAGGAATTGTTCCCCATCATTGGTATCATTGGGCCCCAATTGGGAGAATGTGTGCGTCATCGTTGGTGTTATTGGGGGGGAATAATGCCCCATCATTGGTGTCATTGGGAGGAATAATGCTCCATTGTTGGTATCATTAGGAGGAATTGTGCCCCTTTGTTTATGTCAGTGAGGGGGAATTAAGCCCCATTGTTTGTATCAGTGGATGAAACAGTGCCCCAAGGGCTGGATAAAAGCAAACAAGGGGCTGCATCTGGCCCTTGAGCCGCAGTTTGGAGACCACTGCTCTAAACATTGCCATAGATAAGATTTCAACTTGCCTTTATACAGTTCTGCATTTAGAACTCAATTGGAGGAACAGCTTTGGCTGCAGCATTTCCTAAAGATAATGCATACAATATTGGCATAAGGGAGGTCAGAATGGCCTTGTATCTCTTTTTACACTTGGAGGTGGAGCTATGAGTTGAGGACTACATACCTAGATGGGGAAGAGTCATACCAAGTAACTGAAAGTGTAAGATCACTATGAATGACTGTAGCTATTTCTCTTCTCATTTGGATTTCAGTGATCAGGACAAAAGGAAACATGTTTTTGGGGAGGGAGGCACCACCAAGGGAAGCACAAATGAATACTTCTGCTGGAAATTATAGCATGGGCCTAACATCAGTCTGAGAATAGCAGACATTTACTTTTTTTTTTACAATAGGGAGATTAGGGTGATTCTGGAGAACAAACTACATACACATCTACTGTACCTTTGCTTCATTCAGCTCTGCCGGTTTCCATTGTTTTGCCTTTTGGTGGTACATTTATGCTTTATTATAAACAAAATACATAATAGTTTTTTTGTATCTTTTAATGGTTAATTAGTGTTATACCATGCCACATTTTGCTTATTTTAAAATAAAATGTTTCATTTCTATAACGGATGGGTCTTGAAATGCATCAGTATTCTTTTTATGCCTAAAAACTGGTTATATAAACTACACTTTATTAATAATTTAGACTAAGTTTAAAAAAAATACTGAAACAGTAATGCATAATTCATCCCTCTTTTTAAGATATTTGCCAGATTTCATCAGTGGTGACTTTGATTCTCTACAGCCGTTGGTGAAGGAATTCTATACTGAAAAGGTACTGTGTGTTCCCTTAATTTATCTGCTTTCACAAAACAGTCTAAAGCAATCATTCAGCAAAGCCACATTTGTCGTAGTTCACTGGTATATTTGATTTTATTCAGAAAGATACAGTTTTCTTAGATCTTTTTTCACAGTTATGTTCTTCTTTAACCGCTTTAATACTGGAGACTTTCACCCCCTTCCTGTCCAGGCCAATTTTCTGTTTTTAACGCTGTCACGCATTGAATGCCAATTTCTCAGTCATGAAACACTGTACCCAAATTCAATTTTTATCATTTTTTTGAGACAGATAGAACTTTGTTTTGGTGATATTTCATTTTTGCTATATAAACGAACAAATATAGAAAATTTTGAAAAAAACATGTTTTTCTTTATTTCTGTAAATAATATTTCTTCATAAATTTGGGCCAAAGTATGTTCTGCTACATTTCTTTGGTAAACATAACCCAAATCAGTGTATATTTTTCATCTGTGTGAAAGTTATGAAGTCTACAAACTATGGTATAAATATTTGAAAATTAAAGTCCTATCTCGCAATTAATATTTTTTTTTTTATTTCTTTTTAAACTTTTTTCTTTTTTTACTTTTTTTTTGTGTCACCATGGTGATACGTTTTTGTTTTTTTTTCCACTTTGATTGCTTATTTTGCTTATTACAGTAATGATCTGATCACTATCAGTTATAAGCAATCATTTTTGTGAATGGCAGAAATTCATGTGTCATTATATACTATTGTGATAGCTGTGATTGGCCACAGCTATAACATGGTACTGTGACTAATCAAAGAGATCTCAATAGTACACATGAATGGCTATGAATGAGAAGATATTGTGTTCTATTGCCATGTGATTGCTGTGATTGGTCACAGCGATCATATGGTACAGGAGTCGGCCTGGTACAACATTCAGTCTTCAGGTGATAGGTGATAAACCATGCCACTGTGCACCCCTAGGACATGCATGAGGTGCACGAGTGGGAGGCTGTCATATGACGTCCTCCCGGGATAAAATTGCTCCCACTCGGCCATCATTTTACAATAGGCCTGGCAGGAGGTGGTAAATAATAAATACAATAACAAAAAAAAAAAAAAATTGCTTCTTAACAGTCCCTAGATGTGGTGGCTGCATTAGTTGTCTTTAATATGCTTTATTCTTTTTTAGGGTGGCTATGCTTACTCCTCCACTCTGTGGAGGAACAACACGACTACCCGTGGAAAGTGTTTATGGACAAGTCCTGTTTTTCAGTTAGCAAATGATAGTTTGAGTCACATTAAACACTGTTTAGATCAGCCTTTCTTAACCTTTTCAACACAGAGGAACCCTTGAAATAATTCACCGGTCTCAGGGAACCCCTGCTAAAAATTAAAAATCTACAACTCATGATACATTAGTGTGATGGTCAATGGGAAGAATGCTCCTTACACTTGTGGTCATTGGGAAGAATTACCCCCTTACAGATAGCTAAAAAAAAACAATTATGTCAGTGGGAATTTATCTGAGAGGTAGAAATTGACCATTGCTCAAGGAACCCCTAGCAACCTCTAGAGTAGGGGTAGGCAACCTGCGGCCCTCCAGCTGTTGCAAAACTACAAGTCCCATCATGCCTCTGGGAGTAATTGTACCCGTCAGCCTTGCAATGCCTCATGGGAAATGTAGTTCTACAACAGCTGGAGGGCCGCAGGTTGCCTACCCCTGCTCTAGAGGAACCCTAGTTTAGAAACCCTGGTTTAGATAATGACTGTCCATATGTACCTTCAAAAGAACATAATAATTTTATATTTGTTTGTAAGTCTAAATTAGATGTAAAAGTATATAACAAAAATGTATTGTTAACAATAAAAAATATAAAAAAAAATTGCAGCAAAAAAAAAAGCAAAACTATGAGGCCTGGGTAATTGATTAATTTCACACTAAGAGCTCATTTCTTAAAATACAGGTGTTCCTTTTAGTAAAACTAAATTAGCCTAAGCTACACTGTGGTAAACATGGCCATGTCCCAACTTTTTTTTAGAAACGTGTCTCTGCCATCAATTTCAAGATGTTATTTTTTCCCCAATATGGTACATTTTTTTCAGTTTAAACATTTTATATGTTTTTCATTTTCCACCATGAATAAAATATGAGTTCATGAAATTTGCAAATTGTTGCATTCTGTTTTTATGTCGATTTTACACAGCGTCCTAAATTTTTTTGAATTGGGGTTCTATAAATGATTCTGTCAGAGTGTATTTTCTTCATATAGAATAATATTTCTTGTTGTAAATTCTCTGTGCAGTGTAAAATAATCTTTGAGATTTTATTTTGTAAAAATAGAATAACACTTGTTCAGATTTTGTCTCAAATGGAAGAAGTGGACAAAAATATCTCTTTGTAGCCTACAGCAAACAGTCAAATTCTAGCTTTCATATTTGTAGTGCATGAGGCCACTGTAACTGACTTCTACCCATACTGGAATTATCATCGCTACACGATTATTCACACTTTATCAGACGTGCTGCATCAGCCAGAGATTAAAAGGTCCCAGAGCAGAACAGAATAAATAACTGGGTGAATGGACTATAAAAGATAATTGGTTTAGCAATTTCAATTCAATGATCACTATTAATAAGCATCTCTGTCAGCGGTGATATTCCCTTGGTACATCATATGCATATATTACCTCCCTGTGTTGATCATTTTTGAACATTAACCACTAATTTGATTCTAAGATTTCATAATATACATGTTCATTAGGAAAAATACATAGCACATCTAAATGTATTTATACATGCTAAAAAAAAGAGTTAATACTTTTATAGCACATAATTGTTTTGGGGTTATTGAACATACTTTATAATTGACTGTCAGTGTTTTATTCTTGTATTTTTTAATCTATTCAGACTTAGAAAAGAAAAGATTATTGACATAGTTGTTGCACTTTTTAGGACTCCTTTATTTTTCACTCATTTAGCTTACAGTTGTATATTATCTCTTTCAATAGTTTTTATTAAGAAATGTAGTATTACAGGGTAACAACTTGCACAGTACAAATAGCACACAGATGTTCCGACTGGTCACAATAGTATGGAGTAATGCTATTACCCAGTGAACCATCTTGGATGACTGGATAGGTATATCATACAACTTGGTGGGTATAGCCGTTAATGCAACTCTGTGAGTAGTACCAGTCGGGAGGGGGAAAGGGTAGGGGG
>BLSH010039733.1:363599-374655 GCA_018402905.1 Glandirana rugosa
GACTATTTTAACACAAAAATTGTGCCGAAAAAAAGAACCACAGTCATGACTGCAATGTCGAACAAAAAAATTTGCGGGTACACATACTTCGGATTCCTACTATAGTGAAGGGTCCGTAAAGAGTCGACAACTGACAGGAGAGGACGTGTGTCGAAGGCGGCGACCTTTGGCCTGTCCTCGCCGACGTCTTATCCATTCATGTCGCTAAAAAGGAAATGTCCCAATCTATCTACTCCAAATCTTACACCGTCTTTCGACCAAATCTCAATCAATCTAAAACGGACTTGAATGTGAAATTCTTAAGGACGTTTAATCTTGGACCGACATACATTGTTTAAAGTCATATATGACATATTATATGTTGACATCCGGTGGTTGAAAATCCCGGTGTCTGTCGTGGATCGGTCGATTTTTGCCGTTTAGCACAGGAGCTGTGGAGTTAGGCAACCATTCAGCAGTGTCGTCAGGCCACGCCCCTACAGTTGTATATTATACAGTATATACTGAAATTTGTTACATACAGCCAGGTTCTAATTTGCAGGAATTCTTAAAGTGTAAGTTCAGGCAAAATCTAACTAACTCTAAACCAGCTTTCTGCCACATTCTAAACCTCATCTATCTAACCCTGTAAAGGAAAAATCGCTGTACTTACCTATTCTGCAGCCGCTCCTGTCCGGTTTCCAGCGGCGGAAGCTGTGTGCAGGAGAGGACAGTCAACAGCTGAGAAATGCCTGGGAAGTGATATCATCCTTAGGCTTCATACACATGGGCGTTTAAAAAAACAAGCTGTAACGTCAGTACTGACACCAAGAAAAAAAGCCGTGTTAAAAACACAATTTTATCAGCGTTATGCATTGACGTCAATGCACGTTTTTCCTCACTAGCTTCCAGCGGCGTTTCTCTGCCTCTATTCAAAATCAATGGTCCCCTATGGGAGCCCATTGGTTTGAATAGAAGTCACACCAGAAGTCCGATCATTATGTTCCGACTCGCGGTGCGACTTGTGTGCTGAGGATCTTGAAGGAGAACTCCGCAGAAAATGAAAAAGAAAATTGCGTGGGGTACCCCCCCCCCCCAAGAGGTACCAGATCATTCAGTCTAGTATGGATTTTAAGGGCAACCCCCACACCGAAAAAATGACGTAGGGTCCCCCACAAGATCCATACCAGACCCTTATCCGAGCACGCAGCCTGGCAGATCAGGAAAGGGGATGACCGAGTGCCCCCCCCCTCCTGGACCATACCAGGCCGAATCCCTCCCATGTTGATGAGGACAAGGGCCTCTTCTCAACAACCCTGGCCGTTGGCTGTCAGGGTCTGCGGGTGGGGGCTTATCGGAATCTGGAAGCCCCCTTTAACAAGGGGACCCCAGATCCCAGTCCCCCAACCTATGTGAATGAGTATGGGGTACACCTAAAAAAAATTGTCAAAAAAACACACTACACAGCTTTTTAAAATAGTTTATTAAATTAGCTCTGGCATCTTCTCCCCTCTCCAGCTCTTCTTTCTTCTGCTCTTTTGTGGGGGTCTTCTTTCTTTTGAGGGGTCTTATATTTTCTGCTTGGTCGTCTGTCTTCTGCTCTTTTGCCACTGTCTCCTCTGCTGCATTCTCCCTCTTCTCTTCTTCCCATGTTGACTTGTCGTTCTCTCCAACTTGAATGCCGGGTCTGTGCTGCGGAATGGCTTATATTGGCATGGGGGTGGGGTCACCCGCTAACGGCAGTTGGAAGCACCGCCCCCTTATGACATCACAGGGCGGGCTGTGACATCATAAGCGGTGGTGCTTCCGGATGAACCCAACACATTTTTTTTTTCATTTTTTGTGGGGTCCCCCTTCAAAATCCTCAGCACACAAGTCGCACCGCAAGTCAGATCATCATGATCCGACTTCTGGTGCGACTTCTATTCAAATCAATGGCCGCCCATAGGGAACCATTGATTTTGAATAGAGGCAGAGAACCGCCTGACGAGGCTTAATGCTGTGTATACGCTGTGTGTGCGTTTTTGAGTGTTTTGCCGGCTCTGCATAAAAACAGCTCTAGCTCTAGCCACTTACAGCTCAAAATGCCAGCTTGTGTATGCGGCCATTGAATAACATGGAGAGGCGTTCTTAAGCTGTAAAAACAGCTCAAAAATGTGGCGTTAACTCCCATGTGTATGAGGCCTTAGACTTACTATGTGGCATCCACCTACACACCGAAGCCGCCACTGGCAGCGGATGCTGGGAACGGACCAGATCAGTTGCAGAATAGGTAAGTATAGCGATTTTTCCTTTACAGGGTTAGATAGATTAGGTTTAGAATGTGGCAGAGATCAGGTTTAGTGTGCGTTAGGTTTTGCCTGAACTTCCACTTTAAGTATTGGCTGTTAGTGGCCAGCCAGGTTTAAAATCATATCAACCTAAGCAACATTTCCAAACACCAACTACGTAGGCATCCTTTTTCCAAAGAAACTAAAACACATAAAAATACTCTATAATTTGTAACCTATCCAGCAGTAGCTACACAGTCCCTCTGTGGAGGTTTTGTAAGTGGAGCTTCCTCCACTCACAAGCCTGCTTGCCTACTTGTACAAGTAGTTAGTTCTTCTGTATACAGTGGAAAGAAAAAGTATGTGAATCCATGGAATTAACTGGTTTTCTGCAGTAATTTGCCATAAAAGGTGAACTGATTCTCATCTAAATCACGACAACAGACAAACATAATGTGCAAACAATTCTAATTTCTTGTGTGACTATTAAACACACTCATTAACCACTATGCGTACATTTGCTGTTTCAAGTTGGCTCTGCTGCGCAGTTCGCCGTCCAGAGGAAGAACGGGGAACCGCCGGTGTAAACATGCCGGTTCTCCATTCTGACAGGCGGCGTGACAGGGATCTACTGATCCCTGTCATCGGGATCAGTTAGATCTGTCATGCCCCTGCCAGCCCAGCCCCCACACAGTTAGAATACACCTAGGGAACACAGTCAACCCCTTGATTGCACCCTGCAGGTTAACCCCTTCCCTGCCAGTGACACTTATACAGTAATCAGTGGCTATTGTTAGCTCTGATCGCTGTATAAATGTCAATGGTCCCAAAAAAGTGTCAAAAATGTCCGATCTGTCCAATAACGCAGTCCTGATAAAAATCGCAGATCACCGCCATTACTAGTAAAAAAATTAATAATAAAAACGTCATAAATTAATTCTCATGGTTTGTAAACACTGGAACTTTTTCGCAAACCAATCAATATACGCCTGTTGCGATTTTTTTTTTACCACAAATATGTAGAAGTATATATATTGGCCTAAACTGATGAATACATTTGTTTTTTTTTAGATTTTTGTTTTTTTTGGAAGTGTATTATAGCAAAAATTATCGCTCTTTTTTGGTTTATAGTGCAAAAAATAAGGTGATCAAATACCACCGAAAGAAATCTCTATTTGTGGGGAAAAAAGGACGTCAATTTCATTTGGGTACAATGTTGCACGACCGTGCAATTGTCCGTTAAATTGACGCAGTGCCGAATCGCAAATAGTGCTCTGGTCAGGAAGGGGGTAAATCCTTCTGGGGCTGAAGTGGTTAAACATTCACAATGTTGGAGTAAAAAGTAAGTGAACCCATAAACTAAGGATGGCCATACATTACACAATACTCTTATTCAATTTCGATATATAGATCGGACTGGATGTAGACACACATGTAGTGGGTCTCCGGCCCTGGGTTCCATCGATAGATGGGTGGGACGTTAAATGAGGTGCATATAGGATGCTCCTCCATCCCAGGTACATGATAAAAACAAAAGAAGTTTGGGACTTTATATGAGGCACATGACGGACCATGGAATAAGAGTATAAACATATTTATTGGCACAATAATGGTCATAGTACAGAGTAATCAACATATGGAAGTTGATATATGTACAGATTAAAGGCATTTCATATATGTATAGATATAATCATAAGAGGGCCACTGGTACTGGCTGCCAGCATGGGTTCCAGATAAAGTGCAAGGTGCTGATCAGGATATAAAATTGATCAAGTAAATAAAGTTGTCCATGTATAAAAAAAAAATGTATATAGTCATGAGTGCATCCAGGGTAAGTCTGACGCGTTTCGTGGTAAACACCACTCATCAGGGGCGAATGCGTCAACAGTATCTAAAACAAGAAAACATAAATACCAAATCTAAATTTAGAAAGTATAATGTTAAACTATCGAGAAACAAAAAAAGGAGAGTGCAATCCGACTCACCTAAATGGAACCATTTAGGTGAGTCGGATTGCACTCTCCTTTTTTGTGACCATTATTGTGCCAATAAATATGTTTATGCTCTTATTCCATGGTCCGTCATGTGCCTCATATAAAGTCCCAAACTTCTTTAGTTTTTATCTTATTCAATTTCCTTTAGATTTACCTTCAACTATGTAGTGTAAAGGCCTGCTTGATTCCATACAAATTGAAGGTGTTTAGGTCTGACCTCATTTTATATGGTTTTGGTAAAACTAAAGGAAAATTGTACAAGAGAATTGTATAATGTATGGCCATCCAAGGAATTAGCTAATTGGAGTCAGTAGTTTGCACAGCTGTGACCTCTCATGCAACTTGCTGCGAAGTGCAACACAGAGTCACATGACAAGTCACAAATTAATTTCAATGGGTGTCATTTTAATTGCTGCAATTCGAGTCACAGCATAAAAAAAAGAATAGTTCATGCACTAAATGAGCCTTAGAGCTACTTTGCTAAAAGACACTCAAACATTTTAAAGGTCAAGTTCACTTTTTGGAGAAAAATAATAAATGCACATATTTCTGAAGAAAATTTCTTTTTTTTTTTTTTCATGCAGGAGCCTGGAAAGCATTGCACACGTGATCAGTAGACGGGTGCAAAGCCAGGCTCCTGCAGACTCTAAGAAAAGGTGTCTTCTTGCGCCTCACATATGGCCAGACAGTTACTGAATAGCAGGAATATCAGTGAACTACAAAAGCGCTCATCAGAGCCCTTGCAGTTCATTCATAACTGCAGACCATCTGTTGGTAGCTGTAGTCTATACATTTACAGAACTTTGCTTTTAAATTGTGACAGCGGGGGCGGGGAGAGGATCTCTCCACTCGCTGACACAGGGGGAGGATCAGGTGGGGGGGGGGGGGACATCTGGAGCATGTTGCATGTTACTCCATAAATATGGGTGTAACATGTAACATTCTCCTAGCCTTTAAGAATGCTATTCATATGAAGCATCAGCAGAGGTGAGGAAGGAACTCTCTGAAGATATATGATCAAAAGTAGTTGATCTGCATAAGACTGGAAATGGTTAGAATGCAATCTCAGTGTTTAGGAATCCATCAGTCGACAGATAGGCAAGTTGTCTATAAATGAAGACAGTTTAGTTCTGTGGCTACTCTTCCAAGAAGTAGACATCCAGCCAAGATGACTGCCAAGGCACAACATGGAATCCTCAGTGAGGTAAAGAAGAACCCATGAGTAATAGCTGAAAGCTTGAGAACATCATTGGAACTAACAAACATGCCTGTTCATCAGTGGAAACAAAACACCATGGAAAAAGCTGCCGCTGTCTTAAAAAAAATAGAAAAAACAATTGCTGCGTGCCTGAAGCTTGCCAAAGAGCAGGTTGACAAACCACAACACTACTGGGAAAATATTTTATGGACTGATGAAACAAAAGTTGAATTGTTCGGTAAGAATACTCAGCATTGTGTAAGGCTTAAAAGTGCACAGCTTACCAACATCAAAACATCATCCCAACTGTGAAGTATGATGGAAGGAACGTCATGACTTGCACTTGCATCACTGTCTCAGGCCCTGGACTACTTGCCATCATTGAAGGGAAGATAAATTCCCATTTTTACCAAAATATCCTACAGGATAATAGCAAGGATGACTGTCCACCAGTTGAAGCTCATTAACAGTAAATCTACCACAGACTGGCTTCAGAAAAAGAAAATGCTCCTTTTGGAGTGGCCCAGTCAGAGCCCGGACCTTAAAGAGGAGCTCCAAGCCCTAAAAAAAATAAAAGTCGGCAGCTACAAATTCTGTAGCTGCTGACTTTTACTATAAGGGCACTTACCTGTCCAGGGATCCAGCAGTGTCATCACCCGAGCCGATTATTCAATTGGCTGCTGGTGCAGGAACCAGCATCTCTAGTAAGAGAAGCAGGAAGTGAAGCCTTGCGGCCAGCCTGTTTCCTACTGCTCATGCGCGAGCCGTGCTGCACCTTATGAATGGTCCTGTTGTCTTCTGGGACCTGGGATGTGTCTCAGAAGACTGCAGGGGAAGGAGGGGGGTTGAACTTCTGGCTCAGATCGCCACAGCGGTCTGAGCTGGAAGTGGGAGTGGGTACCTGTCATAACCTCCCCAAAAAGTGGCAAATAAGGCAGTGAACGGAGGGAGGGTGCAAACAAGCGGAACTACCCCCCTTTGGGTGGCTCTCCTGTGCCAGATCACATACTAGGTACGTGATCTGACCCTTCTGGGTAGGGGGCCCACCGCTGGCAACCAGGCTGCACTGTGATTATACACAGCAGATGCTGATCAGTGGGTGCCGACCAATGGATGACCACTGGCACCCACCGATCGTCAAGAAGTCACATAGGACAGAGCCCTGCCTATGTAAACAAGGCAGAGCTCTGTCCTTTCAGTGGGGAAGTGATGGATTTTCTTTCCCCACAAAGCAGAGAATAAAATCCATCACATCCTTTAGTGAAAGCAGCCCACATAGTACACCAAAACACTGGCTAGGAACACATTTAACCCTTTGATCACCCTAGATCTTTAACTAGTGTCACTAGTCCCCAAAAAGTGTCAGTTAATGTCTGATTGTCCGCTGCAATATCTCAGTCCCACTATAAGTCGCTGATCGCCACCATTGTTTGTAAAAAAACAAATAAATAAATAATTCCAGTATATATCCCATAGTTTGTAGATGCTATAACTTTTGTGCAAACCAATCAATATACGCTTCTTGGGATTTTTTTTAACAAAAATGTGCAGCAGAATACAAATTGGCCTAACTGCATGAAGAAATTTGATTTTTTTAAAAATGTAATTGGATATGCAGAAGTAAAAAATATTGTTGTTTTTTTTTTTTTCAAAATGGTCAGTCTTTTTATGTTTATAGCGCAAAAAATAAAAAGCGCTTAGGTGATCAAAAACCACCAAAAGAAAGCTCTATTTGTGAGAAAAAAAGGACTTGTATTTTATTTGGGTACAGCATTGCATGACCGCACAATTGTCAGTTAAAGTAATGCAGTGCCATATCACTAAAAATGGCCTTCTCATGAAGGGGGTAAATCTTCCGGAGGTCAAGTGGTTACTTTAAACTGGTCTTGGTATTTACACAAGTCAGACACTGTGGGGGGAACTTATCAGAACTGGAGCAGACAGAATCTGGAGCAGCTGTGCATGGAAACCAAACAGCTTCTATCTTATGCTTGTTCGGGTAAGCTTCAAAAATGAAAGATAGGAGCTTAGTTGCCATTCACAGCTGCTCCAGTTTTGATAAATTCCCCTATGAATTTGCATGTTTAATGAGCAGAGAAATTCAATAGGGTGCTTATAGCAGCAAGGAGAAAAAATGTTTTACTTGGTGATGGATGTTTGTATATCATCCAAAATTACAGTGACAGAGTAAAAGTTTTGGGTGGAGAGACTTTTCCAGTCTCACAACTCTGTTAAATGACAAATGTTTTTACAACTGCATTTGGAAAATCCTATCTCCCAGTTTTTCGAAGTGTGACACACAGCATGAGAACAAATTTAAATGGACATGCTTGTGCAGCTTAGGAATGTACATCATAGATTTAAATCAATTCACTGGAAGGAAGCTAAAGTATGAAACATAGATTCATTTTGGTTTATGAATAAGACAACAGAGAAGCCATTCCAAATGATGACTGTTGAACTGAGCCTTAGAAAAATGTCAAGCACTTTAAAAGAAGAATTGACCGATATATCGTTCCATCCTGGCATGCTCCGTTTACACTTTCATGTTTGTACCTTTATGATCAGCTCTGAAAGAAAGAATCCATGGTCCATCCTCTTTCTATGTATAGCAGTGGTCTCCAAACTAGGCCTTTTGCCAGCCTTTTTCTGGCCTTGGGCACTATTCATCCCACTGATACCAATATTGAGGCACTATTCTTCCTACTGATACAAAAAAATTGGCACTATTCCTTCCCACAATACCAGTGATGGGACACTATTTTTCCTCCTCCTGACCAGGAAGTGTCAGGTCTCAGACTACAGAGGCGACAAAGCTATGCCGCATACCTGCATGTTTCTACACAAACAGAAAAAGCTGACGCAAGGTTGTGAAGATTTACTCTACAATGGACTGCTTGTGCAAGGCAACAAATAACATCTTAAAAATACATGATCAATGCACATCCAATGTAGGTAAAAAACACACGGGTAGGAATGTTTAATTACTTACCAACCAGCGACATACCCGTACATCGCTGGATTTCAAGCAGTTATACCTGGATGATGACCGCAGCTGTAGGCATCGCCCCAGTACTGTTTTTTTGAGCCGGTCATCAGCTCTCTTGTAAAAGCAATCCTAGTGGCTATCTAGGATCTATCTATCTCCCCCCCCCCCCCACAACCTTCCACGGCTCTCTCTGGCTCTCCCGTCCCACCGGATGCACTGGCTTGTCAGACAGCTGAACAAAGCCGGGGTTGGCCTTGATCAGAATTCCGCTATAGTAACCCAGAAGTGGTTTACCCCGGATGTCAGCAGCACCATTTTTAAAAAATCTAAAGCATTAACACAGATCTTGGTAGGGATAGGGTAGAGAAGGGATTTGGGATCTTGTAGACCCCAGATCTCTCTATAAAGAGTACCTGTCACATGCCTATAGCTGTGGCAAGGATGTTTACGTTCCTTGTGACAGCAATTAAAGTGATAAGAAAAATTAAAGCAACAGTGTAAAAAAATAAAATAAATTAATAACTTAAAAAAAAGAAATGAAAGCGCCCCTGTCCCCCTGTGCTTGTACGCAAAGGTGAACAAGCGTGTTGGTCCTGCATGCATACAAACAGCAATCGTCCCACATATGTCACCATCACTATGACCATCAGATCATGGGCAGTAATTCTAGTAGGCCTCCTCTGTAAATCTGAAGTGGAAACCTGTAAAGTCTTTTAAAGCATCGCTTATGGATAGTAAAATTTACATACTTTGTTGCCATTGCACAGGCATGCACAATTTTAAAACATGAATTGTTTGGTATCTATTCACACAGCGTAACAACATATTTTATACTTTACAAAAAAATGGGCTATGTATTGTTTTTTTTTGCATTAAAATGAAAAAAAAAATGTATTCCCAAAAAATTGCATTTAAAAAAACACTGTGCAAATACCATGTGGCATTAAGAATTGCAAAACCCCTCATTTTGTTCTCTATGGTCTTTCAAAAAATACATTATGTTTGGGGGGGGGGACTTGTGACAAGTCCCAGAAGGTTGCAGGCAGGGGGTGGGGCAGAAGATTGTCCGGTGGTTCCATTGTGGTGATTCGACCGGAAGTGGGAGCACATAGGCAACTAGATTATATGTCAGGCAAGTTAGTAAGAATAAACAGAAGAAAAAAGAGGTAAGTAGGATAGTAAAGGGAAAAAAAATGGCATATAGAAGATTCAAGGAAACAGGAGGTGTAGCTGACAGAGAGGAGTATAAAAATAGACAAAAGGAGGCCAAACACATTATCGGTGCTGCAAAAGCACAGAAAGAGGAGCAAATTGTTAAGTCTATTAAAGAAGGATAAAACCCTTTTTAGGTACATTAGTGATGGAAGAAAAAAATACAATGGGATCACTAAAATGAAAACTGGGCACAACACATATGTTGAGGGAGACCAGGATGTAGCAAACCAGTTAAACAATAACTTCTGTTCAGTCTTCTCAGAAATAGAGTAATGATGGTTCATTTCTAGGATTTCTGGAGACAGAGGTAGCTGAGTTGAAGGAGAGAAAGCAGGAATGGCGCTGTCTAGAATAAAATCAGGTAAGTGTGCTAAATATGTGTTATGAATAAATAGTGTGTATAATAGATATAAATAAAACTCATCAGTTGTACGTGAAAAATAGATCATAAAAAGATGAATAAAAATGAATAAAAAGATCAACCCACATGTGGTAAAATCAGATACAGTAATATAAATTAAATCAATCAAATTGTACAAAGTCCGTATAAGTCCGTAAATTATGTCCGTAAAAAAATCCGTGAAAATATGTACCAAATTAATTATGTGATTGGATGTTCAACAGTTGAAGCCAGTGAGGGTAATTTCAATATAACTCAGATGTTATATACCAGTGATTTCACTGCAAAAAAGACAAATAATTACACCACTTTACTACGGTCCGTGAATGTCCGTAACTTCTTGTCCGTTAATGTCCGTAAAGAAGGGATATGAGAGAGTTCAGAAATAATAAGTTCAAAAAGTGTACCAATATAAGGTGGATGATGTATGTGTATTTTACCAAGTGCAAAAAGGAAGAAAACACCAAAAAAATTTGTTTGGTCCGTAAATATCCGTAAAAATATCCGTGAATGTCCGTAAATGTGATAAGAAGTAAAAAATGTTTTTTCTATGCAAAAAGAACCAGAAAACAACAACAAGAAATGGGACGTATTTGATGAATTATCCGGTCAGAAGAGGTTTGCAATAGTCATATTAATATGGGGATCAACTCAGAAAGGTGACTTTTGTGCTCCGCCTGAAGTATTCATGTGACATCTGCTGGTGCTCACCCACATGTATCCCCACTTACCAGATACTCCACACCCCTGCAGGGTGGTAAGTGGGGATACATGTGGGTGAGCACCAGCAGATGTCACATGAATACTTCAGGCGGAGCACAAAAGTCACCTTTCTGAGTTGATCCCCATATTAATATGACTATTGCAAACCTCTTCTGACCGGATAATTCATCAAATACGTCCCATTTCTTGTTGTTGTTTTCTGGTTCTTTTTGCATAGAAAAAACATTTTTTACTTCTTATCACATTTACGGACATTCACGGATATTTTTACGGATATTTACGGACCAA
>BLSH010039733.1:375551-396865 GCA_018402905.1 Glandirana rugosa
TCAATATATTGAATGTATATCCAATTTATCTTGTCCTGGGTCATGTCTCGGAACACCATGAGGTGATCACTGACCAGAGACGAGACTCACTTGGGGTAAATGTTGGTGTGAGACCCTAGATATGAAATCGGTTGACGTATAGGTGATTTGGTGGGTTCCCAATTCAGGATCGAACGTGTTGAAAACATAATCTAATAATACACCTTGACATAGTTTACGGAACGACTTTAGTTCTATGCGATACAGGTGTCGTGGTGGGACCAGGTTTTGTGTCCATTAAATCAGTTTCTTAAGTTAGTCTAAACAGACCGTGCTAGACGGGAGTCATTTCGGTACAACGAAACCCAGGTCGTTCGACACATAAAAATTCACTAGTTACTAGGAAGAAAAGTCTTCACTAAGGTAATGGAACTGATGTTAACTACAATTTGAGTGACCGGACATTAACGGTCGAAGATGGAACGACGGGAAGAACACCTATCCGAAAAGAAGGATCATTGATCACTTAAAAATACACAGCTTGCTGGACCCAAAGCAACATGGCTTTACTGAGGGCAGATCGTGCCAGACAAATCTGATTGAATTCTTTGACTAAATTACCTGTGTTTTGGACCAGGGTGGTGCTGTGGACATAGCGTATCTTGATTTCAGCAAGGCATTTGATACAGTTCCACATAATAATCTAATACAAAAGTTGTGCAAGCTAGGACTTAACCCTTGGGTGGTTTAGTGGATATGCAGTTGGCTAAAGTATAGATCCCAGAGTGTGGTTGTAAATGGGGTTCACTCAGAGCAGAGACCAGTCACTAGTGGAGTACCACAAGGCTCTGTACTGGGTCCTGTTCTATTTAACCTATATGTAAGTTATATAACTAAAAGGTTTGTTGGGCAAGGTATGTCTCTTTGCTGATGATACAAAGGTGTGTAATAAGGTTGATATCCCTAGAGGTGTCTAACATGGAACATGATTTGGCATTGCTGGAAGATTGGTCAAAGCAGTGGAGACTGCAGTTCAATATTTCTAAATGTAAAATAATGCATCTAGGGAAAAAGAATCCCCTTAGAGAGTACAGCATCGGGGGTACAGTGTTAGCCAGCACTACAGAAGAAAAATATTTGGGGGTCCTTATTTCAGATGATTGCAAAATGAGCAAACAGTGTGACCAGGCAGTGGGAAAAGCAAATAGAATTCTGGGATGTATCAGTAGAGGGATCACCAGCTGGAGGAAGGAGGCCCTGCTTCCGCTATATAGATCTTTAGTGAGACCTCACTTAGAATACTGTGTCCAGTTCTGAAGACCACACTTATAAAAATATATTGATAAGATAGAACGAGTTCAGAGACGGGTAAAAAAAATGGTGAAAGGTCTGGGGGATAAAACATATCAAGAGTGATTTCAGGAACTTAATATGTACAGTCTGGAGGAAAGAGGGGAGAGGGGAGACATGAATGAAACCTTTAAAAACATCAAGGGGGTGAATAAGGTTCAGGAGGGCAGTCTTTTCAGTATAAAACCAAAATCAAGAACACGGGGGCATGACCTCAACTAACTGGAGGGAAGTTCAAAACTAATCCTAGAAAGTATTATTTTACTGAAAGGGTGGTTGATGATTGGAATAAACTGCCAACAGAGGTTTTGAGACACTCAACAGTAAATGGCTTCAAACATGCTTGGGATAAACATAAATTTATAGTCAGACAACAAGGTTAATGTGAAAACAAACAAAAAAATAAATAAAAAGGGGCAGACTCGATGGACTACTCAGTCTTTCTCTTTCGTTCGTTGACAGGCACAGCGACTCTTAGGACTAAGTGGGTTATACTGCCCTCTTCAGGAGTTTACTAGGCAGAACAGGCAGTTCTAACAGCAAAAAGAACAGTAACAGACACAGCCCCTCCCAGGGGGCGGTCCCCACTGGCAGATAACCCCACACCCAGCTCTGCTAGCTCAGTTTTCTTCTGCCTAGTGCAAGGAGTAGACCTAGGCACCCTGTTGGGATCTGTGGTACCTCTCTGGTCCAGTTCGACTGTCAGGAGACAGCCTCACAGATGAAGACTTCAATCAAGCAGCCGTGCTGGGCAGCAGGCTGGGTCTTGGACCCAGGTACTCTCCCCAGCTGGCCATCACGCGCTAGACCGGATGCTTCGCGCTGGGTCGAACGCGCCAGACCCCAAACCAAGACGGGGTGGCCCCCCGGGTTAAAACTCCCGGCGCCGCACGCAGTGCGCCCTGGGCTGACAGCTCCCTCTGGCCTAGCCGGGAGTGTGCATGCTGTCCCGGGTGGGATCCCCGCACCGCCCGTCTAGATGGGGTAAGTACACCCCCTCCCCTGTTTGGACCGCAAAGACGCCAAAAAGCGCCCCTTGCCCCCCCTTCTTCGGGGAGGACTCGGACCGCGAGGGGGGCTTCTCCGTT
Source organism: Glandirana rugosa (assembly GCA_018402905.1). NCBI lineage: Eukaryota > Metazoa > Chordata > Amphibia > Anura > Ranidae > Glandirana > Glandirana rugosa. Next base: position 377,969 of record BLSH010039733.1, read on the forward strand.
GCGGGGACCCCCCTCGAGCTGTCGGATGGCAAGGTTCCCGACGTTCCTGATAGCGGGGATGAGTCTGAGCTGTCTGCTGCTGCGCATGAGAAGGCTTTTGTAGACGCTCTGATCACTTCAGTGCGTGAGATCCTGCGATTGGACGAAACGCCGGGACCCTCTCGGAGGGTGCCCGTTCCCTTCGGGTCACACAGACAGGGCCCTGCGGCTAAGGTCTTTCCATATGTGGACTTTCTCGATAAGTTAGTTTATAAGGATTGGGCTCGGCTTCAGAGCTCCCTTCCTATCCCGAAGTGTTTCGCTGTGCGTTATCCCTTTGAGGATAAATTATTGAAGAAGTGGGCATCGCCCCCCGTGGTTGACCCACTGGTGTCCTGCCTGTGCAGGGCGACCACTATCCCGGTGAAGGGCACGCCGTACTTTAAGGACCTGGCTGACAGGAAGGCTGAGGCTTGTGTCAGGTCCCTATTTGTTCTGACAGGATCGGCCATGCGCGTCACGAAGTGGGCAAAGTGGTTGCACAGCGAGTTGAACAGGACTCAGGCTTCTCCTGAGTGTGTGGACCTCACTGACCGGATGGATCAGGTGGCTCAGTATTTGTGTGATGCTGCCCTAGATGCAGCCCCCCCTGATATCCAAGGCGTCTGCGGTCTCTGTGCTGGCCAGGCGGTGGCTTTGGCTGAATTGCTGGTCTGCAGACATTCCTTCTAAGAGGACCCTGGCGGATTTACCTTTCCAGGGGGGGCGGCTCTTTGGTGACTCCTTGGACGAGGTGAGCAAAGATCTCACCGGAGGCAAGAGCTCCTTACTCCCGGAGCCCAGAAGGAGTGTGGACTCCCGTCACCATCAGGGGCCTTCCTTTCTGGACTATAGGCGGCCTTTTTGTCCCTCCCGCGCCTCAGGCAAGGGTCTACAGCCCGCCAAGCCCCCCGTGGATGGACAGAAGCATCCCTGGCCGAGTAAGCGCCAGAGGACAAGGTCTCCTCCGCATGAAGGGTTGCCCCTGCCCGGTGTTTGGGTTGGGGGACGTCTCCTGGGGTTCGCGGACAGGTGGTCTTCCCGCATCTCGGACTGTTGGGTGCTCGAGGTGGTCTCCTCGGGGTACAGCATAGAATTCCGTTCCCGCCCCCCAGACAGGTTCTTTGCTTCCAACTTGCAGCTGCCTGCGGGCAGGCTGCGGGCCCTGTTCGGGGCGGTGCAGGACCTGCTGGGTCATGGGGTGATTGTCCCTGTTCCTCAAGCGGAACGTTCCCAAGGGTTTTATTCCAACCTTTTTCGTATTCCGAACAAGGATGGGGTTCGTCCCATTCTGGATCTGAAGGACCTTAACAGGTTTGTGCGGGTTCGCAGTTTTCGCATGGAGTCGGTCCGCTCGGTAGTAGTGGCCCTGCACCAGGGCGACTTCCTGGCCTCCCTCGACATCAAGGATGCGTACCTGCATGTTCCCATCTGCGCCCAGCACCAGTGCTTCTTGCGCTTTGCGGTTGGAGAGGATCACCACCAGTTCGTAGCTCTTCCGTTTGGCCTGGCCTCGGCACCTCGGGTCTTCACCAAACTGCTGGCCCCGGTTCTGGCTCTGCTGAGACAGAGGGATATCACGGTGGTGGCGTATCTGGACGACCTTCTCCTGTGAGCACAGTCGGCTCCAGCGTTCAGGGAAAATGTGACGATTACCCTGCACGCTCTGCAGGAATTCGGATAGGTGATCAACCTCCCAAAGTCTGTCTTGATTCCTTCCCACCGCCTGGAGTATCTGGGGCTGATCCTGGATGCGGCCCAGGGGAAGGTTTTCCTTCCGCCAACCAAGCGACAGACGCTTCAGTCAGCGGTTCGGTCCCTGCTGTCCCAGAGATGGGCCTCACTTCGATTTTGCATGCTGGTCCTGGGCCTGATGGTGGCCTTCTTCGAGGCAGTCCCATATGCTGAGTACCACACCTGGGTTCTGCAATGGGAGATTCTCCTGAGATGGGACAGGTCCCCATCTTCCCTGGATCAGGTGATCAGAATGGATCACCCAGTGAGGGCCTCGCTGCTCTGGTGGCTGCGGTCCCCGGCTCTTCAGTCGGGGAAGTCCTTCCTTCCCCTTCACTGGACAGTGATCACGACGGACGCCAGCCTGACAGACTGGGGTGGAGTCCTGGGGTTGCTTTCAGCCCAGGCACAGTGGTCTCCGGAGGAGTCTCGTCTCCCGATCAATGTCCTGGAATTGTGGGCGATTTGGTGCTGCCTCTCCCATTGGACGTCGAGGCTACACGGGTGCCCAGTCCAGATCCATTCGGACAATGCCACGGCCGTAGCATATGTGAACCACCAGGGCGGGACGAGAAGCTAGGCTGCGGCCTTGGAGGTAGCCCCCATCCTGCGGTGAGCAGAAAGTCGCGTTCCGGCAATCTCTGCCATCCACATACCGGGGGTAGAAAACTGGCAGGCGGACTATCTCAGTCGTCAGCGCCTGGACCAGGGAGAGTGGTCCCTGCACCCGGATGTGTTTCAGCAGATTTGTTTCAGATGGGGTGTCCCGGACGTGGACCTGCTCGCGTCCCATCTCAATCGGAAGGTGCAGACCTTTGTGAGCAGGACAAGGGATCCCTTGGCGGATGTGGCGGATGCTCTTGTGGCTCCGTGGGCTCGGTATCGACTCATCTATACCTTTCCTCCTCTCAAGCTGCTTCCGCACCTTCTGCGCAGAATAGAGGCGGAGGGCATTCTGACCATTCTGGTAGCTTCCGATTGGCCAAGGCGTCCTTGGTACGCTGACGTAGTACGGATGGTGGTGGACGTCCCCTGGCAACTCCCGCTTCGCGATGATCTTCTGTCCCAGGGGCCCATCTTGCACCCTGCTTTACCTTCTCTTGCTTTAACGGCCTGGCTATTTAATCCCAGGTGTTGAGGGATCGGGGAGTTTCGGACTCAGTGATTCCTACCATGTTGAAGGCCCGAAAGGCTACTTCACGTAAGATTTATCACCGCACCTGGAAGGCTTACATCGCCTGGTGCGAGGCCGAGGGGTGGAACCCTCGTTCCTTTTCGGTGTCTCGGGTTTTGGCCTTCCTACAGAAGGGCCTCGACCAGAAACTGGCGTTGAGCACTATCAAGGGTCAGGTCTCGGCAGTCTTTTTTCAGCGTCCTTTGGCGACGCATTCGTTGATCCGTACTTTCATGCAGGGGGTTCGGCATGTCGCCCCCCAGGTATGGTCGCCTTTGGCGCCATGGGACCTCAATTTGGTCCTCTCGGTACTTCAGAGGCCGCCTTTTGAGAATATCAGGGAGATCTCTCTCTGCAGTTGCTTTCGCAGAAAGTGGCTTTCCTGGTGGCTATCACATCAGCCCGGCGATTGTCTGAGTTGGCGGCACTGTCTTGTAGGTCCCCGTATCTGGTCCTACACAAGGATAAGGCGGTCCTGCGCCAGTCACCTTCTTTTTTGCCAAAGGTGATATCATCTTTCCACATCAATGAGGACATTGTCCTTCCTTCGCTTTGCCCGTGCCCGTCTCATCCTAAGGAGGTTGCTTTGCACTCCCTGGACGTTGTTCGGGCCCTGCGGGTGTATCTGGTGTCCACGGCCTCCTTTCAGAGGTCAGCCACTCTTTTTGTCGTGGTGAATGGCCAACACAAAGGTTTGGCAGCCTCATTGGCCACTATCTCACGTTGGATTAGACATACGGTGACCCGAGCCTATGCGGTTCGGGGTCTGGAGCCTCCCTTCTCGGTCACGGCTCACTCTACTAGGGCGATTAGCACTTCCTGGGCTTTTTGACATCAGGCGTCTGTGTCTTAGGTGTGCAAGGCAGCTACTTGGACCTCTGTGCACACCTTCTCAAAGTTTTACAAAGTTGATGTTCTAGCATCCTCGGATGCTGCGTTTGGCGGCAAAATTTTGCAGGCGGCCGTGTGAGACACGTGTGGTTCCTCACCGAGGGTTCAGTTGGATGTAGTTCTGTTGTTGTTCTGTTACCCACCCCTCATTTATGGCACTGCTTTTGGACGTCCCACTTAATCCTAAGAGTCGCTGTGCCTGTCGACGAACGAAAGAGAAAACAGGATTTTTTGACTTACCGTAAAATCCCTTTCTCTGAGTTCGTCGACAGGCACAGCACCCATCCCTCTGATGTTGCACTGCTTGTTACAAACTGAGCTAGCAGAGCTGGGTGTGGGGTTATCTGCCAGTGGGGACTGCCCCCTGGCAGGGGCTGTGTCTGTTACTGTTCTTTTTGCTGTTAGAACTGCCTGTTCTGCCTAGTAAACTCCTGAAGAGGGCAGTATAACCCACTTAGTCCTAAGAGTCACTGTGCCTATCGACAAACTCAGAGAAAGGGATTTTATGGTAAGTCAAAAAATCCAGTTTTTTCTGCCGTCACTTTTCTATGTTTCTATACCTGTCCCTACCAGGTACCCTCTCCCTCCCCCTTCCCCCCAAAAATTTTTCCAAATGTGGAAGGGGGTCATTTGGAAGAGAGGAACTAATATCTATATCTGGATTAAAAAGTATGGGGTCATTCAACAAGGCCTTGAAGCTTCCACTCCACTCCCTACACCACGTTGTCAGCACCAAGATAAGCAGACTCATAAATACTATACCTACTGTTTTCTTTGAAAATCTCTTATTACATTTTCTTTTTTCTTCTAGGGATGCCAACTGATTGAAACACCAGATCAAGACTATACTGACTTCACAAAGTGCCTTTCAATTTTACAAGATAAAATTCAGCAAAACAAGCTTCAGGTAATTACGAAATATGTATCCTGTCTTCTTAATGGACTGCAACATTTGGCAAATGGGCAATACTTTTATGACTTTTAATTAAAAATTTTACAAACTTGATTCCACGGTACATGATTATGTGTTGAATGAAATTTTGACATGTTCACATGAAATTTAGGTCATAATGAGAGTAACTAGAAGAGATGGCTAGAGAAAGCCAGCAGTGATAGTGTCTAGAAAGTGGGACAATAAACATATGTCCATAGTTGTCTACTGCCAGTGAAAAGATAAATGTGCTATTATGTTACAAAGCCGGTGCATTTATATTGTGTAATAGCATGCATGTGTTTAGAAAAAGATATCAAAGAGAACAAGACAGCAAGACATACTGCCTTGCTGTCAACAATTCTCTGATACATATGAGTATCTTATTAACAAATTATAATTTATTTAAATGTTTCCTTTTGTAGCAGACTTAAAGTGGTTGTCTACCCTAACAAAAAAACAAAAAAAAAAACTGCAAGGGAAAGGCATAATAAACTAGTATTCACCGCATAATAGCTCATTATAAAATACGCGCGGGAGCCTATCTTTCTGGTGGCCTTTCCGGCAAGGTCTGGAGCTATGCGCCGGGCCTTTGCCGGAAAGTTACTGCGCATGCACCGTGACGTCAGCGGCTGCATGCAAGTGGAATATTCATTTTACCTACAGGTAAGCCTTATTATAGGAAGTGTATAATAATTGGATTGTATTCAAGTTATTACGTCTACATACTATGGTATATATATTTGGAAATCGATCAATCAGATATACTGATGGCCTTTCTCATTTCTTGAGGCCCTTAAAATGCCAGGACAGTACAAGGTATTATGTAAGAGGCATGGCAATTTTTTTGAATTAGTTATTTTTCTGTTGCAATTGTTTGGAAAATGAAGAAATTAAATAAAATTAGCTTTTTTCACAATTTTTTTTCTTCACATACTGTCACCAGTGCAGTACAGCATGATCATATGACTGGTGTGGCGGTAATCAGGGATACTAACTGGTGACATTTTATTTATTTTTTCCATTATAAATGGCTAGTGATTTTTTTTTTTCAATTTTTAAACATTCTTTCTTTTTTTAGTATTTTTTTTCTTGACATATTGTGATTGGCTACAGCTAATCGCATGGTACAGGGTAATCATGTAATCGCAAAAGAAGCTGGGAACCATATTTTGCATCCGGTGGACATAGCGGTTATGGGAGGGGCACGCAGGTGCACATGTGCGAAGCAACGTATTTATGGGCCTCCCTCCCACAGTGAAAGTTTTGTGGGCAGTCTTAAGTTGGTTCATCAACAGACTAGGGCTGATTTACTAAATGCAATTAGGCTGTTGACTTGCAAAGTAAAAATTATTCAACATCCTATTTGCCTTTAGCAAATCAACCCAATAATGTTAACAGGCATAGGTGGGCACCCCAAAGCTCAAAAACACATGCTTTTCTCTGCAACCTCAGCTGCATGGGGCAGTGAATAAATTGGAAGTGCTCTGTGCTGAGAGGCTTTCTGTTCATTCACAAACTTTAGCATAGTAAACAGTTTACTATGCTTCAGCTATTAATGGACACAATGAGTGATTGGCACCGATCACTTGCTGTGTTCATTAAGAAAAGGAAGGGGCCGGTAAATTACATATTTACTAGCCCCTGCCCTGCTCTCCATCCTGAAACAGAGAAGATGGGAGGGAAGCCAGCAGCACTTCAGGACGGGGAGGCCAACACGGAGGGAAGCCCGGGCAGTAGGTTGAATCAGCACCACACATAATGATTAGGGTGTGCATTGGCACACCCCCTGCGCACGCCTATGTTAACAGGGCCACTTAAACAATGTTGGTGTAGGTTTTTTGACATAGCAAATAAGGACAGTAGATTGTAAATGAGAAAAGCAAAGCATTTGGGAAGAAATATTACCTGGAAAAAACAGCTATGAAGAGTGATAAAAATCAGTTGTTCCGAAAAACAAAAAATATTGCACCTGCTGCTATGCCAAGACTGTTGGAATCTATTATAACTGCACAAAGGCTGTAAAGTTCTCAGAGACTTCTCAGAATTTAAAGCAGTGATGTTATAGAATATGTTTGGCTTGTGTTAAATTCCTGATGTCAACTGTACAAGGTCACAGTCTAGGTTCACACCTGCGACTGCGCTTTCTGTGTTTTTTTCCGTTTTTACTGCAATTTTGCTGCAATTTGAGTTTTGCAGGTTTTTTTTATGTTTTTTTTTTTTTTTGGGGGGGGGGGGTATTTGTTGCTAGGCAGATTAAAAAAAGCAAATTGCGACAAAATCGCGGTAAAAGAGCATCAAGAACACGTTGAAAAAACAACAGTTGCATTTCTGGTGCAGCTCCATTGAAGTCTATTGCATGCAAACCGCAAACTGCATTGAGAAAAAAGTCCCCGACCCTTCCCAAAAAACGCAACGCCGCAAAACGCACAGATGTGAACTACAGCCATAGGAAACCAGACTGTAGTGCTTTTCCACAAACTGCAAAACGCGGTAAAAAATGCATTGATGTGAACCTAGGGTGAAAGATAGAGAAGAACAGACTCTTTAACCACTTCTGGACTAACGCCGCCACCTGACGGCGGTCACTTTGAAGTGGAATATTAATATTGTTGTTATGGTAGCAGATAGCTACCATAACCCCGGTATATTTTTTTTCAGCCGGCAATTCTGTGTAAGATAAAAGTGGTCTCAGCAGCGGATTCGCAGCGATATCACTTTTATCAGTGGCGGAAGAGGTGCCCCTCCTCCTGCCGATTTCCGGTCATCTCCGCCGCTTACCGGACCCGCCAGCAGCGGCGGAGATGATCGGTTCCTCTCTCCCCAGTGTCCGTGAGCCGAGTGAGCGGCTGAAGCCATTCACTCGGCTCCATAACATGGCAGGGGGGAAGCGACGTCACAAGTCACTTCCGCCCAATGCTCTTAAAGCGCCCATTTTTTTTTTTTTGCACTGTCAGTTTTTTTTTTTTTTTTTTTACTGTATTTACATATCTCATATACTGTAAATATGAGATCTGAGGTCTTTTTGACCCCAGATCTCATATTTAAGAGGTCCTGTCATGCTTTACATTTTTTGTAATAGGAATAAAAGTGATCAAACATCACTAATAAAAAGTAAAATAAATAATTTAAAAAAATTAAAGCACCCCGTCCCTGCGAGCTCACACACAGAAGCGAATGCATACGTAAATCCCACCCACATATGAAAACGCTGTTCAAACCACACGTGAGGTATTGCCGCGATCGTTAGAGTGAGAGCAATCATTTTAGCACTAGACCTCCTCTGTAACTCAAAACTGCTAACCTGTTGATTTTTCTTAATGTCGCCAATGGAGATTTTTAAGTTGCAAAGTTTGTCGCCATTCATCGAGAGGACGCAATTTTGAAGCATGACATGTTGGGTATCATTTTACTCAGCGTAACATTATCTTTCACAATATGGGAAAAAATTGGCCTAACTTTACTGATGTCTTATTTTTTAACTCAAAAAACAGATTTTTTTTAAAAAAATCGTGCTTGCAGAACTGCTGCGCAAATACGGTGTGACATAAGGTTTTGCAACAACCGCCATTTTATTCTCTAGGGTGTTAGAAAAAAAGCAATATATAACGTTTGGGGGTTCTAAGTAATTTTATAGCAAAAAAATGGTTTTAACTTGTAAACGCCGAACCCAAAAAATCAGGCTCGGTCTTGAAGTGGTTAAGCCAACAATTGTAATCTTTGCAAAAGCCGACCCTTGTAAATCGCTGAAAGGGTTAACCAGCAATAAAAAGAGAGTGCATTTTCTTATAAACAAATTCAGGAAATGATTTGCCTTTAATGTTTCAAACCCATGTTTGAGATGTATTTTCAGTGGTGGTAACATGCGGTCTATAAAACGGTAGATATAGAAAACCATTATATCTAATTGAGCAAATTAGTTTGTTTGCTGCTTTAATTGTAACAGTGTACATGTTGCTATAAATGGATTTTATAGATTTCTGTACAGGCGTTTTGAAGTTCAAAATGTAAAAGAATTAAAGCGCCTGTAATCTGCCAAAAAAGAAACTCATGTACTTTCTTGAGCGACAGGCGTTTTGGTTTAGGCGACAGAACGCTCAGATGTGAACAGGGGCCATTGAAATGAATGGGATTTGTCTTGTTGGGCGTTTTTAGAGCTGAGGCTTAGAGCAGAAAAACGCCTAGATGTGAACGGAGCCTTATAGATATTTCTGTAAAGAGGGGCGCCATGTTCCACTATTGCTTTCAGGTTTTTTTTTTCATATTTTTTAAAAAATCTATTGGAATGTGAAAAAAAAAATAGTTTGATTATTGATTAACCCATTTATTTTTTTTATTATTAATAACCCTTTTAGTTTTTTTTAAAAACTCTTGGTGATCTTTTATATCTGTGACTTGGCGGAGAGTATTAGGCCTCATGCACACAGGATGTTTTTTGACTGTTTTTCAGCAGCTGTTTTTAGCTGCTGACGTTTTTTTCTACAGTCAATAAACCCTCCATCATGTTATCCTATGTGTTCATGCACACATAGGCTGTTATCAACTGTTTTTAGCATTGACGTTTTTGAGCTGTAAAAAAAACCCAAGACCTGAGGGTTTTTCTGGACGTTTTTCAGCTGTAAAAATGTTCAAACGCTCAAAAATGTCAATCCCCAAGGTTTTTGGACGTTTTAGACCAATTAAAAAAAAAACGCTGGCCCTTAAAAAACACGAAAAACCGGCGGCAATACAACGCTGGTAAAAGCTGAAAACGTCCCTCATAAGCTACTGACGTTTTTTTGGCTGTTTTTTTTTAAAGTCCTGTGTGCATGAAGCCTAAGGCCCCTTTCACACGGACAGATAGAATCCAGCTTTTAGCTGCGGATAGATGAAGTTATCTACCAAAGCTATACTGTGACAATGCTTTCCTATGGCCCCTTTCACACTCTGCATTTAGCAACGGTTTTGTTACAGATGATTTTGAACGGTTAGAAAAAATGGATTGGAATGCGTCCAGGAACGATGTTATGCAGCTATCTGCACGAATCAGCAGTTATCTGCAGCTATCTGCAGGTAAAAGCAGTGCACTGTGTCATCTACAGATAGCAACGGCAACAAGCACCGAAAATCAATACGAAGCACTTCAGAAATGTCAAGAATGTGAAGAATGTTTCCACTGCAGCTAAACTAATCGGAATGTACAAATGCAAGTAATCGTTGTGCTTTGGAGTCTGGTATCTGGCTTGCATTTAGCAACGGCAGAACAGCCGCCCGTATGAAAGGGGCCTTAAGTAATCTAATCTCAGCCAAAGAAGTGATTCCTACTCAATTGCCATGTCTGTTGTTCAGATAACATTCTTATGTCTGAGTTCTCTCCAATGCCAGACACTTTTGGGTAGGGACAGTTGAGTGGAAAACATATTCTGATCACTATTATCCCCTTCTGAAATCAGCGTTGCTCTCTTCCCCATCTTCTTTCTTGGCATAAACTTGTTAGAGCATATCCAACCCCAAAATCAAAAAATGCATTTATTGCAGCTTATCAATCCTTAATAGTGGCATCTACATTTATTTTCTTTTTTAGGCTTTTTCTCCCTTTGGATCCAATCACACAGCGATTAAAAACACAGCGTTCAGATGCATGTATGCAACACTATACGTATTAATATGGCTATTCAGACCTGTGAGTTTGTGGGCGCTGCGTTTGGATCAGAAAAAAAGAAAAATAGAGCAGAGTTGCGTACCTGCCCATGAAAATCCAGCATTTTTAAAACACTTGGGTGTACAGTCCAGCAGGTCCAGCTAGCCGTTTAAAGACACAATATAGATCATTTAAACGCAAAAGATGTAAATGCATCTAAACCCAACAAAACACCTCTAAATGAATCAGTTTTTTCTGTCAGTAGAAACCCACATGCAGTAGACATGTGTACTGCTGAAAAATTTGTTTGTTTTAGTTTTTTTTTTTTTTTTATTCGGAAATCCGAAAATTGGAAAATAAGAAAAAACATCTGAAAATTTGAAAGAAGGAAAAATCCAAAAATTTTAAATAACAACTAACTAATAATAACTAACTTTTAAATTATAGGTATTGGAATTTCCTTTCAAATTTGGCTGTTAGTGATTGTAACAAACACGAATTTATCCTAAGTTACGAATTATCCGAAATAGCGAATGCCGCATCTAAACAAATGGAATGGAATGAATTAAAAATAAATAATAATAAAACATTTTTATTATTACTATTGTTATTTATTATTATTAATCCATTACGTTCCATTTGTTTAGATGCAGCATTCGTTATTTCAGATAATTCGTAACTTCAGATAAATTTGTATTCGTTACAGTCACTAACAGCCAAAGGAAATTCCAATACCTATAATTTAATAGTTAGTAATAGTTGTTATTAGTTTTATTTCAGGTTTTCACATTTTGGAATTTCCTTCCTATTTTTGGATTTTCATTCATTTGAGTTTTTGAACTTTCAATATCTTCGGATTTTCAAATTTCAGAATTTTCGAATTTCCGAATTTTTGAGTTTCCAAATTTACAAAATTTCAAATTTTTGTATTTCCGAATACCGTATATACTCGAGTATAAGCCGTCTTGAATATAAGCCGAGGCACCTAATTTTACCACAAAAAACTGGGAAAAGTTACTGACCCGAGTATAAGCCTAGGGTGGGAAATGCAGCAGCCAGAACACAGGAATTTTAGCCAGGACACAGGGATTTTAGCCAGGACACAGGGATTTTAGCCATTACACAGAGATTGTAGCCAGAACACAGCAGAGATGAGTAAGGTAGATTCACAATCTACAGAGCACCCTGCTCCTAAGAGCCGTTCTGTGCATGGAACTGTGACCTAATTACATTGGAATGCAGAGAATGCTGAGAATGCAGAGAGGGAGAGAGAGAGAGAGAGAGAGAGAGAGAGAGCTGTCAGATCTTCACTGAGGTCGGAGGTGGGAGGGACTGAACAGCTAACACCCACATGTCCTGCCTACCTCCCTGACATCAAGTTGAAAATCTGAAACCCCTCTCAGCATTCTCTGCATTCCAATGTAATTAGGTCACAGTTTCATGCACAGAACGGCTCTTAGAAGCAGCGCGCTCTGTGTAATGTGAATCTACTCATCACCCACAGACACTAACTCGAGTATAAGCTGAGGGGGGTCTTTTTCAGCATGAAAAATGTGCTGAAAACTCGGTTTATACTCGAGTATATACGGTATTCAGAAAAATTGTGAAATTCGGATATTTGCGAATTAACAAATTTGTCGAAATTCGCTAAAAAGCAAATTCAGAACGAAACGAATTGCACATGTCTAACATGAATCACTAATGCCTGTGTGAATGAAGCTTTATGCCTGTGTGAATGAAGCTTTTATTTTCACGTGAGATCTGGACAGTAAATCTGCTGTTTTTCAAATCATTTAATAGTCCAAGCTGGCAGTTAGAGAGTTAAGACACCATTTACCACTGACAGGGGCGCTTACAATGATCAGCTTTTATTAACCAGTTGCAGAATGCCCTATTGCAGTTTTACCATTACAGGGTGGCCGCTTTGTGCAGAATGACGTATATATACGTGATTTTGCACTCTTGGGTACAGGGTGCACACACTCGACGCGCTGTGCCACTTTTGCTGTGATTAGTCACAACAGAAGCCGATCAGCAGGTGTCAGCCAATGGCCGACCGCCTGACATCTGCTGATTGGCAAGGAGACACACTGGATGGAACTCTGCATATGTAAACAATGCAGAGCTCCATTCTTTCAACGGGGATGTGCTGGATTTTGTATAAAATCCTGTGCATCCCTTAGTGAAAGCAGCACACTATGTACACAAAAACACTGGTTAGGCACACATTTAAACCTTTGATTGCCCCTGATGTTAACCTCTTCACAACCAGTGTCCTTAGTACAGTGACAGTGCATATTTTTAACACAGATCACTGCATTATTGTCACTGGTTCCCACAAAGTGTCAAACTGTCCACCGCAATATCCCAGTCCTGCTATAAGTCGCTGATCGCTGCCATTACTAGTATAAATAAATAAATAATCCAGTATATATACCAAGGTTTGTAGATGCTATAATTCTTGAGCACACCAATCAATATACGGAGCCGATGTGCGTGGCCGGCGGCCGCAATGTCCGCCGGCCACCCGCAATAGCTCCTCAGAGAGACAGAACGGGGATCTGTCAATGTAAACAGACAGATCCCCATTCTGTCAAGGAAGTAGAGAGATCTTCTGTTCCTAGTGATCAGGATCAGCGTTCTCTCTCTACTCCCAGTCAGTCCACTCCCTCCACAGTTAGAAACACCTCCCTAGTGAACACTCAACCCCTTTTGATCTCCCCTAGTGTTAACCCCTGCCCTGCCAGTGTTATTTATACAGTAATCGGTGGCTAATTTTAGCTCTGATCGCTGTATAAATGTCACTGGTCACAAAAATGTGTCAAAAGTGTCCGAACTGTCCGTTGCAGTCCCGCAAAAAATCACAGATCGCCGCCATTACTAGTAAAAAAAGAAATACCGTAAATATATCCCTATTCTGTATACGCTATAACTTTTGCGCAAACCAATCAATATACGCTTATTGCAATTTTTTTTTTATCAAAAATATGTAGAAGAATTTGTTTATAGCGCAAAAGATAAAAAACGCAGAGGGGATCAAATTACCACCAAAAGAAAGCTCTATTTGTGGGAAAAAAGGACATTAATTTTGTTTGGGTGCAACGTTGCACAACCGCGTAATTGTCAGTTAAAGTGACGCAGTGCCAAATCGCAAAAATGGCCTGGTCATTAAGGGGCTAAATCCTTCTGGGGCTGAAGTGGTTAATGTCACTTTAAGCATTGGTAAGCTGCAGTATATTGCATTTTTACTTTTGGGTTTAGATCTCTTGTAAGACCTTGCAATTTTGTGAAGTTCTTTGCTGCCTTGAAGGAAGTTAGATCATGATTGTGTGTCCGACTGCCCTCCAAGCTTTAGGCTGGGTTCACACCTATGCGAATTCCGGTGGAAGCTCTTTACCAAGATTGGTAATGCGGTGTGTCAGACTGACACACCGCACCACTGATTGCCGTGATGCTTGCCCCCGCGGGCGCCCGATCGTGGGTTATCCTGACCGGATGTCATATGACATCCGGTCAGGATAATTGAACCACCGCCCGGTTGTCGTTTGTAATTTCCCGCCTGGCCTATAGACAAATGACGGCCGGGCGGGAAGTGGTTAATTACAAAACAGAAAATGAGAAAACTTTTTTTCTTTTGTTTAGTGAAAATTAAAAAAAACAGTGGTGGTTAAATACCACCAAAAGACGGCCCTATCGGTCTCAAAAAAATGATAAAAATGTAATTTGGGTACAACGTTGCATGACCGTGCAATTGTCATTCAAAGTGCGATAGCCCTGAAAACTGGCCTGGGCAGGAAGGGGGTGAAAGTGCCCAGTATTGAAGTGGTTAATGGTGACTTCACCTCCCTCTTATTCTAAGACACAAGCTGTAGGGGTGTGACACAGCCTGTGACTGGCAGAAATCTCCCCAAACCATGTCATTTCCACAAAAAAAATAAAGATTCAATTTAATTTTTTTTTTTACTCTGTATTCCAAAGTCTATTTTTTTTAACATGTGACCAGCAGCAGAGAACTAGAAGCTCCTCCTGTTTATGTTTCCCTGCAGGCAGGCTGGGAAAGAGCTGGAGCATGTGAAAGCTGTATATCGATTAGGAAAAAGGTACTGAGATTTTTTTAATTAAAATAATTACAGTGCCATCATCCATGCACAGAAATAGAAGGGGCATTGCAAATTAAACAGTGTGTTTAGTATCATTTTAAGGGCTTTCTTGCTTCACTCTATGCAGTATTTTGCTATTTTTTTCTAACATAAGGTCAAAATAATCAGGCGAAAGCCTGATTATGAGATCTGAAACTTTCATACATGATGTCCCAAATGGCTTGCTTAGTTTTTGGTAACATAAGTTAATAAATATATTATAGTAGTAAAGTATTATATTTATAATACAGTCTTATACAAACTTGTATAATGCTTTTTGTGCCGAATATAGTACCTGGTTTTCCTACTGTTTTGTGTTTATTTAAAGTGTTATTGAGCTCTAAGTTTGCTTAGCTTGATGATTGTTTATATTCTAGTTTGTTCCTTTGGTTTTATTTCCAACCAGCTGTATATATTTATTCAATTAGTCTGTAATATTTCCCATGGTCATTTCTTTGTTATATATTCATTTCAGCATCTCTGTGAGAAGCTGTAAAATTAGATTTATTGTTTCAGTGGATTGTCTTTTTACATTTTAGTCTCGGCATGTGCTATCTGTATAAATCGAGGCAAAAAAACTTTGTTTTGCATGATTCATAAATAAAGGTACCAATCTGTGTTCTTTTTTCTCTAATTTATAAAGATATCTCAGATCTGTTTCCTTGGCAATGTTATTACTCATTAGAGGCTCCGTGCCTTCTTTTTGGGCAATAAAATGCAGTTTATTGCTTTTTTTTTTTTTTTTTTTTTAGGATACATTTGTACAACATGAATTGTACAGTCTTTAACCACTTAAGGACCGGAAGGATTTCCAGCTTTAGAACCGGAGCCCTTTTTGCGATTCGGCACTGCGTCGCTTTAACTGACAATTGCGCGGTCGTGCGACGTTGTACCCAAACGAAATTTGCGTCCTTTTTTTCCCACAAATAGAGCTTTCTTTTGGTGGTATTTGATCACCGCTGCGTCATTTCTGATCGCCGCTATAAACAAAAGAAGAGCGACAATTTTGCAAAAAAACCCAAATTTCTTACTTTTTGCTAAAATACAAATCCAAAAAAAAAATATAAAAAAACATTTTTTTTCACCGTTTTTAGCTGATTTATATTCTTCCTCATATTTGCGATAAAAAAAATCGCAATCGGCGTTTATTGATTGGTTTGTGCAAAAGTGGTCGCGTTTACGGATGATGAGAATTCATTTTTGGGGTTTTTAATTTTTTTTTATTTTTTACTAAAAATGGCGGCGATCTGCAATTTTTTTGCGGTACTGCGATATTGGGGCGGACATGTCGGAATGTTTTGACACTTTTTTGGGACCATTGGCATTTATACAGCGATCAGTGCTATAAAAATGCACTGATTACTGTGTAAATGTCAATGGCAGTGAAGGGGTTAACCTGCAGGGGGCGCGCTAAGGGTTAACTATGTTCCCTGGGCGTGTTCTAACTGTATGGGGGACTGCCTATCTGGGGAAGGGAAGTGGTCACAGCCTTCACGTAAAGGAAGGCTGTGATCACAGCCCTTCCCCCTCACACAGAGCGGAGGTCCGTGTTTACTTACACAGACCTCCGCTCATTCGCTCCGGGGGGGGCATCGCGGGTGGCCGGCGGCAATCGAAGCCGCCGCACCCGCTCCCTGGCCCCCCCGCGCGCTCACTATACACGTTCCCGCAGCCGCCGTCGTATGACGGCGATTTGCGGGAACGAGCCACTTTGCCGCCGTCAGATGCCGATCGGCGGTCGGCAAGTGGTTAACCACCTCCCGCCCGCCTTATAGACAATTGACAGGTGCAAGGTGGCTGTCTTGTTCTGGGACAATGTCACCCCACTCTAGCAGCGTTTGCACGCCCACGGGGGCGCGTAGCATGGCGATCGGTGGCACAATGTGTCCCTGGGACATGGCGCATCCCCAATCTCGATAAAGAGCTCATGACACAGCTCTTTACCCATGTGATCAACTGGGTCTAATAACAGCTGACCACATGTAAACAAAGAATCAGCAGCATTTCCTCACAGGGGAGACCTGCACAAATAATCAGGGCACTTATCATCAGTGCCCTGATTATCAGTGATGCCAGTCAGTGCCCATAAGTGATGCCTATCAGTGCTGCCTTTCAGTGCCCATCAATGCCACCTATCTGTGCTGCCTGTCAGTGCTTGCCTATCAGTGCCGTCTATCAGTGCTGCATATCAGTGCCACCTATCTTTGCTTATCAGTGCTGCATATAAGTGCCTCATCATCAGTACCTGTCAGTGCCACCTCATCAGTGCCAATCAGTACTGCCTCATCAGTGCCCGTCAGTGTAGCCTCATCAATGCCACCTATCAGTGCAGCCTCATCAGCGCACATCAGTGAAGGGGAGAAATTACTTATTTGCAAAATTTTCTAACAGAAACTAAAAAAAAATTATTTTTTTTTCATTTCCAAATTTTTTGATTTTTTTCATTCTTTTTAGCAAAAAAATAAAAAACCCAGTAGTGATTAAATACAACCAAAAGAAAGCTCTATCTGTCTCAAAAACAGTTACAGCAATTTCATTTGGGTACAGCGTTGCATGATCGTGCCACTGTCATTCAAAGTGTGACAGCGCTGAAAACTGAAAATTGGCCTGGGCAGGAAGGGGGTGAAAGTGCGCAGTATTGAAGCTGTTAAAGTGGTTCTAAAGGCTCAAGGTTTTTAACTTCATGTATTCTATGCATGAAGGTAAAAAACCTTTTCTGTGCATCAGCTCCTCTAAAACTTACCTGAGCCCTCTCGCGATCCAGCAAGGTGCACAAGAACCTTGACTCCCCGGGGACTCCCCCTCCTCATTGGCTGAGACAGCAGTGGGAGCCATTGGCTCCTGCTGCTGTCAATCACAGCCAGTAAGCTGGGGGCAGGGCCAAGCAGTGGCTGTGTGTTTGAATGGACACGCAGAGCCAAGGCTCAAGAATGTGCCTGCTTGGGTGCCCCCATTGTAAGCTGTTTGCTCTGGGGGCACCTGGCAGGAGGGAGGGGCCAAGAGCGCCGGCAAAGGACCCAAGAGGAGGAGGATCGGGCTGCTCTCTGCAAAACCGCTATACAGAGCAAGTAAGTATAACGTTTTTGTTATTTTGTTTTTTTTTTTTTTAAAGGAAAGCCTTTAACCACTTGCCGACCGTGTAACGTAGTTACACGGCCGCAAGTGGCACCCATTGTTCTGGGAGGACATTATAACACGTCCTCCCAGAATCGCGATCCCGCGCGCCCCTGGGAGCATCCGTGACCGCCGGGTCTCATAGGCATCACGGATCACGGTAAATGGCCGCTTGGAGCAGCCGTTTACCACGTGATCGCTCCGTCAAATGACGGAGCATCACATGTGAACAAGCCGGCGGAAGTGCCGGCTTGTCTCTCCCCTCTCCGCACCGATCGGTGCAGTGTGACAGGAGAGGGGGGAGAGAGGAGATGCAGCGGTGCTGTGGGCAGGATCTGAAGTGCCCACAGCACCGCTGTGTGCCAGGCAGGGACCCCCATCCAGCTTCACCCATGCCGACACCCTCATCCATGCCCACCCATCTGTGTCCACCCATCCGTCACCCATGAATTCATGCCCACCCATCACCCATGCTCACCCATCCGTCACCCATGAATCTATGCCCATCCATACCCACCCATCACCCATACGTTACCCATGCATCTATGCTCACCCATCCGTCACCCATACATCCATGCTCACCCATCCGTGCTCACTCATCCATCACCCATGCATCCGTGCCCACCCATCTGTCACCCATGCATCTGTGCTCACCCATCCGTCACCCATGCGTCCGTGCTCACTCATCCATGCTCACCCATCTGTCACCCATGCTCACCCATCCGTCACACATGCATCCATGCTCACCCATCTGTCACCCATGCATCCATGCTCACCCATCCGTCACCCATGCATCTGTGCTCACCCATCCGTCACCCATGCATCCGTGCTCACTCATCCGTCACCCATGCATCCGTGATCGCCCATGCGTGCTCACCCATCCGTCACCCATGCGTCCATGCTCACCCATCCATGCTCACCCATGCATCTGTGCTCACCCATCCGTCACCCATGCATCCGTGCTCACCCATCCGTCACCCATGCGTCCGTGCTCACCCATCCGTCACCTATGCATCCGTGCTCACTCATCCGTCACCCATGCGTCTGTGCTCACCCATCCGTGCTCACTCATCTGTCACCCATGCATCCGTGCTCACCCATCCATCATCCATGCATCCATGCCCACCCATCCATGCTCACCCATCCGTACTCACCCGCCACCCATGCATCCATGCTCACCCATCCGTCACCCATACATCCATGCTCACCCATCCGTCACCCATGCATCCGTGCCCACCCATCTGTCACCCATGCATCTGTGCTTACCCATCCGTCA
>BLSH010039733.1:411309-463397 GCA_018402905.1 Glandirana rugosa
TTGAAACATCTGTGACTCTAATAATGATGTTTTGACCATTGGACATCTTTAAAAATTTGCAGTGGATACCTCTAAAAATTCACGGTTCTTTCTTGTTTGCAAAAGAGATACCCTGGACAAGGTGATCAACTCAATGGTGATATAGAGGCTAAGGTAGCGCTGTTGGGACAATAGACAAAAGCTTGATGGGAAGATACCTTGTAAATCTGTAGATGATGCCTGCCAACAGTGGACTATGTGATAAAGGCCTTGTATATGTATGTTGATCTTTGGTTGCCCGCTGGGGTATTAATAAAAGCATATTGGAAAAAAA
Source organism: Glandirana rugosa (assembly GCA_018402905.1). Classification (NCBI taxonomy): domain Eukaryota; kingdom Metazoa; phylum Chordata; class Amphibia; order Anura; family Ranidae; genus Glandirana; species Glandirana rugosa. The sequence continues at coordinate 411,623 of BLSH010039733.1, forward strand.
AAAAAAAATAAGCAAACTGTAAAATTAGCCCCATTTTTTTCTATATTGTGAAAGATAATGTTACTCCGAGTAAATTGATACCCAACATGTCATGCTTCAAATTGCGCCGGCTCGTGGAATGGCGACAAACATTGGCACTTAAAAATCTCCATAGGTGACGTTTAAAAATTTCTACAGGTTACCAGTTTTGTAGTAATAATCTCAGTGTCTACAAAGTTACATAGTTACATAGTTAGCCGGGTTGAAAAAAGACACAAGTCCATCTAGTTCAACCAATAAAAAAAAAGAAAAAATATATAAAACCATACAATCCCATATACACAATCCTTCACCCAAAATTGATCCAGAGGAAGGCAAAAAAACCCCAGCAAAGCATGATCCAATTTGTTATAGCGGGGGATAAAATTCCTTCCTGATCCCCCGAGAGGTAATCGGATTTTCCCTGGAGCAACTCTACCTAAAAATGTTAGTAGCCAGTTATATTATTTACATTAAGGAAAGAATCCAGGCTTTTTTTAAAGCAATCTACTGAGCTGGCCAAAACCACCTCTGGAGGGAGTCTATTCCACATTTTCACAGCTCTAACTGTGAAGAAACCTTTCCGTATTTGGAGATTCAATCTTTTTTCCTCTAAACATAAAGAGTGCTCCCTTGTCCTTTGTGATGACCCTAAAGTGAATAACTCAACAAGTTCACAAAATGGACCACTTATGTATTTGTACACATTGATCATATCTCCCCTAATCTCCTCTTATCAAGAGAGAATAAATTCAGAGAACGAATCTTTCCTCATAGCTGAGCTCCTCCATGCCTCTTATTCGTTTGGTTGCCCTTCTCTGCACTTTCTCCAGTTCCCTGATATCCTTTTTTGAGAACTGAACTGCATATTCCAGATGAGGTATCACTAATGATTTGTACAGGGGCAAAATTATGTCTCTATCTCTGGAGTCCATACCTCTCTTAATACAAGAAAGGATTTTGCACGCTTTGAAATCTGCAGCTTGGCATTGCATGCCATTATTAAGCTTATGATCTATCAAAACCCCCAGATCCTTCTCTACTATGGATTCTCCCAGTTGTACCCCCCTAGTATGTACGATGCATGCATATTCTTAGCCCCCAAATGCATAACTTTACATTTATCAACATTAAACCTCATTTGCCACATAGTCGCCCAATTAGACAGTGCATTGAGGTCTGCATGTAAGTTGGAGACATCCTGAAAGGACGTTATTCCACTGCATATCTTGGTGTCATCTGCAAACACTGAAATGGTACTTTTAATCCCAGACCCTATATCATTTATAAATATATTTAAAAGTAAAGGTCCCAGCACTGAACCTTGGGGTACACCACTGATAACCTTAGACCATTCAGAATAAAAATCATTAACCATTACTCGCTGAATTCGGTCTTTTAGCCAGTTTTCTATCCATTTACACACTGATCACCGCTCCGAGTGCTTTCACACTGGAGCAGTGCGCTTGCCGGACGGGAAAAAAAGTCCTGCAAGCAGCATCTTTGGGGGGTTTGGGAGCACTGTATACAGTGCTCATAAACCGCCCCTGCCTTTGGAATGAATGGCCAGCGCTCCAATCAAATAACTGAAATATTACCAGCATTCACATGTAAGACCATATGATAAACCAGTAGTATGTTGATAGGTAATGAGACAGTTCAATTGATAGGTAAAGGATTCAACTTAATCCTTAATAGGTTTATACAGTCCACCAGAGTCCACACCATGTGAAACAAACTCCCCTAGGGGTTTACACTCACCAAAGGGATGTAATTCAAAAGCCTTGAACACACCAGGTTTGGTCTGGTTATCGCAAAGAGTTCATCGCCCAGGGTGGTTTAGTCATGAAAAAAAAGGCTCCACATAGCCCTTAAAAACACACTTTCACAACATAGGCAGTAATAGGCATTTGGTTGAAAACTCAAACTGTGTGTTATCACCAATCAGTAGGAATGCCATATGCCATCCACCACATCCACTGTGTTGATAGTATCTGGCTGTTTCTTCCCGGTAGTGGCACACGTCATTTCCTGTTGCCGTAAGGTCACACCCTGATGCGTTTCATCATCACAACTTCAACAGAGAGCGTGACCAAACGGCGCTGTGTCCCGGCATTTATAACTCAGCACTATTTTAACCCCAATGTGATCACCACCTTACTTTGCAACTTTGCTCGTTTACGGAATCACAATCACAGGGGAACTTGTTCAATACACAAAGCTGGCCTGTTCATCCTACATTTCATTTAAAGCAAACTGACATAATAGCAAATCCAAATACTACCTAGTAAAGCTCAATCATGGGTATCCTCCGGCAATACTAGAGTTTGCACTGTATGGTTATACAGTCCAAACAAATATCTAAATTCTCACGTGATTAAAATGAATAAAAATTAATAAAATTGTTCACATGAAATAACATCCAAACTCCAATATGACAAATATAACTTAATTTGTACTAAATATATCAGCAAGTGAAACACATGTAATATAGATGCAATAATATAAGAAAAGAGAAGATCGAGGGGCTGTTGATTACACTGACCCAACATTGGTAGATTATTCATTTCTTTCAATAAGTTTTTATTATGAAGTAGAAAGTACAGCAGAACTATAGCGTACAAAAATAACGACATGGCAAAGATACAAAAAATACAGTTAGGATACATGTAAGCAAATCAGATAACAGAAACAAAGATACCAATACAAAGGCTCCTAGCACCCCTAATGGGAGCCAACTGTGCTAGGGCCAGCCTAGATCCCATAATAGCTGTTTGAAAAACAGTGCTAAAAAACATCAGAACTATAACACCTCTACAACCAGGACATTCAAATGCCCTAGGGGACCAGGGGTCTGCGAGCCTACGTGACGACATGAGAAATCTCCCAGGCGGGAGCAGGCTCGAAGACTCCAGGCCCAAAGCTCAGGTCTGGTTCTAACCCAAATAGCAGATGGAAGGAGGACCCCCAGGAGAGAATCCCGGGGCACCAGCCAATTGGGTACAGAGAGAAGAAACACAAACTTACAACAATGAGAGAAAAGAACCTTAGAGAATAAGAAAAAATGAGAGAAAGAACAGGTGAGGGAAAAGAGAAGAGCAGAGAATAGGGGGAAGGTGTGGACGGTCCACAGGTGTGCACTAAGGAACAGATCCCGGCGGGGAGCCCGGAGACAAGGAGATGTTCCAATAGAGTACCCAAGGTTCCCAGACTGCCTCAAAACTTTTCCTATTGTCCACAAGGGAGCTAGCCAGCTTTTGTTTATCGCTGCAGCCAGCGAGACCTTGGCCTGTTTCCAGGCTTTCGCTATAGTCATCTTAGCGCCTAGGATAATGAAGCTCATAAGCTTACGGGCAGGTTTTGGAACTGGAGGAAAATCAAGGCCCAATGCAGCGATAGCTGGGTTTCTGGGGAGTCGGCAAGAGGTTACTCTAAAAATAAGGCTGAAAATTTTCCTCCAGAATGACCTGATTCTGGGGCATTCCCACCATATATGGGACATAGTTCCCCTCAGATGGCACTCTCTAAAACAGAGCGGGCTAACAGATTCATACATTGAGGCCAATCTAGAGGGGGTAAGGTACCATCTAGTAGACACCTTGATGGAAGCTTCCATCAGGGAGATGTTGATTATGCCTTTGAGTGCCGTATATATACAGTGGCTGGGTGGGAGGTGGTTAAACACCCCTCCTGCCCAGACCAATTTTCAGCTTTTGGCGCTGTCACATTTTGAATGACAATTGCACAGTTGTGCGACGTACCCAAACACAATTTTTATCATTTTTCTCCCACAAATAGAGCTTTCTTTTGGGGGTATTTGATCACCTCTGCAGTTTTTATTTTTTGCGCTATAAACAAAGAAAAAGTGAAGATTTTGAAAAAAGAACAATATTTTTTACTATAATATCCAAAAAAAAAGGAAATTATTCATCAGTTTTGGCCGATATATATTCTTCTACATATCTATCTGTGCATATTGATTGGTTTGCCCAAAAGTTATAGCATCTACAAACTATGGGAATTGATTTATGCCGTTTTTATTATTATTATTTTTTCTACTGGTAATGGTGGCGATCTGCGATTTTTATCGGGGCTGCGATATTGCAGTGGACATGTCAGACACTTTTTTGGGACCAATGACATTTATACAGCAATCAGAAATTTAAATGTCCACTGATTACTGTATAAATTTCATTGGCAGTGAAGGGTTTAACACTAAGGAGGCAGTGAAGGGGTTAACTGTGTTCCCTGCATGTGTTCTAACTGTATGGGGGCTGGGTTGGTTGGGACATAACAGATCTAACTGATCCCAGTGACAGAGATCAGTATATCTGCTATGTCTCCCTTCACAGAACGGAGGACCGCCATGTTTACATCGGCGGTTCCCCATTCTGCAGCTCTTACAGGGGATTGTGGGTTTCCGGCGGACATCGAGTCCGCCCGACCCGCGGGCATGCCCACACATCGTGCGGCAGCCGCGAGAGCCGGGCAATTGAGATCTGCTCTGTAGCCATCTTTCGGCTATAGCGCAGATCTAAACTGGTTAATGACGCCTCAAAGGCTGTGCAATTTTGCCGCGATTGCCAAACGTTCTCAAATCATGCAAGGCTTGTCACACAAAAAGTTGCAGGAGCTTCTTTTGGGTGACAAACACTTATAGGGCAGCCACAACACATGTAAATTCTACTTTAAACATAGCAAGCGGGAATGCTCATTCCCATTACGTGATACCTGAATGGGGCCTGACAGTACAGAGGAGAGAATTCAAGCTGAAGAAGAAACAAGATGGGGAAACCATTGTTACAAGCAAGTGACAATTCTGATGTCGAAATTTTTGTGCGACTCGCAACTCATGACTGATGATTTTGTGGTTAGCCTAACCTCCTAAAGCAGCCATGGTAACATGCAGGATGAAGGCAGACACGGTATAGTGAAAGAGTCTATATCAGTACCTGTTTTTCATATCTTCCTCATTAATATATTGTTGTATTACTTTTAAAAAAATGCACAGAAGGTATATGCCTTGAATTACCATTATTTATGTTTAATTCTGAAATGTTATGCCTGATAAAGGATTATTATATAATAAGCATCTACAGAATGGGATTTTCTTATGCTAACCTCTAGTGCCATTATGCAACGATACCCATATGTATTATGGAAATGCTTAGGTGGGAAATTTTCTATATGATAAATTGTCATTCTTTGTTATCACCTTAGCTATAAGAATGTTAATGCTGGAGATGCTTTAATTAATTAGCTTTTTAGTAAGAAGAAAGGCTGTGTGCTTCATTAAATCAGATGACTCCTTCTGCCATAATCTCTTGACTGATTCCCTATCCATTTTTAAATTTAGAATAGACCTCCTTGAGGAGGGCCTCATAAATCTTGTGGTCAGGACGTCAGTGGTTACCTAGCAAAGTGACACACCCAGGATGCATCTTTTGCCTTTGAAAATCCTCAATTCAAAGAAAAGAATTTAAAAGAGGTCATAAACACTCAACAGCTTTTTCGCACAGTTCATATTCATGTATACAGTGTGTATATATATATATATATATATATATATATATATATATATATATTAACAGTTTTGCCAAATGCTCAGAAATAGTTTGAAAGTTTGTAAGTGTGAAAAAAGAATTAAGGTTGTCTGTAAAAGTGTTATCCATTTGACTAGGAGCAAGTCCTAATGACCTTGTTACATGTTAATCTGATGCAAGTTAATTTGTTTAATAGTCAGTTGACTCCAAAAGACTGAAGCTATTTTTATTACATAAATCTGCAAGTCTGAAGTCAACCTGCCTTATCAGTGTTTTTGTTCGGCCATTACTGTAATTCAGGCAAGCCTATCAGACAGTGTAGTTTTTATATAATCTCGCTCTTCTCCACAGTTAAAGCCCAATTTTTTGGCATACTTTAAATAGGTCCTCAGGGTGTGTTTAAAAATAAAACAGCTCTAGCTGCAATATTCCCTTCTTTACAGTGCTGCTTCCCTTGTAATTGATATCCAGCACTAGAGGTCCTCAGTCTACTGGGTTGATTCAACCAAGAATACTGAGGACATCTTGTGAGTGCAAGGTGTCATGGAACCACCTCTTGAGGGGAAATCAGCACTGTGCCCTGTACTTATAGTGTAATAATATGGAGAATGATGCCGACATCATTACATCAGCACTGCTTTCTGCATAAAACGAGGACTGCCCAGCTCTAGAGAAAAGGCAAAGGAGAGGAAAAAGTCCCCTGCTTGTCTCCTGACCATCTTTAAGACATCTGAAAAGTATGAAAAATTAGCATAAAATGCAGCTGAGGAGCACCCAGGGACCAAAGGAGTGGAACTGGCAGGAAAGGGGGAAGCCCAGATTTGGGTTTGAGAACACTTTGTCACCAACTTAAAACGTTGCAGTTACTAAAACAGAAAAAAACTATCAAATGTTTACTTGCAGAGTGTTTGCCTTCTATATTTTCTTTTTTATTCACTTGCAACATGTGACAGGAGTCACTTTGGACGGGGGGCTTGTGGAACCCAGATTACCTCAGAGAGGTTGGAAGGCTCCTTGTCCAGCTCCCTGGAGCCCTCTTATGTATAAGTCACCCAGTGTCTATTAAGGGCACAGGGTGACCGAGAACCACAGTCTGATCTGCGCTGGTCAGATTCACTGCACAACCACATCGGACTCAGCCTTCCCTTTTATCACTGTTGTGATGGATTCTATATGTGTGGTTTATGCTGAAGGAGTCGAGGGGCTCTTCCACTGGGGACATTGATATTCATGAACAGTGTCCCGCAGAAAGTATGAAGATGGATGATTTCACCTTTGGGACTGCTGGAATATTGTATATACATTATATATTGTCTCATATGCGTTGTTAATGTTTTACTGGATTGTTTAAGGTGTGGCCGTGTCCCATTGGGCTATTGTGTTTGTCTGCTTTGGAAGCAAGGTATTATGGGATATGCGGGTGTGTATTAACTGTGAGAAGGGAGGGGGGATTTTCTCCACCAGCCCCTCCTAAGGACAATCTATTGTTGAAATGTTTGAACACCTGTGTGTGTGTCTCTTGTTACCCCACCCTGAATAATTATGCAAGGGGAGGGTGGGTTGTCCCTTGAGTGGATACCTTTGTGTACCTTTGTTTCAATAAATAGTTTGATCATTTATCCTACCCTACACTGAATGCTTTGTCTAGTGAATGGGTTAAGGGACCTTGGGTCGTGCTGGTTCCGGACAAAGGAAGCATATATGGCGGACAGACTCTTTTTGAGAATGGAGGTCCGTGACACAACATACCTTGGAACTTGCTAGAAATATTGACTACTCCAGGAGGGGTGAATTCTCTTGCACAAACCTCTCCCTCCTTGTATGTCATTGTGCTCTCCTCTACTGTTTCTAATTACTGTCAGTGCTTGCCTAGCTCCTTTGTTTCTCTCATCACCTTAGATTATCTTTCTTCTTTATCTATTATGGAGTCTGCCGGAGCTGCTGATTTTACATCCAAAATGGTGGCATCCAGCAGAAGTCTCTGAGCTTTTGGATTCTACACAATGAAGGTGTTTACATGTGTAGAGCATCCATAAATGATGTAAAAGGCACATACAGGATCTCACAAAAGTGAGTACTCCCCTTAAATGTTTGTAAATATTTTATTATATCTTTTCATGTGACAACACAGAAGAAATTACACTTCACTACCATGTAATGTAGTGAGTGTACAGCTTGTATAACAGTGTAAATTTACTGTCCCCTCAAAATAACTCAACACACAGCCATTAATGTCTAAACCATTGGCAACAAAAGTGAGCACACCCCTAAGTGAAAATGTCCAAATTGGGCCGAATTAGCCATTTTACATCCCTGTTGTCATGTGACTCGTTAGTGTTACAAGGTCTCAGGTGTGAATGGGGAGAAGGTGTGTAAATTTGGTCTTATCACTCTCACTCTCTCATACTGGTCACTGGAAGTTCAACATGGCACCTCATGGCAAAGAACTCTCTGAGGATCTGAAAAAATAATTGTTGCTCTAAATAAAGATGGCCTAGGCTTTAAGAAGATTGCCAAGACCCTGAAACTGAGCTGCAGCACTGTTGCCAAGAATATACAGAGGTTTAACAGGACAGGTTCCACTCAGTACAGGCCTCGTCATGCCATGGTCGGCCAAAGAAGTTGAGTGCACATGCTCAGCATCATATCCAGAGGTTGTCTTTGAGAAATAGATGTGTGAGTGCTGCCAGCATTGCTGCACAGTTTAAATGGGTGGGGGTTAGCCTATCAGTGCTCAGACTATACGCCGCACACTGCATCACATTGGTCTGCATTCTGTCATCCCAGAAGGAAGCCTCTTCTAAAGTTGATGCACAAGAAAGCCCTCAAACAGTTTGCTGAAGACAAGCAGACTAAGGACATGGATTACTGGAACCTGATTAGACCAGAATAAACATATTTGGTTCAGATGGTGTCAAGCGTGTGTGGCGGCAACCGGATGAGGTGTACAAAGACAAGTGTGTCTTGCTTACAGTCAAGCATGGTGGTGGGAGTGTCATGGTCTGGGGCTGCATGAGTGCTGCCGGCACTGGGGAGATACAGTTCATTGAGGGAACCATGAATGCCAACATGTACTGTGCCATACTGCAGCAGAGCATGATCCCCTCCCTTCAGAGACTTGGCCACAGGGCAGTATTCTCAAGAAATGAGATGAAATGAGATAGGTGGTCAGTACATCAGGTGTGATCAATTTTCAATGTTTTGCACCATAGCTTGTAGACTCTATAACTTTCACAGAGAATAAATAATATCCACTGATTTGGGTTATTTTTACCAAAGATATGTAGCAGTATAAATTATGGCCCAAATTTATGAAGGAAAAATTACTTCTTTGCTAAATTTTTCAATACAAACTAAAAAAACGTGTTTTTTTTCACAATTTTCGCTGCTTTTTGGCTTATATTGAAAAAATAAAAAACCCAGCAGTGATTATATCCCACCAAACGAAAGCTCTATTTGTAAGAAAAAATGATAAATATTTTGTTTGGGTACAGTGTACCATGACTGAGTAATTGTCATTTAAAGTGTGAGAGCACTGAAAGCTGAAAATTGGCCTGGGAAGGAAGGGGGTATTAGTGTCCTGTATTGAAGTGGTTAAAAAGTCCTCTAAATGTAAAAAGAAATAACATTAGAGACCATATTTGAATATATCTCATAATATTGGTGAATCAATTACATCCATGCATTTGTACTGACTGTTAAATCAGGACAGTTGTTGCCAAAGTGCTGACAAACATTTGTACTTTGTCAGCACTTTGGCAACATCTGTCCTGATTTATCCCCTGAGGAAGAACTTCAATTATATAATTTGAAACACTTTGGGCTCTCTCTGCTGGTCCTAGCAGAGCATGATGGTTATATCTTCTTTTCATCCATATGTTTATTTTAATTATTGACTCATTATCTAATTCCACACCGCGCGCAGTATATTTACTGCGGCAGTGGGGACACTTCCCGTGAATCGCCATGAATAAGCGGCGATCTGTGGGTGGCCGCTAGGGGGCGCGCGTGTCCGGGGGTGCGCATGCCTGCCGTGCTCCTGAGGAGTGTGTCCGCGGCTTGGGCGGACTCGATGAGCGGCCACAGTTAAAGAACGGGGAACCGCCGATGTAAACACGGCGGTTCCCTTCTCTGTAATTGGGGTATAGGAGATCTACCGATCCCTGTCTCTGGGATCAGTTAGATCTCTTATGCCCATGGTAGCCCATCCCCCCCCCCCCCCCACAGTAAGAACACACCCAGGGAACACAGTTAACCCCTAGATCTCCCCCTGCAGGTTAACCCCTTCACTGCCAGTGACATTTACACAGTAATCAGTGGACATTTAAATTTCTGATCGCTGTATAAATGTCATTGGTCCCAAAAAAGTGTCAAACATGTCCGACATGTCCGCTGCAACATCGCAGTACTGCTAAAAATCGCAGATCGCCGCCATTACTAGTAAAAAAAAAAATAAAAATAAAAACCCCCAAAATGAATTGGCATCATCCGTAAACGCGGCCACTTTTGTGCAAACCAATCAATAAACGCTGATTGCAATTTTTTTTTTACCAAAAGTATGAGGAAGAATATAAATCGGCCAAAACCGATGAAAAAAAATGTTTTTTTATATATTTTTTTGGATATGTATTTTAGCAAAAAGTAAGAAAAATTGATTTGTTTGCAAAATTGTCGCTCTTGTTTTGTTTATAGTGGTGATCAGAAATGAATCAAATACCACCAAAAGAAAGCTCTATTTGTGGGGAAAAAAAAGAATGCAAATTTTGTTTGGGTACAATGTCGCACAACCGCGCAATTGTTAGTTAAAGTGACGCAGTGCAGAATCACAAAAAGTGCTCTGGTCCTAAAGTGGGAAATCCTTCCAGGGCTGAAGTGGTTAAATACATCCACTTCCATGTATGTTTCTTGTCCATATTTTTTTGTGAACCAATTGTCTGGGTTCATTTTTAATAAACAATTAAAACTTATGGCTGTTATGATTGTGTAAAAATTCTTACTGAGTTGGTTTCCCTTTAAAGTCCCAGTGGGGTTTTTTCTTGTGAATGATTTGTAACTTAGTGAAGACTTCTGGGAAAATCAGTAAGCCAATCACACAAGCAGGAAATGACATATCGGGGGGGGGGGGGGGGGGTTTGTACATCATCAGTTTACAGAACTCCTCCAGGTAGCCATATTGCATTTTAGAGTAAATTACAGCACTACAGATTGAAAGGGAACGTTTCTTTTTAACAACATTAAATTACAATGACTTGTGTTGCAATTGTATACGATATAGTGATTTTTCTTTTTTTCTCCCAGGAAAATGGATTTACCCTTTAGGCCTCTTGCAGACTGCAGCTTGTAAAAGCTCAGTACAGCGTGCTTTTTTTGGTGTGTTTTTTTTTTTTTTTTAATGATCGAAGATGCAGCCCATTGTTTACAATGTGCAAGACAGATGTAGTAGATGTGGCTCTGTTCAGGAACTTGGGATATGTGTCTATCACATGTGTTAAAGTGCTGTTACTAGAGGGTACTCAATCTTACCATACAATCTAAGGTACCTGACTCCAAAACGCATGTAAAACTCAAATAGCAAATATGAAAAGGAATATAAGAAACCAATGTTAAAAAAAAAAATCCCCATATAAAGAGTGAACCACATAAGTGCCAGTTTTTTTTACAAGTCTAGACTACTGGCGCTGTTCAGAAACTTGGGATGGTATGTGACTACCACATGTGTTAAAGTGCTGGTGCTATAGGGTACTAAATTCTGAGATACATGACTCCAAAACACATAGAATTCAAAGAGGCAATTTAAATCAAAAGCAAATGAAACTCAATATAAAAAAACGATTAAAAAGAAAAATATATATATATTTTCCCTATAAAGAGTGAACTACATAAGTCGCTCTTCAATGCTGGTTTTTTGTGAGTCTTTCTAGACTCCTGAAATTTTCTCGGTTTATATATATGACTTAGATATCAAGTCTCTTGAGACAGTTTATCAATAGTCTTTATACAAAAGTGTGAGGATGAAGAACGACATATAAATAGATGACTTGTTGTTTTCCAAGGAGAGATTGGTGACCGTGATGTCCCCAGTGCGTGGTTGCACTACACAGATAAAGTGACTGATGTTTCTAGTGTAGCCGTGCTCCTTAGCGTGCTCTTAAGGTGTGCACTTGCCAGATTGAGTCACCCCTTGCAGGGTACAAAGCATCCACAGTATTCGCCACTGTGCAGCGGGTCTCCAATTAGACCTCTGTGGCTTCTCCTTGTTGTCCGTCCCGGCGTTACATATGTATGAAGAGAAATCAATCCTCATAGATAGATATCATTTTAAATGGTGTTTATTTCCAAATAAACCCGCGCAAGGTATTGCAAACTCATAATATAAACAGGAGACCACATGTAAAACATTACACAATTCCTACACAGGAAGTGACGCAATGACGCTGGTTAGCTCCGCTCTACGCGTTTCGTCGTACTGACATCATCTGGAGTGGCGCCATATTGGTGCACTTCCCTTCCTTATATACTAGATGGGTGTCCTATTAACCTGGGTCATGTGATGGGCAATCATTTTGGCTTAGTCCAATGTATACTATAGATGCTGATTGTGAGGTGGTGTTATTGAAAGCTGAAAAAGTGTCTGTGTTGGTTTGGTATGCGTCATATGTATGACACCCTATGACTTTAATAGGCCAAACCAGTGAATGTGAAAAGTGGATGTGAAAACTAATGTAAAAACTATTATGGAAATGAGTGTGTTGGTGAGGCTGACTGAAAATGAGGTAATTGGGGTCTGTGGGGACAAATTTGTAAAATATGCAATTATGAATGCAGCCCCTCTAGTGGTTGGTGGAAAGAATGTCCGTGCTGTTCAGGATATGTTTAGAAACATATGGTATACCGTGCAGTCTATAGGATATAATGTGGTGGTATCCTCATCCCAGTGATATAGATACAAAAGTAGATTTCCCCCAAGAAAAGGGACTTTAAGTAGGTTAACCAACCACATAAGCTTATATAAAAAATATATTTTATTCCATATACAAAGTACATCAATTTAAATCCTCAAATGGAACAGAGAAGAAACGAATTACATATATGTTAAAGGATTACAGTTACATTGCACGAATCTTGCCTTGTTGGTATATTGCTCACAGGAGCACAACTGATAGGTCCGTTGTCCGCAAAATGGAGTGCGGTTACCCTCCGCGATGGAATGCGGTTACCCAACACATGTGTTTCGGAGCATTAAAGCCCTTCATCAGGGGTAGTTGTGCAACGAATTGTGGCAAGCGACTGTGTGTTATATTAAAAAGTTATTCTCTAGCGTGGAAAAAACAAAGACATAATAGTAAAATAAGAACTGTAATGTGACCAAAAAACATAATACATGATAATATGTTACATAGGACATCAGTTTCCACAAACATCATCTCTTTATGAGAGACATACAGTATTGGAATTTCCAAAATACTAAGATTTCAAAAATACCTGAATATAGTTAGTATCAAGAGTGCCCCACCTTAGGTGGGGGGGGGGGTAAATTTCACGGTGCTGCTGTCGGGTGGACAGATCAACCTGTGGGGCATAGATAAATGTATAAAAAAAAAGAAAAAAAGGGAGAGGGGAGTGAGTCACTGGGGGGGGGGAGGCAAGGGGCACATATGGTACCTGCCCATGTTGTAAGCACACCAGGACGAGTACGAACACTCACCATGTAGGGTTCTTTAAAGAAGATAGGGTATTTTTGAGGAGGGGTGGAAATCAGATGAGGAGAGGCATATGAATATATATATATATATTCCTCTTGTCCCTTTTGTACGGTTGACCGAAGGGATCTACCTGCGGTCCCCTATAGATGTCTCTTTTGTGTTTAGAAACATAGGGCAAGCAGATAGAATTTATATACCTCTAAGTTTCTGAAATAATTGATCATGTGTGTAACACACTTAAACCATAATAAGTGTGTGTTTATAACTATATAAAGATAATATGAAAAAGAGTAATTAACGGTGTCCCGGGGAACCAGGAGTGGAGTAAAAGGGGACTATGGGGACAATGATGGAATTATATAAATAAATAAGTGAGGCCCTCTAGTGGTTGGATTGCAAGTATTATTTTAGGTAAAAAATAGGGTGTGTACACCAAGACTGCTGATAGAGAACTGGTAAGGGAGAACAGGTGCTGTGTAGACCGGAAGTGTGTTATAATATGGGTTGGGGGGACACCATATATATATTTTTTTTTTTAAATATTGTTTATTGAGTTTTCGTAGAAGGTTACAAGACAGAGCCTTTGGGCATACCCTGGCTCGGTAGAATATAATATGCATATGAACTGAGAATGCAAAGCAACTTTTCAATAGTATAAACTTGAACTGATTGTACGGTTTAATAGTTCAGCATTTGTTTAACCCGGGTGATTTAGCAATGGTCAGGAGTGAGGAGCACCGTGAGTTCTATAATTCTATGATTATGGAATATTGTAATGGGTTTTATACCATTGGATCCATGGTTCCCAAGATTTGTGGAAATTTTTCTGGTTAGGTTTGTCGGTAGACATGATGAGTTCGTATGTGTAGTGTGTCTGGACCATTGTGATAATGTCTGTTATGGAGGGTGTAGAGGTTTTTTTCCAGTTTCTAAGTATGAGCAATCTGGTGGCTAGAAGGATATGTGTGACAATTGTTCTGAATTTTGGGGGGACCACTTCTATGTTTAAGTTTAAGGTAGCTAATTGAGGGGATATCTGAGTCGACCCGTGTGTAATGGTGGTAATTAAGTTAGATACTTCTGTCCATGTATTTGTTAGTTTTGGGCAGGACCAGAGTATGTGTGCTAGAGAGCCTGTTTGATCACATTCTCTCCAGCATTTTGATGAAGTGCAGGGGTGGTGAACACGCGGCTCTCGAGCCGCATGCGGCTCCCGGCCATAATGAATGCGGCTCTTTGCCTCTTATTATATTTTGTATATACTGTGGCTCTTTGCCAAGTTTCATGTTTCTCTCAGGGCGATCTCAGGCAGCTTGCATTGACTTCTATGATAGAAGTCTCCTCGCAAGCCGCCTTGAGATCGCCTCGAGCGCCGCATCGCGCAGCTTCGCGCCGATTCACGCCGCTTCGTCACTGCGTGGTGTGGCTCTCTGACTCTCACAGTTTAAAATTTTGGCTCTTTGTGTCTAACTTGTTCGCCACCCCTGATCTAAGGGCTGTGGACCATTGGTGTTCAGTTGGGGCTATGTTCCAGGTTTTCTCCCATTCTTTGAGGGGTGTAGATTTAAAGAGGTATCTTTTTTCTTGGAGGGTATTGTACACTAAGGAGATTCCTTTGTGTTTATGGTTATTATCGAAGAGGAAGTTCCATAAGTCTATGGGAAGGGCCCCCTCTAGGTTGGTGTGGGCTGCAAGACAACGTTGTGTTCTCATTATTGTAAAGTGGTCTTTGACCGTAATCCCTGTTTCGGCTTGGATTTGCTGAAACGTCTTGCGGTGGAGTAGGTTTCTTAATTCTTCAGTAGTATGTGCTTGTTTAGCTAAGCCCTCCAGTAAGGTAAGATCTGGTGAGAGGAACTTAAGGGTATTAATAGGAATAGGGGTGGGTTTAGTTGGCATAGCTGACCATCTCATGTTATGTAGAACCTGCCATGCTTTTATGGATGCTTGTATTGGTGGAGCTAGGTGTTTGGTATGTGTTTTTGTTCCTGGTGTGCTTAGAAGCCAATCTCTGAGGTTAGGGCCTGGGGTTGTCTCATTTTCTATATCTCCCCATAATGTGTTGGTGGTTGGTTGCAGCCATTCTTGCAATGGGGCCAGTATCGCAGCAAGATAATAGTCTTTAATGTCTATATAACCCGCCCCCCCTGCTAGACGATGTTTTATCAATTTTGAGTGACTGCTGCGGGGTTTTTTCCCTTGCCATATATATTGGTGTATTAACGTCTGTAGGGATTTAAGGTATGATGTTGTCAGTGGGAGTGGGAGTGTACGGAATAGATATATCAGTTTGGGTAAAGTCATCATTTTGAAAGCAGCCAGGCGACCTGACCATGAGAATTCATGTTTAGAGAAATTTGTAGTGTCTTGCGAGATCAAAGTTTTGAGTGGTAAGTAGTTGTGTTTAAAGAGCAATCTTGTGGATTTTGTTAGAGTGATCCCTAGATAAGTAATCGCCTCATCTGCCCATAAGTAAGGGTACATATTGCGTAAAAGGTTGCTCGTCACTCCGTCCAATCCTAGGTCTAAAATTAACGATTTGGTTTCATTTATTTTGTAATACGAAATATTACTAAACTTCTGTAAAATTTGTTGTACCGAAGCCAGGGAAGTGACTGGATTGGTGATCATCAAAATCACATCATCTGCGAAAAGGTTTATTTTGTGTTCAATTTTGCCTATATGGAGGCCTGAAATTTGGGTGTTCGTTCTGATGTATTCCGCTAGGGGTTCCATGACCATGTTAAAAATGAGAGGGGAGAGCGGACACCCCTGTCTGGTACCATTGGATATAATAAACGGTTTAGATAACATTTCAGATGTGTAGACCTGAGCTGTTGGGGCTGTATATAAGGCTAGGATAGCTGAGAATATGTTGCCGTGCAGGCCAAATTTAGTAAGGATTGCTTTCATGTATTCCCAATGTACCCTATCGAACGCCTTCTCTGCGTCCAAAGATAGGAGCAGAGAAGGCGTTCTTGAGGTCTCAGAGTAATGGATAGCGTTTATCAATCTCCGGGTTGCATCGGAAGATTGTCTGCCTTTTATAAATCCCGACTGATCCTGGTGGATGATGTGTGGCATCAGCTTCATCAGTCTATTAGCTATGATTTTGGCGTAGATTTTCGTGTCAATATTTAGTAGGGATATAGGTCTGTAGTTTTGTGGAAGGGTTTGGTCCTTCCCTGGCTTTGGTAATGTGATCACGATAGCTTTCAACATTTCAGGAGGTAGAGAGGAGGAGGAGGCAGCATCATTACATATTCGAGTAAGATATGGAGCTAGCACTTTGGAAAATTGTTTATAATACTCTCCTGTCAGACCATCAGGTCCTGGGGATTTATTGGCTGGAAGAGACAGTATCGTGTTAGTTATTTCTTGAGTGGTGAATGGGGTGTTTAGAGAGTCCAGTTGGCTGGGAGATAGTTTGGGGAGTTTGATGTTTTGCAGGAAAGCATCAATCTCTTCTCTGGTTGGTTGTTTGGTAGTTGTATCATCTTTTAAATTATACAGTGATCTCTAGTATACGCTAAAAGCGTCTGCAATTTTCTGGGGGTCTAGAAGTTTTTCGTTAGTATTAGGATGATATAAATATGGGATTCTGGTTTTGTTGTGGTGGCCTTTTATTCTGTAGGCCATTCCTTTTCCTGCTTTATTGCCTGTTGTGTAGTGTTTTGCTTTTGAGATTTTCTGGGATTTCTGGAAAGAATGTAAAAGTGTTGATCTCAGTTCAAGTCTGAGTTGTGTTAGTTGGTTTTTCAAGGATTCGCTGGGATTATTTTGGTTTCGTGTTTCAATTTCTCTGATCTCGGCTGTGAGTTTATCTAGATGTTGTGATCTCCTCCTCCTCTCTTTAGAATTTAATTGAATCAGTAGTCCCCTTATGAACGCCTTATGGGCGTTCCAGAGGGTTGAATAGACTTTGACTGATCCCTCATTTAGTTTAACCACTTCAGCCCCGGAAGGTTTTGCAGCTTTAGGACCAGAGCACTTTTTGCGATTCGGCACTGCGTCGCTTTAACGGACAATTGCGTGGTCGTGCAACGTTGTACCCAAACGAAATTTGCGTCCTTTTTTTCCCACAAATAGAGCTTTCTTTTGGTGGTATTTGATCGCCTCTGCGTCATTTCTTATCGCCGCTATAAACAAAAGAAGAGCTACCATTTTGCAAAAAAACCCAAATTTCTTACTTTTTGCTAAAATTCAAATCCAAAAAAAAAATATAAAAAAAAATTTTTTTTCACCGTTTTTGGCCGATTTATATTCTTCCTCATATTTGCGATAAAAAAAATCGCAATCGGCGTTTATTGATTGGTTTGCGCAAAAGTGGCCGCGTTTACGGATGATGAGAATTCATTTCTGGGGTTTTTATTTTTTTTTTATTTTTTACTAGTAATGGCGGCGATCTGCGATTTTTAGCGGTACTGCGATATTTCAGCGGACATGTCGGACATTTTTGACACTTTTTTGGGACCAATGACATTTATTCAGCGATCAGAAATTTAAATGTCCACTGATTACTGTATAAATGTCATTGGCAGTGAAGGGGTTAACCTGGGGGGGAGAGCTAGGGGTTAACTGTGTTCCCTGGGTGTGTTCTTACTGTGGGGGGGTTGGGCTAACATGGGCATGAGAGATCTAACTGATCCCAGTGACAGGGATCAGTAGATCTCTCATGCCCCACTGACAGGGCGGGGAACCGCCGTGTTTACATCGGCGGTTCCCCGTTCTTTGCCCTGTAGCCGCTCATCGCGGCTCGCCGGCGGACATCGGGTCCGCCCGAGCTGCGGGCACACTCCTCAGGAGTGCGGCGGGTGCGCGCGCGCCCCCTGGTGGCCAAAATGCGAATCGCCGTTTATTTACGGCGATTCGCGCAGGGCTCCCCCACTGCCGCCGTAAAAACACGGCGCGCGGTGGGGAACCGGTTAAAGAATTCATCTAATTTTTCTTGAATGACGGGAGAGTAGATTGGAGACTTGATGATGGAAGGGTTCGCTCTCCAAAGTCTTGTCGGTGGGTTAGTTGGGAGAGTGTCTATGGAAAGAGTAATTGGAGCGTGGTCCGACCAGCTTATTGTTTGGATAGTGGCGTTGGTTATGTTAGGTAGAGACCATTTATTTACCAGGAAATAGTCTATGCGCGAATATGAATTGTGTGGATTTGAAAAAAATGTGTAATCCCGTTCTGTTGCGTGTAGGCACCTCCAGGCATCATAAAGGTCGTTATCTTTTATAAAGTTAGCCATTGGTGATATGTGTCTTGTTGGTTTGGAAGAAGAGTCAATTTGGTTATCTGGGACGATGTTGAAATCTCCACAGAATATGAGGTGACCATTTTTGATGGAGTTTATATTTTTCATGATCTTATTTAGGAATTTAATCTGTCTTGAGTTAGGGGTATAGACGTTAGCTATGGTGAATCTTGTGTTGTTTATGGAACAATCAATTATCAAGTATCTGCCTTCTTGGTCCGCTATAGACTTGTGTATTTGGAGCGAAATGGAATCTTTAAACATAGTGATTACTCCACTCTTTTTGTGTGGTCCGGAGGCTTGAAATATATGTGGGAAGTTTTTGTTGAGCATTTTTGGTTCTTGTCCGTTCTTGAAATGGGATTCCTGTATGCAAATTACTTCGCTATTGTTTTCTTTGATTGTGCGCCAGAGGGAGTTTCTTTTGGCTGGATGATTCAGCCCTTTGGCGTTCAATGATAGAAAATTTACCATGGTGTGGTGAGACAGATATTGATGTGGTGTAGTTGTAGATTACTCACGGTTCGATGGATTGTTTAATGATCGCTGTCGGTGTCCTGTGGCTTCCTTGGTTGCTCTTGGAATCTTGAATATCCTTTGCGCTGTGATGGTGATTAAAAAGCTAGGTGCTGCAAACAGAAATTAGGGTTAAAGCTCTTGACCAGGTTGTATGGATTTCTGTTCAAATTGTTATTACAGTTAGTGAAGTAGTTGGTGTTTACACTATTGACAAAACTCAAACTTAAATGGAGGAATGAGGATTCTAGTGTCAGTGGAAGAATCCAAACTTGGAATAGGGGAAATGTCAGCTGCATTAATATCTATAGAGCAGCTGTGTATAAAGAGGGGAAAGAGTTTGTGGTTGTGTGACAGTGATAACTGTGCACCAATTCGGAACGGTTACGTCTTTAGGATAGAGTTCAGCGTCTTGCAATATTGTTGGCTGAAGGAGTTGAGGTCTTTGGACTTCTAGTGGGTGAGTGGTCAGGTCTCGGGTTATGGTTGCTCTCATTAGTTTGGACCGGAATTATTCCCCAGGTCCAGAGAAGTTGGAGGCCCTGCTCCAGGGAAGTTATGTGGTGTTTTGTTCCATTTTTGATGACCATGATCTTGGTGGGGAACCCCCATTGGTATGGGATTTTGTGGTTGTTGAGTACTTTGGTGATCGTGTTCAGTTCTTTCCTCAGCTGGCGGGTGTATTGAGAGATGTCTGCATATAAACGGATATTGGCGTATGGGGCTGGTAGTTGGCCCAGTTGTCTTGACTTTTGTAGAAGGTGTTCTTTCGTGTGGTAGAAGTGTACTCTCATCAGTACATCATGCGGTACATCATCAGGTAGGTGGGAGGTTTTGGGCAATCGGTGTATGCGGTCTATGACCGTGTCCATCGGGGTGGAATCTGGTAGTACGGTTGTAATTCGTTTTCTGGCATAATTGTTGAGGTCTTTAGGTAGGATGTTTTCAGGGATACCCCGCAGTTTAATGTTATTTCTACGGGATCTATCTTCTAGATCAGCAATTTTGGCCTTCAACCAATGTTGTTCGTCTCTTGTGTTTTCCATTGCGTCGACCAGATCGTTTACCGTTTCTGTCATGGCCCCCAATTGGTGTTCAGTGTGTTGTACTCTTCTTGAGATGGCATGGATTCCCACATTAAATTTGTTGAAGAGTGTTAGGATATCATTGTGCATGGCTGATTGTAGTGATATTAACATCTCTTTCATAGTTGTGTCTAGTACTGGAAGACCTGATGTGGGAAATTCTGTAATAGGTGAGGGGTTGTTGTTGTGATCATGGTTTTCCTCTATATCTGATGATTCTGGGTCTAGTCGTTATCTGGATTTTGCTGGGCTATTGCCAGCTGAGGATGTTGGTGAGGAGAGGGGGTCCAGGGGTGATATCTGGCTACACTGCAAAGGTATTTCCTCTGCATCTGGTAGATCTGTGTATGAATCTGATCCAGAGCCTGGGATATGTTGGTTAATTGCTGAGGATGTTTTCGGGGGTTGGGGGAAGAATTCCGTGAGTTTCTTAGGGGGTTTATATTCTTTTCTCTTCCTGGAAGTCATGGTTGTCATAGATTGTGTATGAGGTATTTGACTGATGTATCTCGCTTATATAGTGTTGATATAAGCAAGGGTGTTGTCTTACTGTAGTTAGACGCTGAATATAATGTCTCTCTGAATGGGTGAGCAGTATAGGATTAGGCGTTCATTATTCTATGTCCTGGTCACTCCTGAATTGGACTGTTGTAAGGTGAGGAGTTAGGGGCCACTTTGTGTGGCTTGTGGGCCCTCTTATAGTGTCTTTATCGTAATTATAAGGAGACTCTGTGCTGGGCTTGAGTGCGCTGTAGCGTTATAGTGTGATTGGGTGCACCAAGATGGCGGATTGCCTGTAGGCCGCGCTTAAGCCTCGGACTCGCGTAATGGTAGGAGCCGAATGTGACAGCCGTTCGGGTGAGTAGCTACGTTGGTGATATACGTCTGTTTGCTCGTCTGTTGGTACTCATCGGTAGGTCCCGTATGGCTGGGCCTTGTGTTTGGGTATTGTTGGCGCGGTCAAGGAGAGGTCGCGGGCCTCTGCCGGCGGCACCTCGTGTATGGGATCAGCGGTCCGCGGCTCCGCACCGCTCTGAAGTTGTCTCCTGTCGGTGGTGGGTGACCAGGGGGTAATGGGAGGGTGAGTTAGACTCTTACCGACCCTTGGTTCGGATGGATGGCAACGGATTCCTTGGGCTCGGATCGGAGCTCCGGTGAAAGACGTCTGCTCTCTGTCGCGTCAGGCCACGCCCCCGACACCATATATTTTTAACATACAATAAATCAGAACAGCTGCATACTGTTAAAAAATTAGATAAAACAATTATATACTATTTTAAAATTGTTGCGGCATACTATTGAAACTAAAAATAGGCATATAAAAATGAACATATAAACGTATAAAAAAAAATAAGTAAAAATAAGCATAGGCATATGAAGGTCTTCTAGGTGGTACCATATGCCTAGTGATAGCATATCTGTTGTGTAGGAATGGATATGGATAGCAGATTGGATGGTTGATGGTTATTTTTTGTGGAATAGTAATTTGTGAGGAAACCGTTTAGATCGATATCTATGTTTAACCCATCCGGCTGGAGCAAGTTAAGAATGAATATCCATTTTGTTTCATTTTGTGATATCTTCTTTTTCTTGTTGTCACCTCTCCAGTGTCCCTTCACTTTGTCTATACCAACAAAAGTCATTTTGATGGACTTTGTTGTGGTAGTACCTAAAATGTTGTGACACACTGTGTCTGTTGAATCCCTTTTTAATATTGTTTATATGCTCAGGAATCCTGACATATAGGGGTCTTGTGGTCCTTCCTATGCATTGGAGCTGGCAAGGGCATTCTGTGATATACAGTAGGTGACATGAGTGCTGGTGCCGGTTATGAGTTCCCTGATTTCATATCATTTGCCTGTTACTGTAGATGCACTTTTTTCCCCCAGACAGTAATGAACAAATCTTCTGACTATACCCAATGGTGAAAATTTGTATTATTATTTTTGAATATTGTGGATGCTTTTTGCACATGACAAATGCTGTGTCAATAGCACATGCTTTACGTTTATTCTATATTTAGAGGTGCTGCATTACTTTTTTTTTTTTTGCTGGTTTGTTTGGGTACTGTATATTTACCTATTGCAAGCTGCCCATCTTCTTTTCTTTAGTGCTGACCTCCTCTTATGTTTTCATTATTGTATACAATGTGCCTGTACACACAGCTGCGGAAACAAGCACTGCATATTCTTAAAGGAACAGCATAACCAAAGCTCGTTGGGCTGTACTTCTCCTATGGATCACCAGAGTGCAATTCATTTTGCACCCTTGTGATCCGCTTTCAGCAGAGAGTGGACTGAAGTCCACTCTCTGCTGACCTCACAGATATCAGTCCAGGCACTGCGTCATCCCTACCAGAGTCTGGATCCACCAGGTGCCTGGACTGACACCCGTCTCAGCGAGCTGCTTAGAGACTGAGCCGGCCGCTCCCCGCCCCTCCACAGCTCAGCACTCCAGTGAGCAAGGAGGAAGCAGTGTGGTGAGCTGCTGACTGACAGCCAGCAGCTCTCTGTTCAAGGAGCTGTGAGAACCGAGCCATCGGCGGCGTTCAATCCCTCGGTTCTCAGTGTAGAGGCGCCGGGGGCCCAATGCAGCATCGAACCCATGCTGCATCCACCCAGGTAAGTATAATAGGGCAAAAAACTCCTTTACTTCCCTTTTGAGTTAAAAATTGAAAAAGCTGCTTTCCCGGTCTGCATTTTGTGCCAGTACGTGTAAATACACACATATGAGCATACAGCATCTCACAAAAGTGAGTACACCCCTCACATTTTTGTACATATATTATATCTTTTCATGTGACAACACTGAAGAAATGACACTTTGCTACAATGTAAAGTAGTGAGTGTACAGCTTGTATAACAGTTTACATTTGCTATCCCCTCAAAATAACTTAACACACAGCCATTCATTTCTAAACCCCTAGCAACAAAAGTGAGTACACCCCTAAGTAAAAATGTCCAAATTGGGCTCAAAAGGTCAATATTTTGTGTGGCCACCATTATATTCCAGCACTGCCATAACCCTCTTGGGCATGGAGTTCACCAGAGCTTCACAGGTTGTCACTGGAGTCCTCTTCCACTCCTATATGACAACATCATGGAGCTGGTGAATGTTAGAGACCTTGTGCTCTTCCACCTTCCGTTTGAGGATGCCCCACAAATGCTCAGGGTTTAGGTCTGGAGACTTGCTTGGCCAGTCCATCACCTTTACCCTCAGCTTCTTTAGCAAGGCAGTGGTCGTCTTGGAGGTGTGTGTTGGGGTCGCACCACCATGCTTGACTGTAGGCAAGACTCACTTGTCTTTGTACTCCTCACCTAGTTGCCGCTTGACACCATCTGAACCAAGTACGTTTATCTTGGTCTCATCAGACCACAGGACATGGTTCTAGTAATCCATGTCCTTAGTCTTCAGCAAACTGTTTTTGGGCTTTTTTTGTGCATCCTCTTTAGAAGAGGCTTCCTTCTGGGGCGACAGTCATGCAGACCAATTTGATGCAGTGTGTGGCGTATGGTCTGAGCACTGACAGGCTGACCCCCCCACCCCTTCAACCTCTGCAGCAATGCTGGCAGCACTCATACATCTCATTTACAAAGACAACCTCTGGATATGACGCTGAGCATGTGCACTCAACTAATTTGGTCAACCGTGGAGAGGCCTGTTCTGAGTGGACCTGTCCTGTTAAACCGCTGTATAGTCTTGGGCACCGTACTGCAGCTCAGTTTCAGGGTCTTGGCAATCTCCTTATAGCCTAGGCCATCTTTATGTAGAGCAACACTTTTTTTTTCAGATCCTCTGAGAGTTTTGCCATGACGTGCCATGTTGAATTCCAGTGACCAGTATGAGAGAGAGAGAGCAATAACATCAAATTTAACATACCTACTCCCCATTGACACCTGAGGCCTTGTAACACTAATGAGTCACATGACACTGGGGAGGGAAAATGGCTAATTGGGCCCAATTTGGACATTTTCACTTACATAGTTACATAGTCAGGTTGAAAAAAGACCATCTAGTTCAACCAAAAAAAAAAAAAAAAGAATAGAAAAATGATATATAACCATACAATCCCATACACAATCCTTCACCCACAGTTGATCCAGAGGAAGGCAAAAAAAACCCAGCAAAGCATGATCCAATTTGCTATAGCGGGGGGAAAAATTCCTTCCTGATACCCCGAGAGGCAATCGGATTCACCCTGGATCAACTTTACCTAAAACTGTTAGTACCAATTATATTATTTACATTAAGGAAAGAATCCAGGCCTTTCTTAAAACAATCAACCGTGCTGGCCAAAACCACCTCTGGGGGGGTCTATTCCACATTTTCACAGCTCTAACTGAAGAAACCTTTCCATATTTGGAGATTAAATCTTTTTTCCTCTAGATGTAGAGTGCACAGGTCACTGTAAGGGCACATAGAAAACAATGTTTTTTTAGGTGCCTCATTCACACCACAATGTTGTGTGCATGTACATTGTGTACATGTGCACAATGCACACAAATGCACGGAAATACCATGCAACTGGAAGTAAAAAAAAAAAAAAAAAAATGAAAGAATAAATTCCTCTTAATATCTTAACCCTTCCAGGGACGTGCCATTTCACAACAGATGAAATGAAAATGTATACCAAATTCTCATTAAAACACAATGCAATGTGCATGAAAATGCATGTTAAATGCACATCAATGAATGTAATTTTCAGTGCCTCACGGTGAGTTTTTATGTGCAGTATGGTGAGAAAAGACCGTCATACTGCTATTGTTTATTTGATATTTATGTATTGGAAAACACGGCAGCAACTTGCCTCTGCCACCTTCCTTACCCTGTGTGACACTACAGTAATTATTTGATGTGATATGTCATTCATCACCTATAAATTGCATGGTATGAGTCTTCTCAAGTGCCTTATTCATCTCTGTCACTCACTCTAAAACATTTTGATAGCAGTAAATCTACCATTACATATACACCTCAAGTTCTAATGAGTATGACTTGTTTTAAAGAGAAGTTGCCAACTTCAGTGGACAAAGAAATTGTTACAATTTGTGGCCAAAGTTTTCCTTTATTGTATGTCAATCAAGCAGTAATTGCTTTGCCCCTGAAGCCCGGTCTGCCAGCCCCTATTATGTCATTGTTGTCTATGGTTCTATTTGTCTTCCAGCAGAATTGCCACACTCTGCCACTGTATATCGCTTTTACAGCATTTTTCTTTGTTGTATATTTATACTGCAACATTTTTTTCTTATTGCAAATTAATGTTTGTTAAAGTGGAACTTCAGTGCAACTTGTTAAATTTAATTTTTGATAGCGTGGGAAAGGGTTTTTAGGTTTGTCCAGTATTTATTGCTGTATGTCCACATTGGGCAGAATTTCCTCCACTTCCTGTCTGTATGCATCCAGAGTTGTATGCCTATGCACAAGTTTCTGCAATCACTGGAGTAAATCCTCATATGGCTGCGTTCAGCCATTGACTGTAGTTGGAGGTTGACCATTACACCTGTGGTTCCCCTACGCAACTATTTATGCTCCATGCATGCCACATACCCACTTGCGACCATGTGCATAAAGCATAATAAGCACTTGTGAAAAAAGTGTAGGAGCAACTAAAATGGGCGTTAAATGGTACATCTCAGACTTTCATAAGATATAGTATCAAAGCAAATTTTATTATTATATAGAAGAAATATGGTTCACATATGTGCATAAAAGATATGAGGGGGTTTATACAAAACACAAAACCTTCCCACCCATGTAAAGTTAAAGGCATATACAGAGTATGGTGTTACATTAAGATTTCCAACATGTTTCGCGTTATGGGAATCAGCTTCGTCAGGGTTCATCCTTTTGTAACTCACTCTATATAAATAAAGCGTATATACATATGTCAGTGTAAACTTACTTTATAGTAAGATATTTTATCCTGTCCACTGAACCTATGGAACAATGATGAAAAGCGGAAAAAAAAGGGGGTGGGGAGGGGGGGCGAGGTGAAAGGGGGAACATGGGGATGAAACCTACCTTATCCCTTCTGATGGTTTTTGTGTTTTGTATAAACCCCCTCATGTCTTTTATGCACATACAGTATCTCACAAAAGTGAGTACACCCCTCACATTTTTGTAAATACTTTATTATATCTTTTCATGTGACAACACTGAAGAAATGACACTTTGCTACAATGTAAAGTATGAATGTATAGTTTGTATAACAGTGCAAATTTGCTGCCCCCTCAAAATAACTCAACACACAGCCATTAATGTCTAAACCGCTGCCAACAAAAGGGAGTACACCCCTAAGTAAAAATGTGCAAATTGGGCCCAATTAGCCATTTTCCCTCATGTGACTTATTAGTGTTACAAGGTCTCAGGTGTGTTAAATATGGTTTTTAATCGCTCTCACTCTCTCATACTGGTCACTGGAAGTTCAACAGGGCACCTCATGGCAAAGAACTCTCTGAGGATCTGAAAAAAATAACTTTTGCTCTGCATAAAAATGACCTAGGCTATAAGAAGATTGCCAAGACCCTGA
Source organism: Glandirana rugosa (assembly GCA_018402905.1). Lineage (NCBI taxonomy): Eukaryota > Metazoa > Chordata > Amphibia > Anura > Ranidae > Glandirana > Glandirana rugosa. The sequence continues at coordinate 438,268 of BLSH010039733.1, forward strand.
AACTGAGCTGCAGAGCGGTGGCCAAGACCATACAGCAGTTTAACCAGTTCTGGAACGGCTCGCGTACATTTACTGTTCACGATCCTGTGAATCACCATCTAAAAACAGCGGCTTGCTAGTGGGCGGGAGCGCGCTCTTGTGCCCGCCGCACTCTCCAGCAGTATGGCCCCGGGTCCGACGGACTAGATGTCCGCCGGCTACCTACAATTGCCTGGCAGAGAAGAAAAACGGGGATTCGCCGATGTAAACACAGCGGTTCCCCACTCTGTCAGGCGGCATGTAAGAGATCTACTGATCCCTGTCACTGGGATCAGTTAGATCTCTTATTCCCCTTGCAGCCCAGCCCCCTCATAGTTAGAACACGCCTAGGTAACACAGTTACCACCTAGATCACCCCCTGCAGGTTAACCCCTTCACTGCCAATGACATTTATACAGTAATCTGTGGATATTTAAATTTCTGGTCGCTGTATAAATGTCATTGGTCTCAAAAAAGTGTCAAAAATGTCTGACATGTTCGCTGCAATATTACAGTCCCAATAAAAATTGCAGGTCACCGGCATTACCAGTAAAAAAAAAAAATAGTAAAAACGCCATAAATTAATTCTCGTGGTTTGTAAACGCAGCAACTTTTGCGCAAACCAATCAATAAATGCAGATTGCAATTTTTTTTACCACAAATATGAGGAAGAATATAAATCGGCCAAAACTGATGAATAAATTTGTTTTTATATATTTTTTTGGATATGTATTTTAGCAAAAAGTAAAAAAATATTGTTTTTTTTTCAAAATTGTTGCTCTTTTTTGTTAATAGTGGTGATCAGAAGTGACGCAGAGGGGATCAAATACCACCATAAGAAAGCTCTAAAGAAAGCCACGGTCGACCAAAGAAGTTGAGTGCACGTGCTCAGCGTCATATCCAGAGGTTGTCTTTGGTAAGCGCTGCCAGCATTGCTGCAAAGGTTGAAGGGGTGGGGGGTCAGCCTGTCAATGCTCAGACCATATGCCGCATACTGCATCACATTGGTCTGCATGGCTGTCATCCCAGAAGGAAGCCTCTTCTAAAGATGAGATGATGCACAAGAAAGCCCACAAACAGTTTGCTGAAGACAAGCAGACTAAGAACATGGATTACTGGAACCATGTCCTGTGGTCTGATGAGACCAATATAAACTTAATTGGTTTAGATGGTGTCAAGCATGTGTGGCGGCAACCATGTGAGGAGTACAAAGACAAGTGTGTCTTGCCTACAGTCAAGCATGGTGGTGGGAGTGTCATGGTCTGAGGCTGTATGAGTGCTGCCGGCACTGGGGAGCTACAGTTCATTGAGGGAACCATGAATGCCAACATGTACTGTGACATACTGAAGCAGAGCATCGTCTCCTCCCATTGGAGACTGGGCCCCAGGGCAGTATTCCAACATGATAAGGACCCCAAACATACCTCCAAGATGACCTCTGCTTTGCTAAAGAAGCTGAGGGTAAAGTTGATGGACTGGCCAAGCATGTCTCCAGACCTAAACACTAATGAGCATCTGTGGGACATCCTCAAATGGAAGGTAGAGGAGCGCAAGGTCTCTAACATCCACCAGCTCTGTGATGTCATCATAGTGGAGTGGAAGAGGACTCCAGTGGCAACCTGTGAAGCTCTGGTGAACTCCATGCCCAAGAGGGTTAAGGCAGTGCTGGAAAATAATGGTGGCCACACAAAATCTTGACAGTTTGGGCCCAATTTGGATATTTTCACTTAAGGGTGTATCCACTTTTGTTGCCAGCGGTTTAGACATTAATGGCTGTGTGTTAAGTTATTTTGAGGGGATAGCAAATTTATTATTTAGTTATTCAAGCTGTACACTCACTACTTTACATTGTAGCAAAATGTAATTTCTTCAGTGTTGTCACATGAAAAGATATAATAAAATATTTACAAACATGTGAGGGGTGTACTCACTTATGTGTATGTTTGTGTTCTGTTTAAAAATCTGTTTAAAAATTGGTCATTAATGCAGAGCTCCACCCAAAAGGGGAAGCTCTGCTTGTTTGCCCCCTCCGCTGCCACATTTGGCACCTTTCGGGGAGAGGAGGGAGTGGGTACCTGCCAAAACCACTAATGGCTGATCTTGCCATGGCGAAGTCATCCGGAAGTTCGGGTCCCCTCCTCCTTCCCCCACCTCCAGGCCATTCACAAAGCGCAGCTCGCTTCGAGTATGCGTAGTAGGGAACCGGTTGTGAAGCTGCAAGGCTTCTCTGCCAGTTTCCCTTACAAGAAATTGCGGCGGCAGCACCCGAAAGCCGATTGAAAAATTGGCTGGGGTAAAGACACCCCTGGATTCGTGGACAGGTAAGTGTCCTAATATTAAAAGTCAGCAACTACAGTATTTGTAGCTGCTGACTTTTATTTTTTTCTGAAGGAGCCTGGAGCTCCTCTTTAACATTAGCTAGGTGATATGGTTCCTCTCTTGTCAGAAAACAAAGGTGTTATTATTATACATTGCATGCTGAGTTTCATTTAGATATGATTTATTAGTAATTCATTGAACTATAACAGGTTTTAGCACTGAGAATCCCAACAGGATATTGTATGCAGGCTGTCAAACTTTAGGCATATTCTTTGTTTTTCCCTTCCTTCGTTACTGCAAGGAAAATATATAAAACTTTAGAATTCTATTCTCCAACTGCTCATTGTACTTTTCTCCATTCACTGGGGTTATATTTTACTGCCTTATTAAAATGTACTTCTCTATTATTGCTTTTGTCAGATCATTTGTTTTTAATTAGATTTGATTAATTTTTTTTTTCCTCTGTAGCCTGAGAACACCCTTTTTTTTCTTTGCATTAAAAGCATCAAACTGGTAGAGCACAGAAATTCATTGTTCAAACCCAACCATGAAGCATTTTAATCATTCTTTCTACGGCCTCCTCCTAGCCGTCTTACTTTGTATGTATGTTACCAGCATACATAACATCACAGCTGTATTGTATCAGGCTTTATGTAGCTAACAAAAGATGCCTTTTATCAGTGCTTTTGGACTAACACCTTTTACTTTTGTGGCTGAAGGAAATCATTAGACTCTCCATTTGTGTTAAAGAATAAAAAGTATCTTTATATAAAGGTCTTTTTTTTTATTATTTAAAGGAATGTGTTTTCGCCCTTCTTTGGGTGTCCATGTCACTGCCTGGAAGATGTGAACAGTTCCTATTGGCTGTCCTTTCAAGCTCCATAGGTTACATTATACTGCAGCCATGGGATCAGGACCATGCTGTCAATGAGGCCAATTGAAGTACTTGTGGAGACACAGTTAAGCGGAGGGGGCCACTACTGGCTCCAATGCATATTAAGCCCTGTTTGTTGTTCAGCCTCTGGGCTGCAAATCGTTGTTGAGTGTTATGCTGTTGCAACACTTCAATTCACTAAATCATATAATACATTATGTATAGTGTTTAATGCAGTAAGTTAGAAGTAATGTGCAATGTATACCTGTAGATGCATAAAGGTAGAACCATATTACAGACTCTCCACTGGGCCATGCAAGTGTCAAACGTACTTTGCACAGGAGAAGAGCTGACCCTAACTTGGGTTTTTGAAATGTAAAACTAAATAGATCTACAAAGTGTGTTACACAGTTATTGTACAGCAATAATCTATCATTGGAACTGGTTAAACATCTCAAAGTGTTGAAGAAATCTTAATAGACTTAACGGACACATTACTTGTGACCATGTCAACAAAATGAAACTACATTCCCCTTGTTGGCCTATGAGTTATGGCCTCTGTCTAGGGCAGTGGTTCTCAACTCCGGTCCTCGGGACCCACCAACAGGCCAGATTTTAAGTATTACCTTGGGGAGATGCAGACTAGAACACTGCAATCACTGAGCAGCAAATGATATCACCTGTGATGTATTTCAGTTATCCTGCAAACCTGGCCTGTTGGGGGGTCCCGAGGACCGGAGTTGAGAACCACAGGTCTAGGAAGATGTAAAAAGAAAGTCATGTAAATTTCAGCAAACCCAGCATCTCTATTATGACCTTTTTCCTATTGGTGCTGCAGATTGTATACATGCACCATCTAGTGGCTGAAGAGTAGTGGCAAAAGCCCATTCACTTTGGTAGGGCGCAAAGGATGACATGTTTCATTTATCACTCTATCTTTTAATAGAACAACATTAAGTAGTTGCTGGATTTTTCCATTCCAATAACTTAATCAAAAAAATTGAAGACCTTTTTGCATTAAGGGCCGATCACTTGGATGTGATCGGTAATTAGTTGTAGAAGCCAACAGACTCCCATTGCTTTCAATGGGACTGCCTTCCCACAGCTAACTGTGGGAACCTCCACTGGGATTCTCACATCTAATCAGAGACAGGGTACATTTGCAGGTGTACCAAAATCGCACATACATTGTAGCACAACTGAAAATAGTTGTGACAGTCCTAAGGGTATATAATATACCAGATCCTTGTGGAAAAAATACTCTATTCCAAATATATAATTAAAGTATATCAGTGTCCAAATACCACAACAAAAATGTCACTAAAATAAAACAAAAACAGTGCTGGGAAAATAGTGAAAAATCTGCCACCATGTGAAATAATTATGCAGCTTCGATGTCATCCCTACTGATGAAGTCCACATCCCTGGATGTAACTTGTATAGGGGCAGAGTTTGGAGCCTGGAGTCATCGTGTGGCCACCTCTGAGAGACTGTTTACTGATACATGCTGTTTTCTGCTGGCATGCCTCAAGTGTCCAATATTGTAAGTGGATTCTTTTATTCTTCTTAATAAATACTTAACCACTAGAGATCCACGCTATAGCCGAAATACGCAATAACTTTTGCTCAAACCAATCAATATACGCCGATTGCCAAAAATATGTAGAAGAATATATATCGGCCGTACCCAATATTTTTTTTTTTGGATTTGTATTATAGCAAAAAGTAAAAAATATTGTTCTTTTTTCAAAATTGTCGCTCTTTGTTTGTTTATAGCACAAAAAATTAAAAACGCAGAGGTGATCAAATACCACCAAAATATAGCTCTATTTGTGGGAAAAAAATGATAAAAATTTTGTGTGGGTACAACGTCGCACGACTGCGCAATTGTCATTCAAAATGTGACAGCGCTGAAAGCTGAAAATTGGTCTGGGCAGGAGGGGGGTTTAAGTGCCCAGTAAGCAAGAGGTTAAACAGAGAGCAGTAGATTAGATATCTTTTATTTTCATGTTCACATTTACACCAGCGAGTGTTGAAGCTGATCACTGGATGTAGGAGGCTAGGAGGACGTTTGATTCCATCTATTTTCCCTTAAAGGGAAACACTGCATATCATGACCTTACTGGTAACCCAGGGGTCATGGCATTAAGGTAAGTAGCAGGTGTGAACATGAGTGGTGGGTGACATTGGAGCTGCAAGATTATTTCACATGGTGGTGGATTTTTCACTATTTTTCAAGGACTGTTTTTCTTATTTTAGTGATATTTTTGTTGTGTTACAGTATTTGGGCACTGATACGCTTTAATTATGTATTTGGATTAGAGTACTTTTTATGCAAGGATCTGGTATATTATATACCCTGAGGACTGTCACAATTATTTTCAGTTGCGCTACATTTTGGTATTTCTATATAAAGTGTGGTGGAATCACTTTTTGTGGTGTAAGCAGCAACTAAGTATAGTTTATTAGTCTAGGAGAGGTTGTGCTAAATGATTTATATTTGACATTTGCAGGTGTGAATGTACCCTATGTAAACTTGTCAGGAAACCTTTCATATGCCTGCTCTAAAATAGTTTTAGTTTGCTACATGGCAACTGACGTTCCTGTGTTCAAGACTAAGCCTTTGCAAGTGCCATTCCCCTGTCCAATGAAAGTGCCCTTATTGGAATACTCAGAATGAAATATTACATATTATATGCCATCTACCACTAGCATAGACATATTACCTGTTGATCCTTACAGTAGTCATATCCTTTAGGCAGTCACAGCAACATGTTTTTTTATGCCCATAGTTGCACTTTAACTCGAGGAAGTGACAATCTCCATAACAAGGAGAAACCAGTATTAGAGATGCACAGCCACCCAATCTTTTTCTGTGAATACAAAAGGGACTTCCTGAATATTGTGCCACCGTCCATAAATTCAAAACAAACAAACAAAGTTGTGGGACACCCCACGTAATTCGGACGTTTCAAATGGGCACACCACTAGATAGCAGAGATTGATTTTTTTTTTAAAAAAATTATATTTTATTTATACATAAGAAAATACATATCCAACATAATATATATACATAAAGAAAAAATGAAATAAGAGAAAAAAGAAGCAACAGGCGGGGGGTCCTCGAAGTGCCACGTGGTTAACTGTGTTAACCCTCCCTCCTGCCATGACACCCCCCTCACCATGCTTCCCATGCTCTGCTGTCCCACTTGTAATAGGACCGGCATGGCAGGTGTTGCTGGTTTGGAGGGGATGGAGACCAGCAAATGTCCATTTGCTGATCTCCCCTAGCTAGAATAAACCCAAAAGTAATGTGTAATACGTCACTTTCATTTTCTGGTGTTATTAGCTCCAATGGAGGGCAGGTGAGACCTCCGGTCTCATCTGATGTCTCATTGAAGAGAACCTTAAAAATATTGGTCCCCATGCGACATAAACATAATTTTAGTGAAAGAAAAAAAAAAGTTAAAGAATGAAGTTTAGCTCGCCCCACCCCCTTGTACATGCACATACAAATGTAAACACACCTATCGGCAGCACCTATGTATGAAATTGCCACTTGCAATACACCGTTACATATCACTGCGCACAGAGCAATAGTTCTAAGCACGTGGTTAATTCTAAACTGATGACTTGTAGGGGCTTTTAAAGTGTTGCCTATGGAAAATACAGGGTACCGAAGTTCATTGTCGTTTTGCAAGTACTTGCAAATTTAAAGTGACATGCTGAGTATTTATTTATTCAGCACAACCTCATCTTTAATATATTTTACCAAACAATTGGGTAATATTGTTTGTGTGCTTTAAAATTAGCTTTAGTGTAATTTTTACAGAATTTTTTCATCTGTTAGAACAGTTGAACATGTATGCGATAAATTAAATTGAAACTATCACCATTTTATTCTCCAGGGTCTCTGTTTTCAGAAAATATATAATGTTTTGGGTTGTAACTAATCTTTAGGCCTAAAATTATTTTTTAACGACTTGCTGACTATTGGTGTCTCCCCAGAACTGCACGCTCACTGTGGCACTCTGTGATTGCTGTGTCCTTTGGACACAACTAATCACGGATCGGTAAAGAGCCAATCACAACGGCTCTTTACCACTTGATCAGCTGAGACCAATCACAGCTGATCACAATGTAAACACACTTTCTGGTTATCGAAAGGGCACATCTACACTAATAATCAGGGTGTCCTGATAATCAGTGCTGCCTATCAGTGCTGCCAAGCAGTGCTTATCAGTAGTGTCCTTCAGTGCTGCCTATTAGTGCCCATCAGTGCAGCCTCATCAAGGCTTCCTCATCAGTACCCACCAGTGCCGCCTCATGAGTGCAGCCTGTTAGTGCCCATTAGTGCTGCCTATTAGTGCTCAGCAGTGCCACCTATCAATGCTGCATATCAGTGCAGTCTCCTCAGTGCTGCCTCATCAGTGCCCACCAGTCCACCCTATCAGTGGCCCATCAGTCCAGCCTCATCAGCGCACATCTGTAAAGGAGAAAAATTACCTGTTTGCAACATTTTAGAATAGAAACTACTATAGCAAAAAATATAAAACCCAGTGGTGATTAAATACCACAAAAATAAAACTCTAAGTGTGTTAAAGAAATGATAAAAATGTCATATGGGTACAGTCCTGCATGACTGCACAATTTTTCTTCAAAGTGCAACAGTGCTGAAAACTAAAAAATGACCTGGGCACGAAGGGGGTGAAAGTGCCCAGTAGGCAAGTGGTTAACATGAAAAAAAAAGGTTGGGACTTTAAACGAGGTTTGTGAGAGGGAACCCCAAGCAAAGTATACCAAGTAATATAAATGTATTTATTGTCTCAACCATATAACAATATCATGCAGTGATGGATGCATAAACATTTGGTAGACACATAAACAAATGTGTGAGATAAATTTGTTAAAACACGAGGTAGGTCCTAAATTTGGATATGATGCATCTGATATAAGCCCGGTGGGTTTCGTGGCACAAAAAACACTCTTCAGGGGCTGATGCGTGTTAAAGGAGATCTAGAAAGAGACATGGGCATAACACATAAGTATAGATGGTGCAACCCAACTAAGGGAAGCCATGAAAATGGATGAAAAAGTCTATATATGTGATGAATGACTGGTACTACTTACATATGCAGCATGGGCAAATGTGTGGGCTGAGGCAAGTAGACTATCATAACTGTCTGCACCGGGAGCTAAGGTGGAGCCTGTGATGAGACATGCTTGTCCAATGAATGGAAGAAACAGGGGCTCCAATCTAATGTGAATATTGAACATATGACTAATATAACCCAAGTAAGCTAGAAATAGGAGAGACCCCTACACCAAGTAACATGACAAAGTGCTGAGAACCAGAATATGTCAGTGTGTGTGAGCTAAAGAGGTGAAGGGAAGTGAATGCTGCGAATGGGGCAGACATGCAAAGTGATATAGCTAAATGAGGAACTGAAAGAAAGAAAAAAAGTCGTAATGGGACTAGAGTGCAAGTGCTTGGATTAGGCAAGTGACAGAAAAAGGCTTACAGCATGTGAAGGATCTGTGTGTTCCTGGTATCACCGACAGGACCCTCCAGCATCACACAGGCTGACATGAAGGGGAGGCGCCTGGTACAGAGCGGCGGCTGCTGCTCATATAGATCCAGGCGTGTGACCCCATTGGTCAGCCAAGATTAATAAACACGCACTTGGATGCCAGATGTACGGGGCGGGTGCGTGGCGCCGATGCTCAGAGGGGCAAGAGAGGGAATGGGAGGGGCTGCTGTGAGCATCGCACCTCATGGGACTGCAGGCAGGAACCAGGAGCTGTTCACCATTTGTTAACAAATTGTTAACATTTGTGCAAAAAAAACGCAAAAGCAGCAAGATACATGTTGTTGGAACTAGATAATACAGATGATTTTGTTTCCCTTATATTTAACTTTAATTTAAAACATAGCAAATACCATACATCAAGAGTCTTAATGCGTCAATATATCAGTTAAATAAGAAAACTATTTTTAAAATCAGTTTCTCAATGTTTTAATATTTGAGAATATTCTAATTGGAATTATGCTTCTGAAAGTTTTATTTTCCTATCTCCACAGAACAAATTTATTTGAAGCTAGTATAAAAAAATATGAACTTTTTTGTTAACCACGTAACTGATTAGTAAATTCCTTCAAAAGTAGCTGCAGTGAAATTACTGTGCAACAGTAAGTGAAAATTACATGAGTTACTACCATGTGTGTCCTTATTACATAAGATTCTACATTGATATTGCACATTAGGAAAGATTAAATATTATGATGCAGGAGCGAAGTACTTCTCTGAGGACTTCATTACTTTGTTAGTAGCAATACAATGAATGTGTTCAATATGTACTTTATTTCTAGTTAGCATAAATCTAATAAATTGTGCTAGGATTTTCAGAATCTATAATAATTGCACAGAAATAAAATAAATATAAGTTTACTCGAGAATAAAAAGGCAGACTGATTAGGTAATTGTATACGCAGAATATAACAATTATATGCACTGTATACAGTATAGTAACCCACAAATACAGACAATTCTGGAGTATGACCATTGTAGTTAGTACACAGGTGAATACTAGAACTGTCTTTTGCTTAAGAAAAAAAAAAAAAAAAAAAAAACATGACCATTCTGCACTACTGTGTATTCCTTGTATGCATATCTGGCTACTTTGCTCTGGATGATATTTTTGCAATGTGACAATATAGAGAATTTTAAAAAATTAAAAAAAAACTCTCTGCTGATGTCACAAACCCTTTCTATCGCGTGGAAATATTACTTACATTATAGTGCACTGTTTTTACCAATTCTCTGGCTATCATTAAAATGTGCTGCAAGCCAAGGCTGCTGGCTACCCTGGGGAGTAATAGTGATGAAATGTCCACACTAGCATACACAGTGCTGTGTTCAGAATTTACATTTGTTGATGTACCAGTACTTGATGTGTTTATTATGAGTGAACACAGATTATTTAATGCTGGTCAGGGCCAGATTTATTCCTTCCCTGCCTGTAGGCCAACTGTCTTATGCATTCTCCTTTTACTCTGGTCGACTGGTTAGCCTTAGCATGAGACTTACATAATCAGATATTTTAACCGCACAAGACATAATTAGACAGGGGGCAGAGAGAATGGTACTGATGAGTAGGGCAAACACTTATTCTACTCTGCTAGCAATTAGGCTCTAGTGATGTAGAGCCAGGAAGATGGGACAGGAGGAGCAGTTGCCTTAGCCATGGGGTTTCATGTGGGGACAATGCATGGCGAGCTGCACCCACCGGCAGAGCAGTGGTGGGGTGCTGGGTGTTGAAATGCTTTGTACTTTCTAGCACTCAGCAGGAAAATAGACTACACTGTCAGGCAGAGTGAGCTTTGCCTGACCGTGCAAGTAAAGCCCTTGTTGAGGAGAGAGAGAGCAACAGGGGATCATGTAACTAACCCCTGTCCTGGGGGTTTAAATGTTATTCATAGACCCCATACACACTATTCGATTTTCTGCAGATTTTTCCCTTCAGATTTACCAAAACCGCATCATACGAGGTCAAACCTTAAGAGTTTCAATTTTGTATGCAATCAGGCAGGCCCTTGTACTACATGGTTTTGGTAAATCTGAAAGAAATAAATCTACAAAAAATCTAATAGTGTGGGGTCTAAGACCCCATACACACTATCCAATTTTCTGTAGATTTTTTCCTTCAGATTTCCCAAAACCATATAATATGAGGTCAAACCTTAGTAGTTTCAATTTGTATGTAATCAGGCAGGCCCTTGCACGGCATGGTTTTGATAAATCTGAAGGAAATCTGACAACAAAGTTGGATAGTGTGTATGGGGTCTTACCACCAATAGGTGGGTTAAATAGCACCACAACTGAGCACCAGTGCAGGAGGAGGAGGGGTTAACAACACTGCCATCGACTACTAGTGTGGGGGGATTATTGTACTGCCACTGACACCAATGGGGGTTATTATTGTGGCCATTTTGGGGTCTTTTTCTGTGGTCTCCGACAAAAATTAGGGGGTTATTGTTGCAGCCACTGGCGCTGATGCTGGGGGTTTTACTGTAGCCACTGATGCAAATGCCAGAAGTTTTGAGGCCCTCTATTTTTTTCAAGTTGACCAACACAGTATGTATACACTCATGGCTGGGACAAGAAGGGGCAGCTGTGAACAAATTCTGTTTTGACCTAATTTAACCTATTTTATTTATGAATGTTTTAAAAGTGTTCTTGTCTTGAAAAGTCACTGACTTGTGCTTAATAAACTGGGTGACGGGGGGGGGGGGGGCACAATTTGGCATATTTGCGCTGTGTTGTGTATGACCTTGTCCCAGCACTGGGACCCAGAGTAGACACAGCATAACTTACTCAACAATGAAGATGCAGCCAGTTTAAATTTGAAATGCAGTCATCAGTCTAGAAATGTTTTTTAGTATGAATTTTCTACTGGCAGCTACTAACATTAGGTATAGGCAGTGTGGGAGATTATCTTTAAAATCTGGAGGCTTGCCAGGTTTATTGGTAAAAGATTTGCAGAGTAAAAAACAAACAAAAACAGAAAATAAATCCTTGCCATCTGGCGCTATACTAAACAGTATAGTTTCCCCCAACGCACACAAAACATAAGCCACAGTGAAAACCTTGTCTTTTTAAAGTCCAAACAGACTCAGAGCTACCTCAGATCCCTCTCTGGGTTCTAGTTCAGAGCTTTAGTGAGATGTCTTCCTGATCATTTAAGCCACCTGCTGGTGGACACCAGTGGACCATAAACTCTGGATCGGAACCAGTCCTGCCATGGTGGCTGGCAAAATCAGGACTGGACTCTGTTTAAACCAGTCCACATGAATGCATACGAGGTGACAGGTAGCGTTTGTCTATCACTTTGCCTTGCGTACTGTCACCGCTGACATCCTAATTCTCTCTAATCTCCCAGTCGGGCGGGGGGTAATGCGATCTCCATCTGAAAACCATAAATCAATGTTCGCAGGATGGCTTCCCCCATGAGCTTACATATAGCCTCATATAATTGTAGAGGCTTTAACACACCAGAAAAACGAAGGCAAATCCTTTACCACTTTCATAGGTCTCATGCCAAAATTTTACTGCTTCAGGAAACGCATTTCAGACGAGATACGGTTCCTCTTCTCAAAAACAAATATTACCCCACATGGTTCCATAGTACCAATCCAACAGCTAGATCAAAAGGGGTTTCTATTACATTTCATGCCTCATTTCAGCCTGAAGTATTAGACACCTTAATTGACCCGCTAGATCGCTATATATTCTTGAAAATTAGATATATGCACATGATTTTAACTATTATCAATGTCTATTCTCCTAACCAGGACCAGCTCCGATTTCTCTCCTCTGTGTCAGCGCAGATTGCAGTATTCGGTTCACCTAACCTCATCTTGGGCGGCGATCTGAATTTGCCATTGATACCACATTTGGACTCATCCACAGGCAGGTCCTCTGTGTCCCCCGCCACCCTGGAAAAAGTCAGAACTCTCCTCCCATCTTTATCATTGATAGATGTGTGGCGCATACAACACCCCTCAGATAGGGATTACACATACTTCTCCCCAGCACACCAATCATATAGCAGGATTGACTACCTTTTGGTCTCCCAGCCCCTGCTGGATCTAGACCCAGGCTCATCCATCGGATTGAGACTCTGGTCAGACCCCGCACCTGTCCACCTCTCGTTGGGACGCCTCCCCAGCTCCCAGGGAGGTCGTACGTGGCGCCTTATCGATAATCTCCTTTCACATGAACCGTGCGTTCAAGCGGTATCTCAGACTATCAGGGACTTCCTCACAGATCACGCTAAAGATGACACGCCCCCATCATCAAATGGGAGGCACTGAAGTGTGTCATCAGAGGCACCTTGATCCGTTTTGGGGCGACTCTGAAGAGGGAGCGCTCCCAAGAGATCTCTAGACTACTGTCTCTCATCTCTTCACTTGAAGCGTCTCACAAGCGGACAATGGACGCTCAAGTATTAGTTCAGCTCTCTAACGCTCGTAGAGATCTTCTGCAGATTTTTTCAGAACGTTCCCTGATAGCCAGAGACAAAATGAAACACATACACTATGTTCAAGCCAATAGGTGCGGTAAACACCTAGCTCGCACATTACACCCTAGATCTGGCAACCATAGGATATCTCATATACTATCCACCTCCCAATCCAAAAAATATAAAAACTCTGAGATACTGGAGGAATTTCATAAATATTACGCTGCTTTGTATAACCTAGACTCCCCTAAGGTCCACGCCACTAGGTCGAGTAACTTGGGGGACTTACACACTTACATTCACGAAACGGCTCTCCCACCGATCTCAGAACAGGATGCCCAAATCTTAGACTCCCCAATCACCTCCTCAGATTTTTTACATGTAATAAAAAGTCTGTAGGTAGGCAAAAGCCCTGGTCCAGACGGTTATACCCCATGTTTTTACAAAACGTTTTCAGCCCAACTTGCCCCGATTTTGGCACAAGCATTTAATACAATAGACGATACCCACCCTCTACCTGCCTCCATGCTTCAAGCTCAGATTATGGTGATTCCTAAGCCGGGTAAAGATGCCTCTCAGTGTGGCAACTATAGGCCCATATCGTTACTAAATGTGGACCTGAAGTTGTTCTCAAAGATCCTGGCGGAACGTCTGGCCCCTCTACTACCAGATATAATACATGTAGACCAGGTAGGGTTCGTGCCAGGCCGTGAAACCTGCGACAATACGAAAAAGACCTTACACCTCATCTCGTATGTTAAGACTCACGGTATTCCCACTTGCCTTCTCGCATGTGATGCTGAGAAGGCCTTTGATAGGGTTGAGTGGTCCTTCCTGCGCCTCTCGCTTCAACAGATTGGCTTAGGCCCTAATATGTTACACAAAATTATGTCTTTGTATGGCGCCCCGTCTGCCCAAGTAGTCATCAATGGTAATAGATCAACCCCTTTCCAAGTCAGAAACGGGACTAGGCAGGGCTGCCCCTTGTCGCCCCTCTTATTATGTTAGTTATCGAGCACCTAGCCCAAGCGATACAAAATAATCACTCTATTAAGGGGATCCAAATGACTTCCACCCACTTCAAACTGTCACTATATGCTGACAATTTACTTCTCTATGTCACTCAGCCTCATATTAGTATTCCCTCTTTTTTACAAGAGCTCCAACGCTTTGGTTTATATAGCAATTTCAAATTAAACGTAACTAAAACAGAAGCCCTCAATATTAACCTACCCCTTCCCACACTGATACGTATATAGGCCAATTTCCCCTTTAGATGGCAGTCTCACTCGTTGAAGTATTTAGGTACCGAAATACCAAGCTCCTTCGCAGACCTTTATCCCTTGAACTATGCTCCTCTCTTAACTAAAATCAAACGTCAGCTGGAATCTTGGCACAACATACAGACCTCTTGGTTTGGTCGTATGAGTGTTTTGAAAATGGACGTTTTACCCAAGTTCTTGTACTTGTTCCAAACGTTACCGATCCGGCTGCCCAGCTCATTTTTTAAGGCCCTCCATTCAATGGCAATAAAATATATCTGGCAAAGCAAACCCCCCAGACTTAAACACAAATTTTTATGCATCTCGAAATTAAATGGAGGAGCAGGGCTTCCCAATTTTGAAACATATCATGCTTCTGCTATAATGTCCAGAATATTGGAGTGGTTCCCCCGCCCCTCCCCGAAAGCAGCCCCAATAGCGGAACAGGACCTATCCTCAACAGATCTTAGCGCTCTTTTGTGGGGACACAGCAGGATTTATAAATCAATCCCCTCCTTATCTCCCCTAACCAGGGCTGCTTTAACCATATGGTATAGATACCGCACTTCTAGATCGCTTACTACAGACCCGAGCCCTCTAGTTTCCCTGTTTGATAATCCATCCCTACCCAATGGAGGCACCGGAGTTTCTTTAGGCTCCTATAATAGATCGCAATGACCGGTAGCCAGAGACTATGTCCATCCTAACACTGGGCTTTTTAGACCCCCCCTACACCTCATTCGACTTTGGGAGATTGGCTGACATCTATTGGCTTGAACCGATACTGCTTAAAGATATATAACACAGGTGACATACATAGACCACTCACCTATTTTGAGGAACTATGCACCCTATCTACACCACCTCGCCACACTCTATCACTGATATACAAAGACCTTTTATCTAATACACATAAAGGTCTTCTGGCCTATGCCCACCAGTGGTGCGGGGACTTAGGGACTGAAATTTCCCCTGAGAAGTGGGAGAAATCATTTCTATTTACTTATAAATCCTCAGTATCAGCTTATGCTCAACAGAAGAATTTCAAATTATTATCTAGGTGGTACAGAGATCCTGTGTCTTTGCATAGGATTTTTCCTGATTCTTCAGATGAATGCTGGCGCTGTCACAGAGATAAGGGAACCCTGTATCACATCTGGAGGGATTGTTCACGCATACGCCCATTTTGGAGGCGTATTTTTGACATATACAATAGAATCTACAATAAACAACTTTCTCCCTCCCCGAAGATAGCGCTTTTATCTATTTTGCCAGGAACTATTAAATCACAAAAACAAAACCTGCTCAGATTTTTTCTGTCGGCGGCCCGACAAGTAATTTCCAGGCACTGGAAGATAGAACTTACCCCCCCCGATTCACCATTGGGTTAATATGATTAATGACACAATGCTAATGGATGAGATGCAGGCCACTGAAACTGAGAACAGGGGAAAACATCATCTAAGATGGAGCATATGGTTACACTATTCGAATATGACTACCTTTCAGGAGACCTTCCTTAGTTGAGTGGACTATGGGTCTGGTTCCTCTGGTAGACGCCCTTCAGGGTCAGGCTGTAGGATTAGTAGACATGTCTCACTCTGTTAATTGAATGGTGGGCTTTTGCCCCCCCCCCCCCCGGACGAACAGATACGCTACTTTCTATACCCTATTTTTCCTTTTTCTTTTCTCCTAGGGGCCCATAGGTCCTTCTTCCCACTTTCTTCAGTTCTTCTGATCTTTCTCTCCCTCTCTTCGTATACTTCTCTTTCCTCCTCGATTGTTTCTTTCTCAGTAGATATATACAGTTCTAAGTCGTTTTGAGCATAATGTGTGGTATTTCAATTTGGATTGGGCATGCTGCATAAGCAGTCTTGCACTATTAAGGGAAGTTGGTGACACCATTATTATCCCGAAACCGAGATATGACAAAACGCAGTTGTGACAAGGTGGTTGCATGCACCACTCTTTCCGGTATTCCACATCTCTGCATTGTGATTATCTCTATTTATCTCTGTTTCTACTGCATTTTCAGGGTGGTGCTACACCCATATATGTTTTGTTATCCTGCTGCTTTTAAAAATAAAATATATATTCAACCTAAATATGCTATAACAATCATATCTTTACAGTGTATGTACAAACAAAGCCTGCATCAGTGTTCAAAGTCTCTGTTTTACTATAGGAACAATTGTCACAAACTGGTAGGATCCCAGCAAATTCAGAGAGCTCAGAAGCTGTGGCGGAGGAATGTGACATATCATGTATAACCAAAGTACTTTTGTTGAAAACAAAGTGTATCCCTCCAAATGTATATGAATTATTCATTTTCCGTGAACTTTTCCACAGCAATTAATGTATATTTTGTTTATGTGTAATATTAATATAGCAATAACTGTTAGTATATGCAGCACAATGCACTTACACCGGTATAAACTTTTACTTTTCTTATGTCAAATTTGTTTATTTCCTTTCTTCCTACTGTGCATTCCATAGAAACAACATGTTCTCTCTTTATGCTTTCTTGAATAAGTCATCAAATAAACAAATGTCAAGCTGTGATGGTTGTTTCTGATATGTTCTTGGTTATTTCCAAATTTATCTTTGTCTTGTGTATTCACACACTTTTATATTCTTTATTAAGGTGGATGTCATTGTTGTTCTGGGCGGACTTGGGGGACGTTTTGACCAGATTATGGCTTCAGTGGAGACACTCTATCATGCTGTCAAAATCACCTCCATCCCAGTATTAGTGATTCAGGATTCATCTCTTATCTATCTTCTGCAGCCTGTAAGTACAAAACTGTCAGCTCTCCTGACAATCATTGTTATAAGTTTATTTGCCATACAGTGGATATGTGATGATTTATATGACATTCATGTCTTCTTCCTGTCATGGAAGGATCATTAACTATTTCTTGCGCAACCAACATTCCTAAAAAAGTTTTATGTTGAAAAAAAGCTAATTCAACAGAACAAGAAACATTATGAAGTACTGACCAAAGTATTTTATGAAATCATTTTATACGCTGCAAGATATTTACAAACCAAATCATAATTATATGCAGGCTAGCACAGGCTCAGATGGTTGAGTAGTTCTGACCAGCTATTGCTTTGGAACAAAGTGGAAATGTTTGGAGGTCAGGGGAAAATAGTTCCTTCATTGCCCATTGTGCCATACTTTAATATACCAAAATGTATACAGAGACAGATGCTCATAGACAGTGATTCTGTGTTGTATTAAAGCTGTAGTAAACCACTGCAGTTAAAAAAAAAAAAAATACCTGTAGGGCAATTCCATGATGTGCTAGTATGCATCACATACTAGCATATTATGAAATACCTTAGAATGAACCCCTCCAGCGGTGTGCTGTCACTGCTGACAGGGATCCATCTTCCCCCGGTCTTTTTTCTGGGTTCATGGGCTCTAGTTGTATGAGTGGCTGGGGACCTCGATGACGTCACTGGCTGCATCCAGGTTGAATATCTCCTAAATGGTGCACATTTAGGAGATATTCATTTTACCTACAGGTAAGCCCTATTATAGGCTTACCTTTAGGTAAAAATCACAAAGCAAACTTTACTACCGCTTTACAGTATTAAATGATAAATGTACTTTCAGTACTTTATTCGTACATGCCCCTGAAGCCCTTTAAGAAGAAGACACACAGATTTTGTGTGGCTGCTTTTTATTTTTATACATGGCTTTGGATAGCATACGTGTTTAACTTATTTCAGCTTTTTGATATTAAATAGAGTGCAAAAGCATCCCTTACTTTAATCCACACACTAATATGAAAATATCCACACAGCATTAGCTTATCTCATAGAAGTTTGTATAGGGCAATTAGAAATCAAGGACTTAAGCCTTGTACACACAATGCAAATTTCGGACGACAGAACGTCTGTTTTTTGATGCTTGCCTCATGTCGAAAGTAAAGCGCATACTAACGATACGAAAATTTTCGTACAACCGAATTCAACATCAGAAGTGACATAATGTGTTAAATAGTTTTGTATGTATTTTTTAGTTTCTGAGCATGTGTAGTCCTAATCATACAATGTATTTTGCACGAAAACCGTACTAATGATATGAAAATCGGACATGGGGTTGCCTTACAAAAAAAAATAAAAAAAAATTCTAGTCTGCACAACCAGCTTTTGTCTTACGAAAAATCAAAATCGTCTGTCAAAAGGTGCATACAAATGGTACGAATTTCGAACGATCGCCCGTCGAACGAAAATTCCCATCTGAAATTCGCATCATGTGTACGGGGCTTTAAAACACACTGTTTTTAAATGACAAAGATCAAAAACAAAAAATACAGAAAAGCGTCTGGAAAAAATAATTATATAAAAGATTCAGCACCCTGATAATGCTTGAATTTTGTTGTTTCTTTCCATCAGTGTTCAAAATGAAGGTGACTGTTGTATGCATACTTGGGGGAAAAAAAGGTCTGTCCAAGTATTAGAAGTATTGTGCTTTCAAAATTTCAATTCTAGAGATCCCAAATATTTTTGTTTGAAGGAGATAATTGTCTAATTATATTGGGTAAGATGAGGTTGCCACTATCCCTGTGTAACAGTGCGAGACCCTGCTACTGTGAAAATGGTTGTAGAAAAGACACAGGATTTGCACGTATGCAGAGTGTGGGACTCTGGAGTATTGATTATGAGCAGAGAAAACTGTTTCTACAGCTTTTTTCAGGATTTTGCTATGCCTGAATTGGGTTCAGTAATTTGGAGATTTCAAAGTGCTTTGGGGGGTAAGAAATCCCTAACCCAGTGTCCAGGTCTTACTGAAGATCAGCAGGGTTTGTGTCCTGGTATGCACAGCCCTTGATGATAGTCTTGGGTATAGTTAAGAGCTCCCATTAGGAGATAAGTGTGCTGAATCCAGGAGACAGGTTTGGCATGTCGAGGGGATGGGGACATTCCACCCAAAAGCTAGGAGGTCTCAAGCTCGGAGACAGTAGGGCTTCATACAGGTGCTAGGAGATCCCCTATTTTGAGAGATCAGGACATGATGGGCTTGTGCAGTTGGATGCCTAACTAAAGGCTGAGAGCCAGGAGAACCCAGGGAGTCAGGAAAGCTGGGGGAGACAGTCCGAGGGACCAATTAAAAGCCAAAGGCCAAGGTTTGGGGCCTAAGCAGCGACACTGTTGAAGAGAGAGCCAAGTGTCTTGGTATTATTTTGACTGTGTCTGTTTTTGATGATGAAAATCCCTGCATGGGAACCCCTGATGTAAAGATGTTGCTTTGTTTTTAAATAAAAGTGTGCTGGCAAGCCCTAAAAAATACAGTTCAGACTGGCGTGACTCGCTAAAATTGCGAGAACTGAATATCCAACACTTATTAAAAGTTACATTAATTCCAAATATAGATATTTGGGACTATTTTAGTGCCAGATACAGATCCAAAAAGTAAATTTCAAACATCACATTTTGTTACAAACTGTTAGATATAGATTGATATGTTGCAACATGAACAGAGAATAGTAAAAAATGACAGCTTCAGCCTATATTCCTTCTTTATTTTTATCATACTTGATTGTACATGTTAAATTCAGCATAAATCATAATAAGACTGTGTTTGATGAAATTCATTAACTTCCTTAGGAGAATATGGATGAAGTTTATCTATGATATATAATAATAGATTAGTATCATCTCAAAAAATGTCTATTATATCCATTGATTAGTGATAAGAGATATTTACTTATTATACATTAACAAAAGCCTATGATAAAAAAAGGACATTTTTTTACCATAGGTCTTTTCTGTGTAACATGAATGCGTGTTTATGTAAGTGCTGCCATATACCTGTGTGCAGCCATTTATTTGTACTAGTAGAAGTACAGAGCACCTGTGGCTTCCCAGCTGGAAAATACACCCAAATATTACATAAGGTCCCAGGCACCCTTAGCTGGTACCGACATGTTGAGCCGAATACTAACGTTCACTTTTAAACCTCATTGAATGCTATTTCTTGCCAGGTACAATATATATGCAATCCACCAAATATGGAAAACCCTCTGTGGGCAATAAAGCATATCATGAAACGTGTCCTGCATTGTAAATACCCTTAAAGTGTTCAAAACTGCAGATATTGGTTTAGCCTGTGTTGGGGGATGTTAGCACCCTCAGACAATGGGGATTAGTTTAAAAAAAAACACTGCAATATGCAGGGATATGGGGAATGGTAAAGACATAAATATGAACACACACATACATCCACACTCAGATAGGTTGAGCTGGATGGACTGGTGTCTTTATTCAGCCATACCCACCTTGTATACATAGTAGTTTGTAGCGATGCATGAAGACCTGCAGCACCTGGTGCAAGGGGATGAGTGGAAGGCAGATGCAGCAAGGAGTAGTGTGTAAAGGTTCCCTTTAGAAGCCTTGGTGGCATTCCCTTTGCTGCCATTCCTCCTCTCTTCATTGTCCCAGTATTGTTGATAAAAGTGAGCCTAATGCCTTTGTAAGTCCTGACTGACTTCTAGGTTGGTTCTATTGGGATGGTAGGGAGCAGATTAAATATGCGTGTTAATTATAATAATTCTGAAATGCATAAAGTTTCCAAAAAGTAATTTCTGAGTGTGCAGATTCCATTCATAGAAAGACATCTTCAGATTGAAAACATAGAATTCAGAATATATCCCCTTATAGTAGCTCATTTATTTCATGGAATCTTAGTTTTGTAAACCGAGTCTGTGGACAATATTTGTGAGATGTAAATATTTTTCTGGGAGCACTCAGCTAGAATGTATAAAGATTAAACTGCTATAACACAAAAACACATTTGGATATGGATGACTATGCGCTCAAAACAAATACGCAACTTAAAATGCACATTTTTGCTTTTTTATGACTTCCAAGAGCTGTTAAGAAAAGACAACGTTTGAAATAATGTGTACTGTAAAATATTTTGTAAAAAGTAGAGTGCTAAGAGACAATCAACTAGTCCGCAGATTAAAGAGAAGTTAGTAAAGCCCAAGGGATTTTACAGTATGTGCCATTTATTCCGGTAAGATGGCAGCTTGGTAAAATTTTTCAGCTGTAATTGTACTAGAAATACTGTAGGCTGATATTCAGAGGTAATGAGACAGGTATGGCGTGACATTATTACTACTGGCTCTGCAGGTTAGCAAATTTATACCCCAGTCGGTAGGCAATACCTACTCTCACAGAGAATGACAGTCGGTGAGACGTCTTTCTATAATTGATTGTGCTATTCTGTCGAGACCTGCTGTAATGCGATGCTTGCATAAAAACGTGTGTATGTATAAAGAATTAATTCCTGGTAGCTTTCCCCTCCTTAACTTTTTGCTGCCCACATAACACATATATGCGCCAGCAAAGAAGCAGAACTTTAACACCCTCACTGACTGGTAGCCAGTGGGATTGGCTCCCACTCATGTGACAGCTGTAACAGCCTGTCACAGTGGTCACATGATCAGCTGATCCTTCTCTCCCCCTGGTGTAAAGACCCTTTTGGAGATATGCCAGGGCTTCACGGAAAGGGGTCAAATTATGCTGAGAGAGTTGTTTTCTTGTAATTGATACCTATTGATACTACCAGTAAGAGACTTCCTCCCCTAAGGTGACAACACTTTCATTATGTTTGCCTATGCAGTAGCAGCATTGTCAGCCTGGGCTATGCTGTCCAGTTACATAGTTACATAGTTTGTAATGTTGGAAAAAGTCCATCCAGTCCAACCTGTGTGTGTGTGTGTGTGTGCTTATATGTTAATAGTACATTGTATACGCCTGTATATTGTGGTCGTTAAGGTGTACATCTAATATTTTTTTGATATTATCAATGTTCCCTGCTAAAACCATTGCTTGTGGAAGAGAATTCCACATCCTTACGGCTCTTACAGTAAAGAACCCTCTATGCAGTTTAAGGTTAAACCACTAATCTTCTAATTTTAGTGAATGGTTGTGTGTCTTTTTAAATTCTCTTTCATGGAAAAACTTTTTTTCCTATAGTGGGGTCACCAGAACAGTATTTGTACATCATATCCCCTCTCAAGCGTCTTTTCTCCAGAGAGAATACGTTTAATGCTTGTAGTCTTTCCCCATAGTTGAGATCCTCCAGTCCCTTTATTAATTTTGTTGCCCTTCTCTGGACCCTCTCCAGTTCCCGCACATCCCTCCTGAAGACTGGTCCCCAGAATTTGACGGCATACTCAAGATGCGGCCGGACCAGAGGCTTGTATAATGGGAGAATTATAATTTTTTTCTCTGGAGTTAATCCCCTTTTTAATGCATGCCAATATTCTGTTGGCTTTGGACTCCCAGGTCCTTTTCCACCCTAGATTCCCCCAGAGGTTCTCCTCCTAGCGAGTAAACTGCATTCATATTTTTGGCACCCAAATGCATTATTTTACATTTTACAACATTAAACCTCATTTGCCATGTAATTGCCCACCCCATTAACTTATTTAGATCTTCTTGCAAGGTTTCCGCATCCTGCATAGAAGTTATTGCCCTGCTTAGCTTTGTATTGTCCAGAAATACTGAAATTGAGCTGTTTATCCCATCCTCCAGATCGTTTTTGAATGAATTAAATAGGATTGGTCCCAGCACAGAACCCTGGGGAACCCCATTTTCCACACCAGACCATTCTGAGTACTCCCCGTTTATCACCACCCTCTGGACTCGCCCCCGTAGCCAGTTTTCAATCCATGTACTCAACCTTTGATCCATGCCAACAGACCTTAGTTTGTACAGTAAACGTTTATGGGGAACTGCATTGAATGCCTTTGCAAAATCCAGGAACACCACATCTACCAGTCTTCCTTTTTCTAAATGGCAGCTCACTTCCTCATAGAAAGTTAATAGATTGGTTTGGCAAGAACGATTCTTCCTGAATCCATGCTGATTACTGCTAATGATACTGTTCTTATTACTAAAATCTTGTATATAGTCCCTTATCATCCCCTCCAAGAGCTTGCAGACTATAGATGTTAGGCTAACTGGCCTGTAGTTTCCAGGGATGTATTTCGGCCCTTTTTAAATAAATTGGTGCTACATTGGCTTTTCTCCAATCAACTGGTACCATTCCAGTCAGTAGACTGTCCATAAAAATTAGGAACAAAGGTCTGGCTATCGAGTTCCTTAGGGACCCTCGGGTGCAAGCCATCTGGTCCCGGTAACCTATTAATGTTGAGTTTATCAAGTCTGTTTCTAACTCTGTCCTCTGTTAGCCATGAGGGTGCTTCCTGTGATGTGTTATGAAGATTAATATTACAGTCTTGGTCACGGAACCCCCCATTTCCCTTGTGAAGATGGTTGACTGAGCTACCATGAAAAAAAAAAAAAACGCTAAACCATAATCTTTCTTTTGGACCCCTATGCATGCCTGCACTCTACAGAAGCAACACAAGTTATTATGGGGCATATAGTGCCAGGAAGACTTACTATGTCACTACCAAGGGGCTTGCACCTGAGGCTAAGACATTGGTTCACATACCGGAAGCAGCACGGATTTCAATGCATGAAAAAAGTGTTATCATTAGTATTATTTCATCTATAAAATGATATTAAAGCCCCCATTTTATTTTTTAATCAAGTTTAGCTGCTGATTGGTAGGCTTACCTGGTATTCCTCCTCTCCCTGTGTCAAATGTTGCCTTTCCTGCAGTTCCTGATAATTGCTGGCCTCACTCTCCTCTATTAGTTTCACTCCTTTCCCCTACAGTACCTTATGGAACCATCCTTTCATGCGCACTCCTGGGGTTTTGACTACTAATGTGATAACACTGCTTGCCCCACCAAGGACAGGTAGTCCAAGCTGTAAATGGTCAAAAGAACCACCTCTGATCCTCCTCTCCTCTATTACTTTTCAATATATTTATAAATGATATAGGGTCTGGGATTAAAAGTACCATTTCTCCTACGTTCACTGACAGACGCAGCTCTTCATGACTTTGTGGGGTTTTATGTTCATCTTACCAGGAGTTGACTAGGCAGGGAAAGAATTCAGCTGGCCCCTCCCCTGGGGGCCGTCCTCCTTTCCTACATTAAAACCCCCCCTCACAGAGGAGCTCTCCAGTTTCAATGCCTAGTTTGCAAGGAGTTGACCTGGCTTCCCTATGGGAACTGCGGTCCTATTGTGACCATTTTTCTTTTTTATTTTCTTTTTTTCTTTTTTCTGCAATCAATATGATCTGCTATCAAGAAGCCGGTCGGGGCATCGAGGGTCTTCGTGCTCTGTACTTTCCCCGACCTGGCCAACATGATGCGAAGCCGGCCCCAACACAGGGACCCGCCGCATCTTACCCGTTCCGTGCGGGTGGCCCGGGGCGAGATCCCCCATTTTGGTCCCCTTCCCGATTCGTTCGGCAGGGTGACCCTGGGCCTGCAGCGACCCCCCGCCAAGGGTGGAAAGTCTGCATCCGGGTGGCTACCGTGGCGTCGGACTGGTAAGTGAGCGCCCTGCCTCCCTCCCCACATGGGGAGTGAGAGGGCCCGACGTCCGCGAATGCGATTTTTTCTCTGCTCCTGTAGCTGTCCGGGGTAGCCACCGGGTGGGAATCAGCCTCTCATCTTGCCCCCTGCCAGCCCCCACCCCCACTCCCCTGCCCAGCGCTGTACCTCCGTTCAGCCTTCTCGTCCAGCATCGAC